>JAFIRS010002597.1:0-199782 GCA_018342105.1 Gonioctena quinquepunctata | reverse complement strand
TTTAATGGCTTATTTTGGCGACTTAGCCAAAAAAATTTAAAGTTCCACTTTGTGGTCACACTTCTCAATGCTGAGAACGACTCTTAGTATCTATAATGATATAGATATTGCCAAATATTTGAAACTGAAAGCATTCCTCAAGCGGCAGTCTAACGGCTACAAACCCAAAAAGTCAAAAGATCTTTACAGCAAATGACATCGATAATTTCATTGAACAGGCTCCAGATGAAATATATTTGGCAACAAAAGTAAGTTTTATATTTCCATTTGATGAAAAATATGTTTAAGTAAACTAATTTACATTGTAGGTTGCATTTACAATAGTCTACCCCATGCTATAAGAAATAGACCATACCATAAAGTAAAAAAGGAAATTGTACAATGGATAATTGAGACTAAGTACACTGTAACCTTCATGCTTTGATGGAGGAAATAAAAACATGTTTTTGTGATTGTTACCTCAGAATGATATTTTTTCTTTTTATATCTTAGGAATTTTCCTAAAGTATTAATTTAAGTTAGTTAAGTAAATTGCTAAATGTTGTACCTTAAAATAAAATTGAATGTGATAATGTAAAAAAAAAAAAAAAAAAAAAAAAAAATTAGTTATGGGAGTAATGGGTGCATGTAGAAGACATGAATTACATCAAATGAAAATTACTCATTTCAATGATCTTGGTTCAGCCGTTTTAGTAACAATACCAGATAGTAAAACCAAAATAGTACGAAATTTTACTGTAACTGGCAAATTCTACGAAATTTATAAAAAATACGCAAATCTTCGCCCTCAAAATGCTAATGGTCTATGGTTTTCCATTAATTATCAAGAAGGAAAGTGTACCATTCAGAGCATAGGTCTGAATGAGTTTGGAGCTATGGGAAAAGACATTACCAAGTATTTAAAATTGCCAAATTACGAATTATATACTGGGCACTGCTTTTGCCGATCCTCCGCAACAATTCTTGTTGATGCTGGAGGTGACATAACCACGTTAAAACGCCACGGTGGCTGGAAATCTACTACAGTCGCTGAGGGATATATTGATGAATCGAAGAAAAGTAAGCTTGACATAGCAAATAAAATTGCAAATGCAATACAGAACATACCATCAGGCATACCAACCAATTTAGAAATGGAAAATCGCGAGAAGCCGTCTACTTCAATGTCGAAAAATTATCAATTTCAAAAAGAATTAAGTATTCAGCAATCAAGTTCTCCAAATATGATATTCAATAATTGCACATTCAACTTTAATTAGATACATACATACATTTATAGGCTTCTATTTCTGTGTACCTATTAGAAATAGCAATAAAGAAAATATTTACATATTTCTTCAATTTATATTTTAACTCTGATAGAAAGCCGATTAGCGGCAAATTCGGAGTAATGAAATATCATCGGTTTATTTCTTTCAAAGTTTTTGCAATGTATGCATGTATTAAACGTGAACGATATGTTGTCATAGAAAAAGTATAGTATTCAACTCGCAACAAAATGGCCATTTTGCACTCGTATGAATTGCAGCACTTGCCTTCAGCTCGTGCTGCAAATTTCATACTCGTGCAAAATGGGCATCATTTTGTGCTCATTGCATAATATACTATTATATATTTAGATATTATTAAGTACACATGTAAAATGTGCTCCAGGAAGCAAAAAAAATATGGAGTAATTCTGTGAACAATTATTCGGTTTTTAATAAAATCGGCGGTTCCAAAAAATTTATTTAATGAACAATTAACATTATCAAAATTTAATGAAAAAATAATTTTCCAACGAAATTACATTCTTTCAAGTTCAGCTGATACTATCATTTTTTGAATTTTTAAATTATTTTTCTTTTTAAGTCTTGTGACGCTAACATATTTCCCTTGATAAAAACGTGTCTTCATATTTTAAATACATTGGCAGTTAGTGTGGCATCCGATGAACGAAGTTTTTCTTCGTTGAAGCGATTGAAAACTTGGATACTATCGACAGGGGCGGTTGGTTGGATTAACTCTACTTCATGTTCATAGAGATGTGCAAATAGATGTTTCAAATGTTATTGAAAGGTTTGCAAATAAGAAATACAGGAGACTGGATTTCATTTTGTTTGTTATTTTTATTTAAACAAAAGAAATCTTTGTTTTTGTACATATTATAAGTAAATGTATATTTTTTTTCTAATTTTAACATTTAAAGTGACATTTTTCAAAACTTGTAGACTTTATCAAATGTTTTACTTTTCATCACCAGTTGCGAAAAGTAAAATTTTTCGCAACTGGTGATGAATAAAAACTTTTTAACAAATAATTAAACCGACAAAATACGGAACTGAAAAGTAAAAAATAAAATAAACCTTCTTAGTCTCAATAACTAAGCTCCTAACCTAATGTAAGTAACTAATTTTGAGTCGGCGCCAAACAAACAAGCAAATGAATTAGGTAAGGCATAAAATGATGGCATCGAATTGGGCGGTGACATTCTGATAATTTTTTTGAAGTAATTTTTAATGATCTTCGTTGATTGTTTGATTGGCGCCGACTCAAAATTAGTTACTTACATTAGGTTAGGAGCTTAGTTATTGAGACTAAGAAGGTTCATTTTATTTTTTACTTTTCAGTTTCGTATTTCGTCGGTTTAATTTTTTGTTAAAAAGTTTTTATTTTTCAATTTTTTGTGGCTGAAATCTACTAATTACTAACTGCTTGTTTTTTTATTACTTCCAAAATACTTACTTACCCACCTTACTTCAACTATTACCAGTTAAATAATATGATAACTACTTTTACTATTTGTTGAAATATAAATTATTTTTGTTGTTCTGGTTAGTTTATTTCATTACTTTGTATATCATTCCATCCTCTCATAGAATATAATGATTGTGATAATGACATTAGCGATCTGTCATTGTCAACTACATATGTGTGCCAATGTTCACAAGTGAAAAATCAATTATCCCCTATTTTTCTACCCGTAAGGGTGGATAATTCCATTCGAAATCCAAATATGATCAACTATGATGTATACCCTAACTGAGGCAATACTGTGGGTACACAATAACAAACACAGAAACACACTGGGATCTCATATCCACAATCACGATACCAGAAACAAGAACCTGTTCAGACTACCGGCAGTGAACTATAAAAGAACCATGAAGCAGACGGAGTTTGTGCCCCTGAAGTTGTATAACCTTTTACCAGTGGATTGGAAGACATATTCCACAAAAAAACTTAAATATATGCTAAAACAATCTTTGCTCAAAAATCCGATGTATAACATCAATATTTTCACACATGCCTGGACCAATACTAAGTCACAATAACCTAAGTGGAACTGCTCTGTTCTCAGACCAAAATGTGCTGTTGGTTAGGTGAATGTTATAACCACAGTTTATAGCTAAAGAAGCAGTTAGCTCACTTGGCGTCGGCACTTTGATCTTTATGTTCCCGTTTGTACACTGCGCAACTGCGCATACCGCGTGTTACTGTGTTATTAATACTGACATTTTCCGGATACTTCGAAAAGCGATAATCGCGTACAGTCTTCTGCGCATCCTGAATTCTTTCCCTGGAGTGGATATTACCTTGGAACATGCATTTGGGCCAAGTGAGCTAACTGCTTCTTTAGCTATAAACTGTGGTTATAACTAGCTTATATTACTGTATTTATATTCTATTGTTAAAAATTGTACTGTGAATGTCATAATTACTCTATATTATTGTATTTACTTATTTCTTATTGAAACTTGTACCGTGAACGTCATTTTTATTGAAAATTGTACTGTGAAGGTCAAAATTACTTTTTACTACGGTAGTTATTTTTTATTGAAAATTGCTATAGACGTACCTAAACAAATCGAATATGATATTGGCTATGCCCGTCTCATACATCATTATTGTATTTTGAAGGTGAATAAATATCTTGTCTTATCTCTTATCTGATAAAAGAAGAATCATCCAAATCGAAGATCCCAATACAAAGTTATGCCTGATAGAATCGGTTAACGGACCAGAATTCAGAGGGTGAGTGATTAATATCCTTCATTTTGCTACCCTTAGGGGTGGATTTCATCTATTAAATTCAAATGGGACCAACTTCGAAGTACACCCTATCCACTGAAAAAAGAATTATCGGAATCGGACGCCTCAGTAAAAAGTAATGCTTGATCATACATTAAAAAAAATGATAAAAAAAAAATATATACGCATCGACTAGAGAACCTCCTCCTTTTTGGTTTCGTCGGTTAAAAAGTAAATTTCACCACCAGTTGCAAAAATTCAGGAATAAAATTTGATATAATTTTAAGGATAAACTACTTGAAGTACGTCTTCACTGCACTAAAAAGTGAAAAATAATTTTAATATTCAACGACTATGACAAAAAGCGTGGGGTGCTTTGTCGAAATCAATTAAAATAGTCCAAGATACCAGAGCCGGCAAACCTAAGTCATTTTAGCAAAGCTGAAATTTTGATTATGAATAGTGTGATGTGTGGTTGAGGACGTATGCGTACTTGTTAGCTTGAAAGCGAGACCCTTTTACAGGTAGCAGGTACAAAAGTACATAAAAAACTTTCTTACTTACGTTGAAGTATGGTAATGCATATGAAAATTATTGAAATTGATTTAAACTTTTGCTCATATGATTTTTGTTATTAATAAACATTTACTGTGATAATACTGGACTGAGCAAAAACTAATTCAGTGTAAAAAGTCAAGATAGCGACTACCAATAAAAATTTAAAAAAAAAGTCATCTGATTGCAATAGAATTACTGGTCCACCAGTGGCGTACCAATAATATTTCAGAATGTCTTGCATTAAATGTAATGTTGCTGATAATGAATCGTATTTGAACTGTGATAGTTGTGAGCGACCAATTCATGTTAACACCGAATGCTCTGGACTCAATGCAAGCGAATTGAAAGTGATGGGCCTGAAAGGAAAGAGAACCCTGAGATTCCTTTGTGAAGAATGTTTAATAGGGGTTAGGTTGGTCCCAAAGCTAATAAAAAAGATTGATGATCTACAAGAGGAAATCAATAAACTCAGAGCTCTCATTCAGACAGTACCCAATACCTCCTTGCCAGAGGAGGATTTAATTAATGAACTACAGGAACGTCAAAAAAGAAAAAACAACGTTATGGTCTTTAATTTACCAGAACCACGTGATCAAGCTTCTGACGTGAATAAAGTTAAAGAAATATTTTCTAAATTAACTAGAGATGATCTGAATGTTTTAAAAGTGGTGAGACTTGGCAAACCGAATAAAAATGGTTTCCGTGCTCTCAAAGTTATTTTAAATAATGCCGAGGATGCCAAAAAAATTATTAGAGCCAAAAAAGATCCACTCAGAGGAATGGCCATAACAGTCAATTAAGCTATGACTCAACTTCAGATACGAAGTTGGAAAAATTGAAAAGATGAATTGGAAAATAGGAAGATGAGCAGGAGAAAATGTTGTTATGAGATATATCAGTGGTGTTCCTCGAATTACCAATCAAATCCAAAAAAACTAGATGGGAGCCATATTTGCTGTTACTATCAGAATGTTGGTGGATTGCGCACCAAATTACTGGATCTTCAGCAAGCGGTTATGTGTTCTGATTATGACATTATAGTACTAGTTGAAACCTGGTTAAACAGAGACTTTCACAATTCTGAGCTAGGTTTAAAGGGCTTTGATATTTTTAGGTATGATAGGGACTCAACTGAATCATTGAAAACACGTGGAGGTGGTGTACTCATAGCTGTTAAGCATTCTCTATCGGCCACTACTGTGAACTTTGTGAACAATAATGTTGAACAAGTTTTTGTAACACTTTCTCTTGGTGAAGATCATTTGATTATCGGTGCAGTATATATTCCACCTGCTTCTAATACTGAATATTACATCAATCATGCTAATACTGTAGACTATGTTTTAGAAAAATTTCCTGGTCATAAAATGTTGCTTTGTGGAGATTATAATATACCGAATGTTATTTGGTTCAATGATGAACTTGGCCTAAATGCTGACTGTCTTGAAAACTCACCAGCAAATGTATTACTCAACTCGTTCAGTTATCATAACCTTTATCAAGTAAATTCTATTCCGAACTCTAGGAATGTATTTTTGGATTTATTATTTTCATCATACCATGATATAGTTGTTAATAGCCCAGCGGAACCACTCTTTCAAAATAGCATACACCATTCCGCTGTTGCCTTTGATCTGAATACTAGAAAAATACCTGATCTAAAGATCGAAGAATACTTTTACGATTTCAGGAATAGTAATTATATCTTCATGAATGATTTCTTTGCCAGCATTGATTGGAATTCCTTATCAAATGACGACGTTAATTCATCCTTAAGCAACTTTTACTATGTTTTATATCAAGCTATTCGTAAATTTGTTCCTGTCAAAAAGTTCAAAACATCAAACTTCCCAACATGGTTCAGCAGAGATTTGAAACAAATGATATTTGAAAAGAAATTAGTTCACAGAGAATATAAAAATGGTAATGTTGAAGCATACCGGCTTTTTCAGTATCTCAGAGAGCAATGTAAAATCTTGTGTGAGGACTGTTATCAAAATTACATTTTGAAAACTGAGAATAACATTTCTGCAAACCCTCGTCATTTTGGAAGTTCATCAATGATAAAAAGAATTCATTCAATTTCCCCTCTCGTATGGTTTATAACAATACCTTTGGTGAAAATTCCAATGATATAGTTAATCTTTTTTCATGCTATTTCTCGACAGTCTATGATAATACAAACATCAATCAAATTCCACATTATACCTTTGATAACACTGTCAACATTTGCTCCTACACCATAGACATTAAAGAAATCATAGATTTAGTACATTCTCTACCTTGGAAACTATCATCTGGCCCAGATGAGATCCCTTTGCATTTGATTAAACATTGCATTTACACTTTAGCAAAACCCATTCACTACCTGTTCAACTTATCCTCAAAAGGATCGTTCCTAGCTTTTGGAAACACAGTTTCATAAAACCCATCCACAAGAGTGGTTCACGGGACAACGTTGACAACTACAGAGGTATTTGTAATCAATCAGAATTACCAAAATGTTTGATTGCTTGATTTCCAAAAACTTTCGTGGGACTTCAAAAATATTATAATTAATGAACAACATGGATTCTGCAGAGGTAGATCTACTACCACTAATTTATTGCTTTACCAAAATTACATCATTAATGCTTTGAGAATAAACTGCAGGTTGACTCGTATACACAGATTTTCGAAAGCCTTTGATAGAGTCAACCACAGTTTACTACTTGCTAAACTTGAGTCTTTGGGAGTAGAAGGAAATATTTTAGAATGGATCAAATCCTATCTTAGCGATAGAGTCCAATATGTCAAATATGGTAGTTCAGTATCAGATCCAATTGAAGTTCCTTCAGGGGTACCTCAGGGGTCTCACATGGGACCACTACTGTTTAATATCTTTGTTAATGATCTTCCAAATGTTATCACCAACTGTTCCTTCCTATTATTTGCTGATGATTTAAAGATGTTCAGAACAGTTCAATCCATATCTGATGCTGAGAGATTACAGTTTGACCTAAATAACCTTTCCAGGTGGTGTAATATCAACTTACTAAAACTGAACTTGGGTAAATGTCAAAAAATTAGTTTTTCACGAAATAAAGAGGCAATTAATTATGCTTATCAGATTAACGACACAAACTTATCAGAGACCAACAAGATTAAAGATTTGGGGGTTATATTCGACTCAAAAATGAATTTCAAGAGAACAGAAATCTCATCTCTGCAAAAAAATGCTGGGCTTTTCTCTTCGTTCTGCAAGAGAACTATCTGTCAATGCTCTCAAGATTATCTATTGTGCCCAAGTCAGATCTATTCTTGAATACACTTCTATCATTTGGTCACCATGCTATAGAGTCGACATAGAACTCTTGGAGAGTACTCAAAATAAATTTTTATGATACTGTGGCTACAACTTAGGAATGAATAGAGATGAATACAATTATTCACAAATTCAAAAAACCCTAAATTTGAATACTTTAACACATAGAAGACTTGAAATCGATCTGGTATTCATCCATAAAATTATCAATGGCAGTATTGATTGTCCTGAAATTGTTGAGCTTACCTCACTTTCTGTAAATGCTAGAAGAAGTAGAAATAGTGACATTTTCAAGATCCCTTTTTGTAGAACAAATTATGGTCAAAACGAATCCCTTAACAGAATACTGAAGTCAGCAAACACTCACAACAACAAGCTTGAGCTGTTCGGTTCATCTTTACCATCCTTTAGAAAAGCAGTTAAAAAATTGTAATAGTTTTAATTTTTAGTTTTAACATAATCTTAGTCATCTGTAAAATGTATACTTTGTACAATCTTTTGTAATGGTATAATTGGCTTGTCCGTTGATAAATAAATAAATAAATTAATGTGGTCCCGTTGGCCGAGCAGTCTAAGGCGCCAGACTAAGCTCTGGATCTCAAAAATAGCGTGGGTTCGAATCCCCACACCTGACGATTTTTTTTTTTATTTTTCACTTTGAAATTGAGAAATGGTTTGTTTTTTTTATTTGAATATTCATTGTTGTTGAATATTAAAATTATTTTTTAATTTTTAGTGCGTTAAAAGCGTGTTCTTCAGTTTTTTTAAAAATATATATTTTTTATATTTCTAACTTGAAAAAGGATCACATCATATCAAAATCAGAAAAAATATTGTGTGAAACACGTTGGGAAACACTATTTTTCCAACTGGTTGCACAAATAACTATTATTTTAGGCATTTTGTATTTTTGTTTGAATTTGAATGAAAAAAATACTAATGTTTTTTTTACCTATAAATAGAGGTAAATACCTTTTTTATGTAATTACCCCCCCCCCAAGCAGCCAATTGAGATATTAGAAATTATAGTCAAAAATTATCTCATTCCCTGTTTTCCAAATTTTGCTCTAGCAATAAGCAGAATTTTTTCAACCTTACCTGTTTCTGTGGCTTCAGGTGAAAGAAGTTTCAGTAAATTAAAAATTATTAAAATTACTTGAGAAATAATATGACACAAGAAAGGCCATAATCTCTATTGATTTCACCGAAATTATTGACAAATTTGCTTCTCAGAAAGCCAGAAAAGGTATTTTATAGTTAATTATTAGGTAGTCTTTGTAGGACTGATTTATATACTTATCGTTTCACGAGATTTATGATTTAGTACTTTTTTTCATTAGATTGCATTTTCTGAGTAAATACTGTTGTTTTGCATTTCAAAGGTAATATTTTTGTTTGTTTATTATTTTGTTAAAGTATTTTGTTGCTATTATAACCTATTAGCTGGCCAAAAAATAAAGTTTTGCACTTCAAATTTTATTTTCATTTTTATTAATGTTTTACTTTTTACTCTTATACAGGTAGATGAGTTTAGTATTAGTGAAAATATGAAAAATTCTCTAGAGGGGCAGCACATCAAGTCTTTGCACGCGAACGGCCGACACCCTAGGATCGGCCCTGTCCATATGTACGAAGCAATGGTTTTAGCATTATCAACTGAAAGAGAATCAAGAGCATGGGCCAAAACATGTCATATTTATTAAGGAGTTTGGGAAAGGTTTCCTTACACAGTATATGCGGCAATTAAAGAAAATGTGTTCGAGTGTCTCCATCTGAGCTTGGTTACAAACTGTGTGCGTTTGGATTAATGATATGAGTTGAACCGTAGGTGAATTTGGCAGAGATGGAATTACATAGTCTTAGTTGTGCAATGGTTCTTGTGTACTTGATGGGCATGCTCAAAGAAATATATTTCTGAGGGGAATTATGTAGAATCGATAACGAGTTATACCTGGTGAGGAATGATGACCTTTGCAAAAGTAATAGATCAGCCTCATACAGGTTTTCTCTGAATTTCAATAGGAGATATTTCTTCTTGGATTTGATATATTCCAGGGAAAGGTTGTCCCAAATATCATCGGCGAGTATTTCCATAAAAAATGAAATCCAGTTGAATTTAGGGTCAGAGTTAGTAAGCTGGAGTTGACCTTTGAGAATAATTTTTGGTAAACGGGTGTAATTTATTTCAAAGATTTTTATTAGCCAGCTCAGTGTTCCTTTGAAAATGTTGTACGAAAGTTTGACACGACCACATTTTTTTCTGACTGCATAGTCCGGTGTATGAAATGGGAGTGAAAGAACCTTTTTTAAGAATTGTGTGTGTACTTGCTCGACGATGTCGACATAGCGTAGACCGCAGACAGGTATGCAGTTGGACATAACACTAAAGACAAGAGAGTCAAAGAGACGCAGCCTGGTTTGCATTGATTCAACCTTAGTCTTAGCAAGAAGTGGGAGTAATGCGGCAGTAGCTTGCTTAGCTTTGGCTTTGGAACCATCAGAAGATTTGAATAAAACACCAACATATGTATATGAGTTTGGTAGTTTCTATTGGATATCCATTAAACGAAAAACGGAAGTCTGTTTTATAGGGGCCCCTGGAGAAAACAACAATTCTGGTTTCCGCAGTATTAACTGAGAGACAATTTAAGAAAGTGTAATTTTCCAAAAGCTTGAGTTTTTTAGTTACGTCAAATTCGGATTGGCTCAGACTAACGATGTCATCGGCATACAAAAGCATATGAGTTATCTAGGTTAATACCACGAGAACTGTTATTCTTGAAATATTCTTCAATATCCGCTAAAAAAAGGGCAAATAGTAGAGGGCTTAGAACTTCCCTTTGTAAGACTCCTACAGAAATAGTAAATGTAAGAGAAAACTCAGTATTTGATTTGACAAGCATGGTTGCAAATCATGTCATAATAAGGACTAAGTAAGCTCCTACAAAGCAAAATTGAAGATAAAGATGTGATAATTAATGAAAAAGTTTAGATCATTAAAAGCAGTCTTATGCCAATGTATTAACTACAAGCAATGATCAGAAATTTGACCCAAAGCCAATAAATGTACCCCACCTAATTGTGAAACCCCAAATCAAACAGTACTCAAAAATTATTAAACCTGATATTGACAACAAAATAAAATTAGCTGAATTGGAAATTGATGTGAAGAAATGTATAGCTACAAAAACTGGCTCAGTTGTTATAAAATGCCAGAATGACACAGAACTGTGGTGTGTAATAAGCGACGAGATGAATAAGACATAGAACGTAGTAAACTAAGGGAACCCAGTATTAAAATTCCAAAAAATCACCCTGGAAAAATTCAAAATTTCATCATCAACCAAAATGATGTGTTGGATGACTTAAAAATTACTTATATTATAAAAAGTCATATTGGTAAGTGCATAATCTTTGCAGAATGCTCTATCTTCATACTGGAGACCGCCTATTTAGTACACAAAGATAGAGCGAACACAATTTATACTGCAGCAAAAATATATAATACACGTCAGGTAGCAAAAAAAAATATAGCTCTGCCATTCCACGATCAGAGCAGACTAAACATTCAATAATGTACGAAAGTTTTTTTTTTTTTTAACAAACTACCTACAACTTTGAAAGATATCCCTGGGCATCAGTATATTTAGAGTTGAGTTTTGGTATTTAAAAGACTAACCAGTTGAACACTTATCTGCCCTATATGCGGTGGAAAACCATCAAGAAATTAAGAGTCCAAAAGATATCACTTGCTGCATGAATTGTGTGAAAAATAATCAGATCTACAAAATAAATTATAATGTGAATCATGATGCAATGGATTGGGAATGATGTCCCTCCCTGGAAATCAACTTAAGATCTCACAAATATAATACAAAATGGTCTTCCTGGATGAAGAAGTTATTCTGCAAAACTTGAGTCTGTGAAGATCATAAGGGAAACTACCTGTACCCAGAAGAGTATTGTTCAACAATACACCTAATGAAGTTCTGTATATTATGCATTTAAACATAAGAAATAATTAATGAATTCTAGGCCATGTTTGAAACATATGCACTGCACAGTTGTGACATCTTTATTCAGATTCATTTATTTTCATTAATTCAATAGCCCTGACTTCAATAAAATGATCGGACTGTAACTAATATTATTGGCCAGGCTCAACGAAAAAAGTAAGGTGGATGTGGACGGAAATAGCAATGATCAAAATGTCAAACTACTGTGTCAAATATTTTACAAATGGTAAATATCTAGTTACATCACACATGCACTCCGAATATGGAGAAAACACTTTTCTAACGTGTTTTTGCCTCCTGAACATCCGGAAGAAAAATGCGGCGGTCTCATACCGTTTCAGAGTTATATCGCTTTTTCCGAAATAAATTTCAAGCGTTTCAAAAACTCATCAAATGCCTCTTCTTTTTACCATCATAACATACACTAATCACTTATTTTGCAAACTTTGACAAATATCGTCGTTTTATCGAAAAATCCTCCTTCTAACACAGTTGCAGATGAACAATTCTAAGTTTCTTTGACAGATGACATTTATTATCTTTTTTAATTTTTCAATGTTGGTAAATATATGAATCGGACTGTGTAAGAAGGAGGATCTTTTCGATAAAACGACGATATTTTGTGCAAAGTGCCAAAAATAAGTGATTTAGGTGTATTGTTTATGCTGGTAAAAAGAAGGAGGCATTTTGAGTGAATTTGTGCGAAAACGTGCTTGAAATTTATTTCGAAAAGCGATGTAACTCTGAAACGGTATGAGACCGCCGCATTTTTCTTCCGGATTCGTGTTCAGGAGGCAAAAACACGTAAGAAAAGTGTTTTCCCCATATTCGGAGTGCATGTGTGATGTAACTAGATATTTACCTTACAAATATAGGCAATATGCTGAAAAATAGTCGGTAAATCGAATGTGCTCGAAGGAATTTATTGTTTGCCGAATAAAGTACTGGACGGGTGTTGTTGCCATTTGTGAGTTCGGAGAGTTCTACCTTCTCTCAAATTTACTTTTTAATGGAATATGGAAAAGTATCTTCAATTAATTGATATTTTCCAACAATCCCATTTTGTATAACCCAAAGCGTTTTTATTATAATAAAGAAAGTCTTTTGTCGAGTTTTAGATGAGATTTTTTTTGGGGGTCCTTTTGAATATTCTGCATATGGTGAAAATCATACCGAATGCTATCGACAAGTCCATATCCAAATTTTCTACGAGCCGACTCATGTACATAAATATGCACTTCCGACAGCTTTACCACAAATAGTTTTAGCACAAAAACCGTTAATAGCCCGAGCATACTGAAAGCAACGCACATTTGCTCGCCTTGTTCTCTCATGTGCGTTCTGCTTGTTCTGTTCATTTGCGGTAAAATGTTCGAGTCAGGACGCACCCATAAAAGAGTCGTTATAATAGTAGTATACATTATGCCCACCTTGTTCTGAGGGGCTAACTTCTAGCTGTTTTGCTTGTTGGCCTTTACCACCTTTCTTTTTGGATTTGCCTCCTTGAGATGGAGCTTCTTGTTGAGCTGGTTGGGGGACTTCTTGTGGGGCTTGTTGGGGCGCTTGTTGAGGAACTTGGGCAGGTGCTGGTACTTGCAGCTGTTGAGCTGATACTGGTTGCTTTGGCCACTTTCTGAGGGGCTAGCTTGTTGGCCTTTACCACCTTTCTTTTTGGATTTACCTCCTTGAGATGGAGCTTCTTGTTGAGAAGCTGGTTGGGGCGCTTCTTGTGGAGCTTGTTGGGGAGGTGCTTGTACTGGCTGCTTTTGAGCAGCTTCTGGTTGACTTTGCCCACTTGATGAAGCTTCTTGGGACTTTCCTTTACCTAAAAAAATCATTCAGTTCAGAATATTGCTTCACTACGTTGAATATCGTTTAATTTTTGAATTAATTAAAATTAATTTGTTTGATAATTTTCACATCAATACTGAATTTCCATGGTCAATATACTTCTGGATTCACTTATTATATTCGTAATTGACTGTGCTTTGATTAGTCAATAGAAATTAATCCTTTTTTTTTCTTAAATCAGAAATAAATACGCGAAATAATTTGAGAAAAAAGCGAAATCCTGTTATATTTATATGAAAAGTAATGGGCTATGGACCATGGACAGATGGGGGTTTCCCCCAGTTTCTAATAGAAGAGGCCATTTTTCTTTTTGACTTTTTACATGCAAATCTTGCTGTTGAAAATACAAATTTTAAAGCATAATGTCCAAGATGAATTGAATACACAGCGAGAAAAGGTTTCTGCTCTATTCTGGGGCAGATGAATTAATATGACCTGACGAGAATGGGGAGATAATTTTTGCTAACAAATAAATAATTCCATTCAATGTTATTCTTCAACTGTTTAATCAAACTTACCTTTTTTCTTTCCCATGTTTCAACACCTTTCTCGCAAATGAAGACAAAATGACCACAATTAGTACAATCACCAACAGTAAGTTGTATTTGTAGACTATAATTTGTTGACTTTCGATGTCAATTGTCAATTTTCAGAAATATTTGGACCACAAATCACAAATGTACAGAACAGCACAACTTCGGCAATATTGAGATTTCATGCTGAGCGATGCGCCCTCTGTTCACTGTGAACCTAATTAACTCATGGTATGATTGGCATATTTGCTAGACTGATGTCGTTAATCAAGAGTTCATTATTTCCTTATTACTAGAAAGAAGCGGATATACGACAAATGATTCATGGGGCACGTTCCAATACTCCAACTTTTCATCCTAACCGTTCATAAACTCGGTGTATTCCCACTTATTAACTCGTGAAAGTCGTTCCTACACTCCGGTTGATTCAATCGGATGAACAACTTTTTCACGAACTCGAGAGTCCGTGAAGAAGTTGAAATATTTCAACCGCATGCGCATTGCACAATATAGTTAGAAGTCATCAAAGGTCATAGGTTATATTGGTTTCGTGCACATTTGACAGATAGTCGACATTGGAGGTAAAACAATCTCACTTTTCCGATTTGTTTATGTTGGCGAGTTTTTACCGATTTCGAAAAGAATTCGGTAGATGGATTATATATGTTATTGTTTAATTCGTAAATGATCATGCCTTCATATTGAGCTGTTGTGAAATGCAAGATTTTTTTTTCTTCATACCGTTCTCGGTGAACATTATCCAAACTGGAATAATATTTTGTCCAGGTCCATTGTCACAATATTTCCAAACACAATAAAAACAGTAAACATTTGTTTTACCTCCAATGTCGACCATCTGTCAAATGTGCACGAAACCAATATTCTTTTCTTCAAACTAAATCCATATCAAAAAGATCTTCGTCAGAAACCGAATTTGACTCACTATCAGATAAAATACGTAGTATCTACAAATTGTTTAAGTACTCTAGTAATGGTAAGAATCTTCCCTTCAATTCCTTCCATTGTTAAATCCTTAAACCATATCTTAAATTTCAATATTATTTTGGACGATGACAACTGACAAATAACTAATTTGTTTCGTTTCGTTCCAAAAGAAAGAAATTGACACAATATGTAAAATTGTACACTAATCATCCAACCGAGTTGGGGTATTGGAACGCGCTCAAGGATAGGAGAAAATGAAAACAAAGGATTCTACGGAACACTGGCATCTGCATGTTGGTACAAAAATCACCACTACATCGATAGTAACTTTATAAATGAGCGTGGAACTCTGTGCATGTGCTGAATCCACATACCTAAATAAAGACGCTGAATCTCACATGATACTTTAAAGAGCTCACAATAAAAATTCTCATAAATAAAAACAAAGCTACCCAAATCCGGCGCCTACCCAATGATTATACTTTCATTGTGTATAATCGTCTATTATTAGCTGACCTACCTAGTTGAAGATTTTATGGTATTCTAACTAGGTGTTCTGTGTTATAAGTCAGAGTAAACGTTATCCAAAGAGAGTAAACGTTATATGAGTAGGAGAGCCTATTCCCCATAAGACAATGGTGACACTAATAGAAAGAGATGAAAGATCATTTGAGTCATAGTGACGTATATGGACATGTCATGGTCACCATTCTCTCTGGACAGTGGCGGACTAGCGCACTCTGGTATCTGAGAGTTACATGCTCTTGAATGTATATTGGACCACTTTGAGTGCGTTCCACTAAGGGCTCACAACGACCAAAATATTCCTTCAGCCGTTCCACATGACTACCACGGTCGTTATGGTCGTGGCGAAAACGTCACTAATGACGTCATTATTTTCGTCCCCATCTAAGGAACTGGGCGAAGTGGACGTTTCGGTTGAGGAATTCTAGAACGACAATTTTTCATAAAAGTTGAAGATGTTATCGAGAAAATATTTTAGTATGGCAAGCTCTGATGTTTACCTAACCCGCACCAGAGTTGAACTCAACAAGTGCGACCACGAGGTAAATTATTCTTCATTTTTGAATAACGTTTCAATTCACTTTCCGTAAATTAATAATGACGACGGTCACCAACTGATCGCCATTAAATGAACATTTTATCAGATTTAAAGCGTAAATTTATTAAAAATATAAATAGATTAAAACGAGAATAAACTTTTTTGCAAGAGCTTCGGACTTATTTTCTGGCTCGCCATTTTGTATCCATGTTTAATCGCAACGGTAATACCTCCCGTCCATTCCAATTAGTTGAGTTTCTTCGATCCTGAAACCGCTCTGCAAAGCCAAGTTGGAACGTGGAAAAACCTAGTCGGTCGTTAGAGCGCTGATCGTTGTGAGCGCTTAGTGGAGCGCACTCTTTGTATGATACGTGGGCGACCTGTACTCATGTCCATGTACGTCACTATGACGGGATGCTACAAGATTCTGATTGACTAGAGCTTATTAGTACCTCCTTTAGGTAACGTTTACTCTCTTTGCGCTCCGCCCATACATTTATTGCTCCGCCTACGTGCTGCCAATATCACAGAACACCCTAACTACAGGGTGTTCTGTGTCAATATGACAAGCCTCACTTTCATTACATTTCTTACGGCCTGTTATCAATATTCGTAGTTAATAAATATGAGATTTTCAAACACATTATAGAAATAAATTTTTGAGGATTTTCCCACTTTTAACCTCTAAAATGGAAGTGAGAGAATAAGTTTATAATTTTTTGTTTGTAACGCAATTTAATTATTATATACGTATTATATTATCTATAAAAATAAAGGTATGATTCGGTTTCATATACAAATTCAATTCCCGAAACTAGACTATTTTGTAATATTAAAACTAGTAAATTCTTGAAAAATCAGAAATCAGCTAGGATGTGATTTTTTTTTAATGATTTTTGTATATTTTTTCTGTTGCCTGTACGAACTTTTAAGGCACCTCTACACGATCGGCCATGAAGGGCGATCACAGAATGGGCCATGATTGTCACGATCATTGCGCAGCTGTCCACACGATCGTGCATCCTACATTTGTTAATTGTCATTTGTGTCATATAATTCGGGTCCAACATTGTAGTTAGTTACTTAAAATTACCTATGCAAATCATACGTAGCGACAAATAGCACGCGTCCTCGCCGTTCCATAAACAAATATGAACATAGAACTCTTGTCTATGACACAGTTTATAGCTAAAGAAACAGTTCGCTCACTTGGCGTCGGCACTTTGATCTTTATGTTCCCGTTTGTACACTGCGCAACTCTGATTTTTATCCCTTGCGCATACCGCGTGTTACTGTGTTACTAATACTGACATTTTTCGTATACTTCGAAGAGCGATAATCGCGTACAGTCTTCTGCGCATCCTGAATTATTTCCCTGGAGTGGATGTTACCTTGGAACATGCATTTGGGCCAAGCGAGCTAACTGCTTCTTTAGCTATAAACTGTGTCTATGATATGAACTGAGTGATCGGCGATCAGCGTGGCCACATTTTTTTAGAGAAATCTACCAATTTCTTGGCGAAATTCTACCAAAATCTATAAGACAAAAAAAAATATACTAAAATTCTACCAACACTTTGTATGACGAATTAACGTTTGAATACACTTTTATTATTATTAATTCGTGCAGACTGCTAAAATACGCATATAGACATTCTCAATTTCAACAAACTAATCTCTGACTGGCTGTCAACAGTCTGCACGTCACACCACAGTGCCCACTGCATTGAGTGAGTGCGTTCGCGGTTTCTTTTTTTTTCCTTCTTTATTTAACGTCGGCCTATTTCTGCTACCAAGGCTAAACACCGTCGCCGGTGAGCAAAGTTCTCCCAAACGGAAATTTGGCCGAATCCTCTGTTTTTTCAGAGGTAGGGTTCTTTAACGAGCTCAACATCTATAAACTCGGTACCGCCATCTTAACGTCCCCTCCGAAGGACGGCATATCTATCGTCTTATCTCGTGCTCATTGATAAGACGCCTGCAGCTGCGAATATGCTACTACGCTACATCAGTTGTTATGACATTTAACGTGGAACTTCCTTGTCCGGTGGTCACCCATTTCAAGTACTAACCACCGTTCGCGGTTTCATTTCCAAATGTCGAAATGGTTGTCACTTCTAAAATATAAATAAACGTGATAACTGGGAAGGGCCAAAGTCAAAAGGAAAAAGAGGCATAAATACAGTCGGTGGATACATTTATTAACGAAAAAATGCTAATAAAACATATTTTCTTTCAACTAAGTACATATTACTTTTTGATAGTATCATCATTCATCATCATAACATTTGATGTTTTTATACAAACTTAAAAGGAACGAAAGGCAAAAATGCGAAACAAACATAATGAAATATATATAGAATCAGAAAATGACAACAAAATGAAAATCTACTAAGAAAAAATTACCAACTGAAATTTCTGGAAAAATCACTTAATTCAACTAAAAAAGTAGAAATCTACCAAAAGTGGCCACGCTGTCGGCGATCGTGTGGGCCGCGCACGATCATGGTCGAACTTATGATGTTTATCACAAATAATAGTTTAAAAAAACAAAAAAACACGCTTTTTATAAAAAACCGAACCAAAAAATAAATAATAGTTTAAAAAAACTAAAAAACACGCTTTTATAGAAAACCAAACTAAAAAATAGAAAATAAATTTGAATTAAGAATAGTGTAATATTTTTAATAAATATAAATTAATAATAATGTAAATAAGAAAAAAATTTATTTTATTTTTAAAAAAGCGTGGGGTGCTTTTTAAGATTCAGATTAAGCACCCCACGCTTTTTTTTAAATAAATAAATTTTCTTTTTTTTATTAATTTTTTTTAATTTTTTTAAACTATTATTTGTTCTAATCTACTATTAATTCCGTGATTACTATTAGTAACTGTAATTATTTTCCAAATCATTAATGTGTACAGCTGTATTAATAGTAAACGATTTTAGAAGTCATTCAAAGATTTTAACGTCAATATATACAGTGAGCCGCCATCTTGGATTTTTCAATTTTTACGAAAGAATCTTAATATTTAACTCCAAAAACCCCCACATACCAATTTTGAATAGAATCGGACCGTAATCACAAAACTCGTCCACCATCTTGGAGCCGCCATCTTGAATTTTTCAATTTTCACGAAAGAATCATAATATTCATGGACGTATAAATATATAATATATATATATATATCTTTATTTATACGTTCATGATAATATTCGACTCCAAAAACCCCCACATACCAATTTTGAATAGAATCGGACCATAATCACAAAACTCGTCCCTCATTTTGGAGCCGCCATCTTGAATTTTTCAGTTTTGACAAGAGAATCATAATCTCCGACCACGAAAACCCTCAGATACCAATTTTGAAGCGAATCGGACCATAATCACAAAACTCGTCCGCCATATTGGAGCCGCCATTCTGTTTTTTTCTCAAACAAAAATTTCTCAATGCATTGTCACCGGAATTATGTACACCTGCCAAATTTCAAATCATTCAGACGTCTGGAAGTGGGTGAAAATCAAGTCCAAAGGAGTCGGTTACATACAAACATACAAGTGAAGGTAATATAAAGCGTGTAAAAAAACCGACACGCTCGATCGTCACCGATCATGGGCAATTACTGGCGATTATGCCCTCTACACGTTCGTGATCGAAGGCAGGTGTTCGCCCATCATGGGCATGGGCGATGGTGTAGAGGACCTGCAAAATTTTCTTCAAATGTAAATACCCGACGTTTATAACAAAAGTGTTATGGTGGATTTATGCAACACAAATTAACAATTATAAGCTGAACCATCATCTTACAATGGCCGTGTTTATGCAGACAAGTAACAATTATCAATTAAAGTATGGCCACTGATTTTAATTTCCGTTTTGCTTCTCTGATCTCCTCTAATACCATTCCAATTGTTTTGGTCATTCCAACAATTATTTCTCAAGTGTTTATTTATTTACAGTAATAACCATTACAACACATATACCTTAATTACACCTAATATACAAAATACAATACAAAATACCATACAACACAATACAATGGGTTACTTTATGCCGAAACAATTTGAACACTGATAAAAAGAATCACTCCTCTTTTTTCTCTGCCGGTTCCAATGTTTACAATTAGATATACAACAAATTAATTAGATTTGGTTATTTTATTCTAACAGTATTTAAATTATTTTCAATATGTTTGTAGATATTAAAATGATCTTTTGATGGTAGAACTTCTCGAATTTTGTAGAGCGAATATCGATCATCGATGTTTACTGTTAAGCGTACCATATACGAAATGAGAGTATTTTAATAGTAGTCGTATCTCCATCGAACTTGTGGAATTGTTATATTTTTATGTATAGATGTTGATTGTCTGTGAATTAATTGCTGTATGACGTATCCTATGTCATTTTATGATCGTGAAGGATTCAATAAATTTTATTATTAATTATTGAACTAATCGCAACAAGCTCAGTTAGATGTTTCAAAATAATTCAATGACTATTTTTGAAGTTTTTTTTAACTAACCAGTTATCACGAAATAAGTTCCAACTACTGTTGATAGAGTACTTGGAAATGAATCACTGTTTCCTTTTATTATGAATCCAAATCCTATGTACAATGATACGATTCCATTAATAAACACTCCTTAAAATGGGAGTTATATAGTGGCGCACCCAGAATGATCTTATAGGGGGGGGGGCACACATAGCTGCCTGCATGCGAAAATTAGCACCGCAGGCGTTTTTTTAAGGTCAAGGTCATGGGAACTTTAGAATTATGATAGAATGCTATAACAATAGCAAACTTGAAGTGTCTTGACGATGGATTTTTTTCAACAATGGAAAACGCATTTTAATGACAGAAAAGGATGATGGACGAGAGATGAGTAAAAATGAGTCAAATATAAAAATATATTTCAATATTCATAAAAGAAAATCAAGCCTTCTTGGTCCATTATCTTTTAGAACTGCCATCACATCCTTCGGGTCAACGTGGATTTCCCTATGAATATTCAAATGTGCCAGTCCATTTAGCCTATTTTCACTGGTTGTATTTCTCAAATAGGACTTCAGCCGACGTAATGTCGATAATGACCTTTCCGGTGAACTAGTCGATATCGGCAGAGTCGTGAATATTTTAAGTATTATAAAAACATTGGGATATATATCTGGATTACATAGATTCAATGCATCAAGTGAATTTTTTGGTCTTTGTAGACAACTTGTTTTGCTGAATTTTTGGTACCAGACAGTTCTGCCTCCAAAATACTCCTTCTGAAATCCTGGATATCATGACTATAAAACTCAGCAAGGCCCAAAAAGTCCCTCATTTTTTTATGCAGACGGAAATTTTTCTGTTGGTAGTAATACCATGAATTTTTTAAGAATTGACTTATGTTTGGCGAATCGATCTTCTAAACCAGATAAAAATGAATCAACCCATGGTATGAAAACTAATTTTCGATAATAATCCATAGCTCGATTTGTTTGCTTTGAGGCCAATCTTGGGATTTTGATATCAATGTCAAACATATCAGCGATCTGTTTGGCTTCATCGAAAATATTTTTGAACTGCGCTTCAGCATTTTTCGCACGTATTTGATAGTGGAGATTGTTTCTTCGGCTTTATCCATCGCAAACGCAAGATCTGGGTTCTCAAGTTGAAGGATTTTAGCTAAAGGAAGACTGTATCCGAGGAGCTTCTCTGCTGAGAACAATGAAATGATAAACTGTGACTGGGTCAGAGCACTTAGCAAAACAAACGCACCTGAACTGGAATCTTTATCTTTCCACAAAGATATTTCCTGAAGTGCTGCATGCACGGGTTTCAACAATTGCACCATAATCATGACAGAATCATGCCTTTGAATCCATCTAGTTGGACACATCTGTTTCAATTTGCCGCTACGAGATTCTGGCAGTAACGAATGCACTTGATGTTGTAGCACTTGTTGTCTTTTAGGGGTATTGAAGAAAGTATACACTTTCTCAATAGTCCCCATGCAGTTCCTGATAGGTGGTATTTCGGAAGCACCAGAAATTGCCAGATTCAGATTATGTGCTGCACAATGAACATAGAGCGCTGTTGGATGATGTTTGGCAATACAAGCTTTAATTGCCCACTCATATTGGATGATCCATCATATCCCTGTCCTCTCAAATTTGAAACATCAATATAGCATGATATCAGTCCATTTATGATTGCATCAGCAAGATCTTTTCCACAAGTTGACTGAACGGGCACAAAAGTAAGAAAATTTTCCCATATAGTGAATTCATTATGGCTTGTTCCAATATTTTTAACATACCGAATACAGATTGAACATTGTTCAATGGTTGATATATCTGTTGTTTCATCGGCTAAAACTTTGGATTTTCTGGACCAGAACGGAGTAATCAATAGTGTGCAGTCGGGTTTCCGTGCTGGGCACAATTGTGAAACGGCTTTACAGTATGTGCTTGATGATTTCAAAAATAATTCAGATAAACATTTAATGACAGGAGTAGTTTTCCTTGACCTGCAAAGAGCTTTTGAAACTGTTGACAGGGGTAGGTTGGTAAAAAAATTAGAAAGTATTGCTATTATTGGGGATGCATTGGCATGGTTTGTTGATTATCTCGAGAACCGAAGACAAAAACTTAAATTGAACAATATTCTATCTGATGAAATCATAAACGAACAGGGTGTTCCACAGGGTAGTGTACTTGGTCCCCTATTATTTTTAATATACATTGACGATGTGGTTAATAATGTTGGAATATGCTCAATTCATTTATTTGCTTATGACACACTGATTCACTTTTCAAATTCAGAATGTACGACGGTAGTGAATATAATCAACGAAACACTAGAAAACATATTCAGATGGTGATGTGCCAACAAACTGAAGGTAAATGCAAAAAAAAACAAATTCATGTTGATAGGTAACGACAAGGAATATAAAAAGTTCAAAGAAAATATGTGTGAAATAAAAATCAACAATAGTTCAATTGAGTTAGTGGATACTTACAAATATTTAGAAGTAATTATTGATAGAGATTTGAAATTCAAAGAACATGCAAACTATATAATAAAAACAATATCATTTAAAATAAACTATTATAGAAGCTCCAGATTTCTCTCCATATGGTCAAAAACTATTATTTACAATACAATAATTCTTAATCACTTCAACTACTGCTCTACCATACTATTTTTACTACAACAAAATGAAATGAAACGATTACAGAAATTGCAAAATCGAGCAATGAGAATAATATTATCCTGCTCTAAACGAACACCCATAAATGAAATGTTGAATACGCTTGACTGGTTACCAGTAGAAAAAATGTTACTATATTAAACACTGATCTTCATCTTTAAAATAAGAACAGGTAGTGCTCCACCATATCTGAGGGAAAATTCTCCAAAATTTTTTTTCAATTTCGATAAGGATCAGTAACAAGATGTCCAGTGATTTGAGCTGAAGTATGTCCAACTTCTTTTTGGGCGAAAACGAAACAAAATTTACAGTAAGCACCATCTTCTGATTTCGTATATATCAGCCACTTATAATTTTCGAGCCAAGCATATTGGAATTTCCTATATTTATTTCCAAAAACTGTACTTGGAAACTCAATTTTTCTTTGTGGCGCCGATAACTTCTGCAGTATTTGAATTTTGTCACCATCATTCAGCTATTTGTTTCTGAAGAAAGAAATCAGATTGGTCTGCAACCGAACAAGTAGCAACATCCACCCCAGAAGTTGATGGCTGAAAATCATCACAGCATCAATTTTTGAACCTTCATTTGAAATATCCTCTTTTGTCTTGGCCTTTTTATTTTGAAAGAAATCCAATAGAGTTTGAGTCTTTCGTTTTTCATTCATTTTGATTCACAACGTCTAGAAAAAATAAGTTATTCAATAAAAGATATGACCCATTGAATAGTCTACTTACATTCCTTATGATTAAATGATAGTTTATTTCTTGATTATGGGGTTATAATTTTGTAATCAAAGCACCGATATCTCAAAATCAATGCAACGCCCAACGACAATAATGCAGAATCAAAATCGTATTTGCTTGACCTTGACCAACACTGAACTGACTGACACTGACATGAAACAATACAGTTCACAGCATAAAAAATGAAGTAATGATGCCTGAATTCCCTAGCGAGCAACAGGCGAGGGCGGAGATGAGACAGGAGAACGTACAGTACACCCCAAAAACATCTAAGAAGAGAAGCTTTCATGGCACATTTATTTTCAATTGGGTTATCCAGACTGTGAGAGAATAGTGATCTGCAAGCGAGAGATAAGAACTTTGATTTTAGTCAAAATATCAGTTAGCTTTTCGAAGTTTAGGGGGGGGGGGGGCCCAATGGAGTTATATAGTATATTTTCAACTTTATAAGCAAATCTATAAATATATTATTTATTTTTAAAGAAGCTTGTAAGTGTCGAATCCATTTGTTTGCCGATGACACGTTATTGTATTACTGTTCTGAAGATATACAAACCCTAACAGATACACTCAACGCAGAGCTGGAAAATATTTTACAATGGTGTAATGGTAGTTTGTTGAAACTTAATGCAAAAAAAACTAAATTCATGTTAATTAGCAACCACAAAAAATATGCGGAGTTCAAAGATAATAATCATAGGATTAAAATTGGTAAGGAGGAGGTGGAAATGGTGGATAAGATTAAATACTTGTGCATTATTATCGATAGAAATTTAACTTTCAAAGAACACATTTCATACATTACCAATAAAATTTCAAAAAACATAAACTTCTTGTTTAGAGTGGCACCATCTTTAACACCTTGGTCTAGAAAAACAGTATCATACTCTGATTTTAATCCATAAAATGAAAATGTCATTAACCCCATCGTATCTGTCATCTAAATTAGTATACAACAACAGTTTGCACAACTACAACACACGAAGAAGAGCTGATATACGAGTCTCAACAAAAACAAAAAAAGGTCAGAAAACTCTATTTTCCATAAAGGCCTAGTGCGTTACAATGAATTAGAGGATTTCTTGAAAACCTGCGGCACTATTACAATTTTCAAAAAAGAGTTGAAATTATGTCTGTTACGCGAGTGTCACACATGATTGTCACTGTTACTCTAGCCTACCTACCCAGTTCAGAAGTTTTAATGTGTTTGAATTACAATGTTTCTACTATTGTTTTTCTATTGTATAATTTATTTTTTACATTTTTAGTTTGATATATTTTTTATACTTAATTTTGACTGTATTTTTACTTTGACAATGTGAAATTAGCTTTATGTGCTAAATAAAAAAAAAAAAAAAAACAAATACAGACATGAATGTAATCAAGCATCATTAAAGCGGCTTGAATCGGCTTCAAAATGTACCAAAAAAAAAAATCATAAATAAAATTAAAATATATTTTATTGTCTGAAGATTTACATCTTATTTACAAAGTTGTAGAACACAAAATTACACAGTTAATAGTATATAAAACACATTTTACTAAACCCTGTGATGTAAGCTGCTTGAAGACTAGGCAGAAAAGATAAAGAAAGCTATTTAAAAGGGGACAAGGCACACAGATGAAACTCATATGTAAATTGTACAAAGCCGCATCATATTTGCTCACTATTAGTAAAAAATCAGGTAAACTGATCTTGATAAAATTTCTCTGTACTATGATAGGTTTTCACAGCCAAGAGGTTTATGGGATTCTAAACGAAAAACATTGGTTTGTCCTTCCGGATGGCATCCTTTATTGGAAATTTGGCATATTCCCTTTGCAAGTTCTCCAAATCCAAGGAAGTGTTTTCGGTGTAAACCTTTACTCGGGCTGCGGCCAAATGGGCATAGTAAGTCGGAGCCGGATAACTCACAGACCTATTACAACGAGTAAACATATGACACAAGTAATAAGCCAAATGTTCGATCTCCTCATTAGACATATCGTTGTCGTCCCAAAGTGTGCAGTATTTGGTTGGTTTGGCTACTCCTTGAATACTCGCATGTGACACCAAATAGAAATCTTGCATAAAGGGATGCGTTATCGTGGTATCAACGCATGTACCTGAAAAAAATGAATATGGGAGATATAGAACATTTTAGAATTGTATTTCAGGGGTCAATTTTTTTTAACGGTGATGTACTAAATGAAGAATGTAGAACCATGTGATATAATTACATCCCCAGGTGATTTGATAGTAACTACAAGTTTCATCGTGCTTTCTTGCAAAGACTCGAATTTTGACCAGGCCAATTTATTTCCTGTGTCCTTCATATAGTCAGATAGAGAGAGAATATACTTTATTGTCATAAGAGTAATCTTGTGGACAAAGTTTCACTTAATCTTAATCTATAAGGCAGTTTATATGTAAAAATAAAATGCATTTAAAACAATCAATTTTCACTTAATACATGAAGTCAGTTTGTATATATAAAAACATATAAGTCGTACAAAATTCTAATAAAAAATAAACAAGTTTGTCTTAACCCATAACATAAATTCATATAAATATAAAAATAAATAAAATATATAAGTCACAATGAAATATACCCCAAATAAAATTTAAAATCACAGTATTGATTGGTTTTTTAAATTATCATATAAAATTTTTAATTATAGTAGGTCTATCACTTAAAAAACATTTCACAGCCTTCCTGAAGCATTGTAAAGATTTTATTTCTGTTACATTCTTTGGCAAATGGTTGAACATTTTACAACCATTATAGATAATGGAATCCTTTATGACTGATGTCATTGGTATTGGCAACTTAATGTTGTTGGATTGCCTTGTCACATAATGGGTTGGTAAGGATTGAAATTTGTTCAAATATTTTTTAATTAAACACACTGTTTCCATTATAAAGATAGAAATCACTGTTAGAATTCCATGAGTGGTAAAGAGTAATCTACAAGAGTCTCTACGTTTTGATTTGCACATATATCTTACGGCTCGTTTTTGCAAAATTAAAATATTTTGTAGTAGATAACCACTACATACGCCCCAAAATGAAATTCCATATCTCAGGTGAGATTCCACCAGAGAAAAATAAACAGTCTTAGCTACTGTTAAACCAAGTTCATTTGCGATACTCTGATTGCATAACAACCAGAAGACACTTTGTTACACAAGGCATAAACATGGTCTTCAAATTTTAGTTTTCTATCGATATGTACTCCTAAAAATTTTAAGCTACTTTTGTTCTCAATTATGTCATTCCCCATGGGTATATTGTCAAGTTCACATCTGAAAGTTACTATATTAGTTTTCGAAATATTTAGAGAAAGACGATTTGAATCACACCAATTCTTTACTGTCTTCATATCATTGGATATGATTTTAGTTAAATCATTTGCATTGTCTGATTGCCAAAAAATGGTAGTAACGTCTGCAAATAGTGTGAATTTTCCTGCGATATTTATACTTGTCAAATCGTTGACGTAGATGAGGAACAATGTTGGCCCTAGTATTGAGCCTTGAGGCACACCATTATGTATTTTCCCAATTTCTGAGCGATGGTTTGTTTTCACCATCTGACTACGACCTGACAAATATGAGCTGAACCATCTCAGTATCACTCCTCTGAAGCCGTAGTAAGGAAGCTTCCGCAACAGTATTTCGTGATCCACACAGTCGAAAGCCTTCGAAAAATCGCAAAATACTGCAGCAGCAACCTCGCCACTATTGATTCCAGTATAAACTTTTTCCATGAGTGAGAAAATTGCATCATTAGTGCCTTTGCCACTTTGAAAGCCAAACTGTTCTTTATTAACGATTTTATGTTTCGTCAGAAATGCAGTTATCCTTATCTTGACTAGCTTTCCTAATGTGGGAATTAGGGAAATAGGCCGATAATGCGAGGGGTCGTCCTGATTTCCACCTTTATGTAGCGGTATTACCAATGATACCTTCAGGAAATCAGGAAACATTCCTGATTGAAATGATTCATTAATAATATTGGTTAACAGTTGTAATGTGTTATCTGGGAGATTTTTCAAAATGTTTGCTGTAATGTCGTCGTAACCAGATGACGACTTTTTTCCAATGGAAACAATCACCTGTTTCAACTCATAAATATCAGTGTCATAAAGAATGCAAGTTTCAGAAATAAAGGGGTTTTTGAATTGTTCCATAGGGTCGTTATGAGTAGTCAATTTTTCAGTAAATTTTTCTGCAACAGAGCAGTAATATTCGTTAAGAACGTTTGGTGAAAGTGAAACTTCATGTACTTTATTAGATTTACCTCTTAGGTCATTAATTACTTGCCAAGTCTCTTTCGATTTGTTTTCAGCTTGCTCGAATCTATTTTTATAGTAACTTTCTTTTGCTTGTCTGACAACCTGCCTATAAATACTGTGGTATCTACTGAAGTACCGATGAAAAAAAATATCATCATTAAACTTCCGAATATAATGCAGCGATCGCATATTATTTGCTGACATTTTTATGCCTCGAGTAATCCACTGTTTTCTGTGCTTGATTTTTATCTTTTGAATCGGAAATGAACTATTGAAAATAGTCACCAAATAATTGTAAAAATTTGAGAATTAATCCTGGTCATTGTTCACAATATCCCAATTGGTATTCAGGCATGTATTATAAAATCTTTTATAGTTTTTTTTACTGTATAATCTACCAAATCTGAATTTATTGCGGTTCACTATAAAATTCACTTTACAGCAGCATAATATAGCTTCATGGTCGGACATACCAGCTGAAGTGATATCACAAGTAATATATTGTTTGTCCAAATTCGTACATATATAATCTATTGTTGTGGCAGAATACTGAGAGATTCGTGTAGGGGACTCTATATGCATAGTCAAGTTAAATGAGTTTAAAAGATCTGATCAACAAGTTCAAAATGGTGTTAATTATTGATAAAACTCCTAAAAATGAATGAATGACGTGTAGAAAAATGTATTTCGATGATTCAGCAGCACATGAAAAATTGCAATTGTTATTAACAAATTAAGAGGAAAAACAGAACGCATTTAGTTTTTCGCTAATAATTTAAAAACTATTTATAATCAAGAAATTCGAAGAAAAGATTCTTAAAGAGGAGGAAATTTCCAATAAAAAACTCCCAACTCCTGGAACTCTATCTCCATTATTTATCATTTTAATTTAACGCCGAAAATAAGGCTCCGCGCGGCAGTTCAGCATGGCCGCACCGTTGCTGAAGGCAGTATACCACATGAAATAATTTATTTATAGTATTAAATATCAATTTAAACATTTGAAAAAAATATGCTGTCATCTAAACACTTTGAAGAATAAAGTCCCATTGGAAATACATTCTTATGTTAATTTTTCAAAAAGTTATACAATTGTTAACTAATAAGTTTTTTTCCGACCTCCGTTTTCACAAATGGCGACATAAAAGTGTAAATAATTGACTTGAACATATTTTGCTTCTTGGAGCCCGTATATATAAATGTGCGGCTGGCTTCTGTTTGTTGACTCCGTTGATTTGTCGTTTTCTACAAAGTGTTGTTCATCCTTGCACTTCTTCACCGTACTGATGAGAGCCAAGAGCCCGAAACACGTGTCTACAGTTAACACTTCTCTTTGAGGGCTATGTCCATTCAATTTCTTCCATTTTATTTATATATATATGAAAGAGAGTAATATCGAGGGGACTGTTAAAAACAAAATGGAAGGAATTTAATGGACATAGCCCTCAGAGAAAAGTGGTAACCGTAGACACGTGTTTCGGGCTCTCGGACCTCATCAGTACGGTGGAGAAGTGCAAGGATGAACAACACTTGGTAGAAAACGACAAATCAACGGAGTCAACAAACAAAAGCCAGCCGCTCATTTGTGATTTCGGTCAGTGTTGTTTCGGCCAAGTGTTGTTCATCCTTGCACTTCTCCACCGTACTGATGAGGGCCGAGAGCCCGAAATACGTGTCTACGGTTAACACTTTTCTCTGAGGGCTATGTCCAAATATATATATATATATATATATATATATATATATATATATATATATATATATATATATTTATCAGAAATGGTTCTTGAATCTTAATTATAATTTATTTGTTTGGTTTTTCTTGGGATTTAGATGCCATCTGGGACAGGTTTCAATTACAAATTTTTCTTCTCTACATATACATTTAATTTGCCAAACGTTTCGCTCCTGGCCTGGAGCTTTATCAATTGTATAAACATTTAGTACATAACCTATATGTGGCAATTGGTTTCGTGCACGTTTGACAGATGGTTGACATTGGAGGTAAAACAACCTTACTTTTCCGATTTGTTTATGTTGGAGAATTGAACATTTTTACCTATTTCAAAAAGAATTCAGTAGTTGGATTACATGTGTTATTGTTTAATTCGTAGATGATCATGCCTTCATATTGTTCTGTTGTGAAATGCAATAAAAATGCATCAAAAGACGGCCGAATACGATTTTTCAGGTAAATTGTACATGTTTGTATTTTTGACCCTGTTATCAGAATTCCATCTGCTGTTGTAAGAAATAGAAAACATTGTGAAATCTCCCAGAGAAGGCAAGCAGCCTGGATACATGCCATCAAACGCTAAGACTGGTCTGATAAGTTAACAAAATATGGTAGAGTTTGTTCCAGACATTTTCACTCTGGTAAAGGAAATATGTTGAATCTATTTAATTTATTTATAATATATTTCAGTGAGTCACGAAGAGATAGCCACGATAAAAATAATATTTAATTTGGCACTTTTTAATAAACACGACTTCATAATATTGTAGGAGAGCCAGCTTCCTTGAGGGAAGAAACCCATCCCGATTGGGTACCATCCATTAATATGGGATATGAAATCAATCATGGCAATAGCCATGTATGTGATAGATATAAAAGATTACAGGTATTTCATATCGCAGGGAAAACATACTGCTTGAACTCTTCCCTGGGACAGCAGAGGTTGACCCCGAAAACCAGGAGCCTGACATAGAACTACCCCTCCACCCATTTACTAGGGAAGAGCTAAAAGAGGCAGCGCGGAAGCTGAAGAGCAGGAGATCCCCGGGGCCCGACGGGATCCAACCGGAGACGGTGAAGTACGCCATACACAATACTCACGATAATGAATGGATTACTCAGACAAGGAGTCTTTCCAGGCAGCTGGAAAAAAGGCAAGGCTATCCTGATTCCCAAAGGGGATTCGAGAATAGATGGGAAACACAGACCAATCTGTCTTCTGGACTGCCTTGGGAAAATATATGAATACCTATTGAAGGCCAGGCTGGAAGAGGAGTTAGGAAACAGAGAGGGCATAGCCAGCACCCAGTTCGGCTTCATAGCCAAAAGATCAACGGTAGGAGCCATCAAGCACGTGCTGGAGAGGGTGAACAGTGATCGGAAGGTATGGGGAGCGGTGATCATGATTGACATAAAAAATGCCTTCAACACGGCAAAGTGGCACCTGATAAAGCACGAACTGGGCCGGCTTCAAATTAGCCCCTACTTACGCATTGCAATCGGGAGTTACTTATCGAGTCGAGCTGACCTCTGGGAAAATAAGGATGAACCTGACACAGGGTGTCCCGCAGGGTTCCGTACTCGGTCCCACTTTGTGGAACGTGTTATACAATGGCATCCTAACGCTGGACCTCCCGAGGAATTGCGCAACCGTCGCGTACGCCGACGATCTTGCACTTATAATCACGGCCGACAAAAGTGACGAGCTGACGCGCACTGCAAACCAGAGCCTAGCAATAATTAAACGCTGGACGGAGGATAATGGGTTAGAGATTGCCCCGCAGAAAACCGAGGCTATCATAATCAGGGGACGCAGGAAGAGGGAAGGAATTCGCTTCGAGCTGGCTGGCACGGAGATAATTCAGGGAGACCTGTGACAAGGCGAATAGGCAGGTGACGGCCCTAACGAGGGTCCTTTCAAACACAAGGGGACCTGGCCTATATAAGAGAAGAGTGATGTACGGAGTGGTGCAGTCCGTCCTCCTATACGCGGCTCCCGTGTGGGGCGATGTCACCAGAGTGAAGACATACAGGGGCATGTTGATATCAACGCAGCGGAAGATGCTACTCCGCGGCCATGGCCTATAGGACTGTGTCGGCTGATGCATTGTAGCGCCATAACGCAATACCGCCAATAGACCTCATGATAGAGGAAAGGATACGCTGGATTCCATTCCCAATCTGACTGAAAGGGAAAAAAGGGAAAGAGAGGAACAGGACCATTGAACAATGGCAAACGCGATGGGATGAAAATACTACTAATGCTCAATGGACCAGAAGACTCATTCCGAACCTGATAGCGTGGATAGAATGTAGCCATAAGGGCACAAATTACTATGTAACCCAGGCCCTAAGCGGGCATGGGTCTTTCAGAAAATACACCTATAAGATAGGAAAAGCCGCGGACGATTGGTGCTTGTATTGTGGTGAATGGGATGACCCAAATCACACAATATTTGGATGCAAGAGATGGGAACGAGAGCGACACAACGCGGAAATGGCCTTGGGGGTAACAATTATGCCTGAGAACATGATCGGACTCATGATCACTGATGAAAGAAGATGGCAGGCGGGCTACAATTTTCTAAGACAGGTGATGGAGGCTAAAGAAAGGGAAGAGAGGGCTATGCAAAGGCAGGACCGATTCTCAATAAATGATGGAGATGAACTGTGATACCTATGTTTGTGATATTTTAGTATAGTATTTTATTTATTTATGTACTGTACGTGACGTGGAAAACCCATGCGAAGATAGAGAAAGAAGCAGCTGCATGGTACGCCGCCTATGCTTGACGCTATGTCGACAAGATGGTCCCAAGCATAGGAGGGCGAGGGGGGGGGTTTTAGTCGGAGTTGCGCCCGACACTACCTGAGCTGATAGACACAAGGCCCAGGTGCCAAGCGGTTTCCCCCTTCAAAACAAAACAAAAAAAAAAAAAAGGTATTTCATATGGATAAATTGGATATGGTGGTCTGCTGAGGATTTGCTAACCCAAGGATGGAATTTTTCTTTGCATTTTTTTAAGGATGGATTTTTGAACGAAGTTCCTTTACACGGCTTGTTGTAGGTGTGGACTGCTATAAATCGTCACGTAAGAAAAAAGCGTTATGCCCCTTCATTAGGGTATGTTGTACCAATTTATTCAATAAGCTGGGTGCCGAATGAAGTCCAAAGAAGGAACTTATTTTATGAATTATATTTTCACATTCTAACTTGAAATTTATTGTAGAATATTTAGCTTGCCTTTTTTATGAAATAAATAATTCAACCATTATAAATGTTTTATTTTCAATATAATCAACATGATTTTCATCACAAGAACAATATATATATATATATATATATATATATATATATATATATATATATATATATATATATATATATATATATATTATATATTCAATAATTATATTATACAACAATAAAGAAATCATATTTCCTAAGTACAATGATCACCAAGATTATTTGGTAAACTATAAAATGAAAAAACATTAAACCAAAAAGGAAAAAAAATACTGAAGATGCCCCTGGCCAGTGTGAAACATCTATAACACTAATTTAAGTTTGATTTCAAAAAAAGAATCCCAATCCCAAGAACTTCCTACCAAAAATATATATGTATATAGATAGGATTGTCAGAAGAGGACAAATAACAAACTTTCTAATTATTGGCCAGCTTTTCATTTATTTACGTATAAACTTCATCAGGGACTAAAAGGACAACTAGTTGTAAGGATGTAAGAGAAAGGAATTTAAAACAGTTGAAATAAGGGCAAGTTCATTAGTAGTATACAAAATATGAAAAAAAATATATTTCCCCATGTTGTTTAAAACAGAAATTTAACAGAATTTTTAAACAATAATACCGCAACTAGAATCTCATGTGAAAAACAATACTAACATATATTTGAATGTGAACGTATATATAAAAACACATAGTTTCCAAAAATGGTTTCACGTGATATGAAAAGATACATTCGCAACAGGGTCTTACAATGAGGAAACAACACTACATGTCGTAAAAACAATTGTCAACTGGGTGTGATGAGACTGCAGGGCTCAGCTGGCTTATTAGTTGGTGGCATCCAAAATGCTTTTCTACTTATCGATGTAACTTCCTCCTGTTTTCGCTTTATAAGTTATCAGTATTTTTATAGGCATGATGGTTCACTTTTCCATAGACTAAGATATGGGAATTTATCTGCTTGACATATATTCTTTTCCCCCATCCACAAGTTGCTAGATTGTAGGCTTCTAAACTTTTATATGCTTTCATTTCAGTCATTGTGAAAGCACTCTTCGTTTCCACTAAATAATTTACTATATCAGGATACATTATTTTGGGAAAAAGTGAAATATCTGTTGATAATTCATCAGTTTTCAGAAGATAGGGATCAATGCCCAATACCGCAATTTTCTCTTTATACCTGTTCTCGGTGAACATCATCTAAACTTGAATAATATTTTGTCAGGTCCATTGTCACAATATTTCACTCGAAACACAATAAAAACAGTAAAAATGTCGAATAAACGTTCTTTAGAAAAGTAAACAAAGCCAAAATGTGAGGTTGTTTTACCTCCAATGTCAACCATCTGTCAAATCTGCACGAAACCAATCCGAGTATAGAGGACTGCTAGTTATTTTAAAAACATTTTGTTTGTATGGGTGCCTTGGATTATTTTTCCATGTACATGATTTCTGGACTTTAGGTGTTGTTTTTTATTTCGTTTGGTCTACGTGATTCGTTCGATTTGAGAATGTCAGAGTGTGGTTTCGACATTCTCAAATCGAACGAATAACGTTGACCAAACGAAATTAAAAACAACACCTAAAGTCCAGAAATCATGTACATGGAAAAAAAAATAATGTGTGATACAAGCAGTCCTCTATACTCGGATGGCCACATATAGGTTATGTACTAAATGTTTATACAATTGATAAAGCTCCAGGCCAGGAGCGAAACGTTTTGCAAATTAAATGTATATGTAGAGAAGAAAAATTTGTAATTGAAACCTGACCCAGATGGAATCTAAATCCCAAGAAAAACCAAACTAACATATATATATATATATATATATATATATATATATATATATATATATATATTATAAAAGTTTTTTATTTTGTTTAAAGTTGAAAATTTATCAATATATTCAATATATATATATAAATTTTTTTTAAACAAATGTGTTATTGCCGTTTTTTCATCTAACAATGGCATTAAATAACGCTGGGTAAGATTTTTTTACGTCATTTGTTAATAAATTATTTATATATTTATTATTGTTTATAATCGTTTTTTTATATTTCCATTGTTTAAATAATTAGTTAAGAAATTATTTTTTCTTTAAAAATCATAATTGGCATTTCTCAATGGGTAACAAAAAAAAATATCAATAATTTCATTGTTTATTGATTTAACAATTTGTTATAAACAAATTCTGACTAACATTTTTTTTTCTGAAAATACTGAAAAAAAATAAAAATAAAATTAATACCGAAGTTATAACGGCCACTTGATTTGTTAAATAAACTGATATAACTTTTAAACTATTAGAGATACAATAATGGACATTCGAGTCGTTTTTAAAAAGAATTAATTAATTTTTGGAATGCCAGAGCTACTTAAATGTACCAAATAAAATTATGATATATAACGCTTATTTTCTTTCTATATTCCGTTATCTGATAACAAACTGGGGGGTATGTTCTCAAACATTATTCAAAAAAATCCAAATTTTACAAAATAAGGTAGTAAAAACTCTATTTGGCTATGATTTCAGAACTAATACAGAGTCAATCTACCATCAAACTGAAATTTTGCCGCTGAAAAAAATTCTACAAATAGAACAATAGTTAATGAGATACATTCGTATGAAACTAGAGGTCAAAACCAAATTTATCTACCCCAGGTGAGAACGAACATTGCTTTAAATAATCCCTTCTCTAAATGTCTCCAATCATTTAACTTTCTGCCAAACTCCATAAAAAATAAAGATAGTTACTCCTCGTTCAAAGCGGAGGTGATGCGATATGTTAAAAGCCATTAAATTTAAAATATATATGTTCCGGTACCAGCAATTATTGCTGATTAGGAACAATGCTTCACAAAAATATTGACTATATTGGTATATACATGTCATATATTTGTCTAGAATCTTCATTGTTTCGGGAACAGGTTTATGGTGATATGTTCGCTAGTTTTAAATAGTTTTAATTGAGCTTGTCCTTGAATATCTGAATTGTTTTTTATTTACATTTTCTATGTACATGTGTGTATGGATATATGCATGTATACATCTGCTGAAATTGTTATTCTTTATAGTATGAAATATGTGGTATAGGTTAAGATTTTTTTTTGTATTGTGAATAAAAAAGCATCTAAAAAAAAAAAAAAAAAAGAGTTATAGACCAAGTTTGTAGCTATTGTTGATCAGCTGTTATATGCATTTGTTTATAAAAATTTAAGATTTTTTTGACATTTTCGTAACTTATGACTTATAACTAATTAAAAAATGCAAATACAGTAATGGACCTCCAAAAAAAAAATTGCTCAGTGATAAAATATCTGTAGAAACAGCAGAGCACATCTTGTGCAGATGCAAGGGTCTGGAACTAACAAGATTCTATCTACCGCATGGATTACGGGCAGCTAGAGCCCAAAGACCTGGAAAAGGTATCACCGAGCTTCATCATCGACTTCGTCAGAAGCGCGTGACTTGAGGGTGAACTCTAATTTAATTCGGATCGAGCCACAATAGATCTGAGAAGGTCGCAGTGGAAGGGGCGGTTATCGCCCCACTCGAAAAGAACCTAACTTAATCATAGATACTTTATCATATCCAAAATGTGTAAGATGCTACTTTTATTTTCATTTGTTGTTAATTGATTGAAAATACAAAACAGAATTGTATTTTGAAAATATTGTCGGATACTACAAACTGTTTTTTTTTTACTTAAGTTCGGAATATTGGGTGAATTTATTTCTTACCTGCAGGTACATTTTTGTTTTTATCTTCAGAATCTTTTAGGTCTAGAGGGAACAGGCGGGTATGATGTCGTTTCTGAACGACCAGAAAAGTTATTTTCGGTTCGTAGTCACTGGCCTGTAATTTTTTGCAGGCTGATCTGATAGCTCTAATCTCCGCTTGTCTTACTTGATCGAACTGACCCTCTGAAACACCATCTCTGAAAAACAGGATCTTCTCAGGTTTCAATCCATTGTTCATTTTTTTATAATAATTCAGCTGCTCCAAAGTAATTGCTTCGAGATCCTCGATTATTTCGACTCTGGGTGGCTGCAGTCGCCAACAAATGTTGTATTTGAATGCATTTGGGTCATGGGAAGCTGTTACTGCTGCTACGCTCGGAACATCTGTAGAGCCTGGACCCGGATGTGTTACGTCGGCCCCCATGATCATGCACGGTCTGTTCATAATTGGTGGACGAGTGGTCAAAAAATGATTGGTACCATTCAATTTTGCGTTCACTTTCAACAAAATATTCGTGATAGTCTGTGGATTCAATTTACCCAAAGTCCTCATTTTAATACACTGGGTTAGGCACCCTGTGTTGATTTCGGCAGCAGTTTTGACGAAGGAGTATTGCTTGGCGGTGTTGCTGTTGGGCACAACTACAAAAATAACATCGTACCGTTTACTTAGTTGTTTTTGGAAATAACTCGTGATGCTTTCCGATATGTCTCCCATAGATACAAAGGGTTCCTCAGCCCGTGTTGTGATCTGCATACCACACGACCCACTTGTTCTGAAAATCTGCAACATATTTGCTTCAATAAGCAATTTCCTCAAACTGAGATATAAAAAAATCGTTTTAAGATGAAAAATTAACAAGTTGACTACCAATTACGTGATAACTTGCTAAACATTCCTAAAACATCAACTACGAGTTGTCTTGTAGTTTGTTTTAATAATAATAACGTTTATTCATCCCAAGAAACATACATGTTTATGGAGGGACAAAAAGAAAATTATTATCATCAAATAACAGTAAAAAGATTTATAGCAGGTAAGTGAATATCAAGTAATGAATATAAAAAGTATTTTACAGTTGATATAATTTTGTCAAGATTTTTTTATTATTTCAGGTATTATAATAAATTATTCCACAATGATATAAAGATTTTTGCCAAACTGTGTTTTTATTTGGAAAATTTTCATCTGGTGCCATATTTCTGCAGGGTGAAGAACAAACGACAGGGACCGCTCAGATGAACCTCCAGCACCGCAACCTAGCCAAGTACATGCAGTCGCTAGGAGGAAACTCAAAGCGGTACTTAATCGGGAACCATGGATACAATGGGCCAGAGGACTCAAGTGTCGTCGGAGGCCACAGCCTGATGAACCTACAGGGTGGAGGTTTTAGTGGGTAAACCTGTGTCAGGGAGTCCCACACTTTGTCCTTAATGGATTTCCTCCACTTCCCAAAAAAAAACTACCTAATTTCGAAACAAAGGAACAATGCACTTTTCGTACCTTTGAAAAAAAAATCATACACTACTCACATTTGGAATAAAAGATCCATACACTACCTAAATTTGGAATAAAAGATCCATACACTACCTAAATTTGTAATAAAGGATTCATACACTACCTAAATTCAAAATAAAATATCCATACACTTACGCAAATTCGAAAAACGATTCATATACTTGCTACATTTGAAAATAAAATAATTAATAAAACCTTATAAAAGACAAGATTTTATTCAAATGCGCTAAAAAGTAAAAAATAATTGCTTCGGATGTGTGACGTACGTTATTTCATGAGTTACAGATTCAAGAGCTTGTCACGCAAAGTTTTCAGTTCGAATACAAAAGCGACAAGCTATTGAATCTATAACTCACGGAATAACCTACATCACACATCCAAAGCTTGTCTTTAAAAAGGTTTTTTATTTATTATTTTATTTTGTTCTTTTTAGTAAGAACGCCTTCATCTATGCATTTTTGTTAAAGCATCATTATTATGAGGACTTTTTCCTGTAAGTTCTGAGCTATCTAGTTCTTCAATGAGGAAACCAACTAAGGATCAACTCGAGCGCCATCTGGAGCTGCCATCTTCAATTTATGAATTTTGACAAAAAATCAATAATCTTCGACTAAATTCATAATCTCGGACCCCAAAAACCCCGTCATACCAATTTTGAATATAAACGATGCAGAATCACAAAACTTGTCCACCATCTTGGAACCGCACTCTTGAATTTATGAATTTTGACAATAAATGCATAATCTCCGACCTCAAAAACCCCCACATACTAATTTTGAATAGAATCGCACCATAATTACAAAACTCATCCGCCATCTTGAATTCATGAATTTTGACAACAAATTCATAATATCCGACCCCGAAAATCTCCACATACCAATTTTGAAATCCGACCATAATCACAGAGATCGTCCGCCATCTTGGAGCCGCCATTTTAATTCTATGAATTTTGACAAAAAATTTATAATCTTCGACCCCGAAAACCCCCACATACCAATTTTGAATCGAATCAGACCATAATTACAAAACTCGTCCGCCATCTTGGAGCCGCCATCTTGAATTTGTGAATTTTGACAATACATTTTGAATCGAATCGATCATAAAAACAAATCTCGTCGGCCATCTTGGAGCCGCCATTTTTTTTCTCTAAAAAAAATTCCATAATGCATTGTCACGGGAATTATGAAAACCTGTCGAATTTCAAGGTAATCAGACAACGGGAAGTGGGTCAAATTTAACTTGTGAGATTTCATTACACACATCTGGACAGGTGAAAGTAAATAAAAGCTTGTAAAAAGGATCCATACACTACCTATAAATTGAAATAAAGAATTCTTTCATTACCAATTTTCAAAATGAAGTACCCATGCACTTCCTAAATTCGAAAAAACAAATGATACATGCCCTACTTCAAATACTTTCTGTCGTGGTGTGGTGTCTCTCCACCCAAATCTCAAATCGGTAAACTATTTTCAGACACCTAAGGGGCGCCATGCCTGAACTTGCCGGGTAAACTGATACCCATTCCTATCCCGCAAAAGTCGCAGAGCCTAACATGCTTATTGCTCTACAAATGAATTGATAAATTAACTGACTGTGCTGAACTATTAACACAATTGAACTTACAAGTTCCTCACCAAAATTCTAGTAAAGACTTCATTGAACACAATGTGGGGAAAATTTAATGAATTCTGTGCTAATGTCGATATTTACAATAAATCAATGAGTTATTTCGAAAAAATATTATATACTAAGCAATCAGCAATATTTTTGTCTGTAGGTGTATATATCTCCACTATTTACCTACCCCCTTTAAAATCTATGACAAATATTTGTAATTTATTATTAAATAATAATGATTATTCCTTACCATATCTGCAAGATTGTGCAGTTCTTCTGGTCTAGGACCTCTTCTGTCTGCAAAAGCTATAGTCCATTTATTAATTGTGACGCCCTCAACAAACTTATCACCCCTCCAAACTCCTCTTGTAGGAGTTATTATCCTATCTTTGTTATAGGTTAAATTGGGTGGTTTCAAAATTCTAGCGTCTAGTTTTTCAAATTCATTTGCAATGGAAAATCCAAACTCTCTAACAGTCTCATTATGATTGTGCTTGGCTTGGTTGAGGGCCGTCATGATTTTAGCTTTCCTTATGTCGGTGGGAGTAGCGGAATGTTTTATCATGGCACTGGTTTGATTATCTGTCATTCTTCTATTCGTCACCTGACCTTTCTCTATGGTACACAGTTCCAAAGGTAGTAATATTTTATCAGGACGATTTCCCCAAAAAGGCCGGTTAAAAATAATTCTCTATTGTTGTCTGTTGACCACTGTCCAAGCTGAATACTTTTTTTCTTGCCGATTGGTCAATACCACTCTATATGTCCTCCTAGAGGCGGAATTTCCAGGGATTTCATAAATAACTCTCAGAGTTTTGATATATTTTTCTAAAGTTACACATTGTCTGTGATCCAAAGGATTCGCCAGATTATCTCTAGTAAAACGTTGAAAATATGAATTCAAAAGCTCTACCAAAGCATCAGCAACATTGGTATTTTTAGGAAAAGCTTTATGCGCTACATCAACATTAAGGAATGGCTTCCATCCTCTTATAGCCGATTGATAAAATCCGTTATACATCTCCATGCCTTCTCCTAAATCAATGATTCTCTCGGGTTCGAGGAAAAAACTTCTACCGACTGAAATCAAATTAACGGCTGGGGCACTGCGTAGAACTATATCAACAACTTGTAGAGCTTCCCTGGGCGTTTCTCTAGATAGCTCGATATTTTGCAGGGGCCTCAAATCAACTACATTGGCAAATTTAATTTCAACTTTGTAACTCTTTTCACGCCCATTGGGTTCTTGAAGGACAATCTCATCAGAGATGAAATCACCGAAAGGTAGACGATTTGTGCTATACAAGTTTCTTCTGCCATCAAAGGCAGGAAATCGCTGGGGAAAATGTTTCACCCTGAAGAGATCGATGACAATTCTCAAATATTTTTTGGGGGTGTCTGGCACAAGATTCACATCGTAGTGAATGGCACTTTGCAAATTTCCCAATTTCAGTTGAAGATGGTTAGTTTCAACTCTTATTTTGCGCCCACTCACACCAGGTTCGTGCTTAACAAACTTCATAGGTTCCAAGTCAACCACTTGCAATGTTGCCGTCTGTTGAGTAGGCGGGGAAACTGTAAGAAGTAATAAAAATCCTTTATTTAGTTATCGACTCGTTTACATCTTTTTTCAAGTCATCACAATGGTGGGATAATATTAACGTTAAATCAAAAGTGGATAATAAAATATACAAAATACACAGATGAAAATGAGATGGTACCAAAGTAAACATTTTTTTATAAGAGATATAATTTTAACTTTCTCCAAAAGAAAATAGAGATGTTGATATTTGTTTTTCCTGGCAGATTATTGAAACTAATAAGCCTTCTGAAGAAAAAATGGGTTCGTTGTTTATGTGACTTGGTGAAAATCAGTTCTGGATCTAGTATTTCATCGTTAATTTGATCATTGTACATAACTTTTTTTGTAAAGATGTGGCAACTTCATCTTATTTAAAAAATCACAATCAAATTTTGGTAAAGGAGAAAATATTTAATGAAAATCTGTGACCATTTTAATTGCTTCAAGATATCTGTTATGCGTGTTAGTCTTCTGCAATCTGAAATTATGGCTCTATTTTGACGTTTCTGTAGATGATAAATAATATATTTCAAATGATGTTTTGATAATGTATTTGGCATGCTCTTTAATCTGCAATCTCCTATAAACATTAACCCCTGAATATTTGAATATTGCTAACGCCTGAGAACCCAAATGGACTGAGTGACAGGTGGATGGATAAGTCGGCTGGCCAGCACCACCTACCCTGTACTGATGAGGAGCAAACCTGAATAGGATTGATTAATCAATCAATCAATCATGCTTTATTGTCAGAAGATACAAAAATCTCATAGACAAAGCGATACATAATGATAATAGTATATAAATGAACTCCTATAAACATAAAAATATATAAGCATATTTGAGCACATATACAGACATAGATATATACATATATAATAAGGGTCAAAATGTAATAAACATAGAACATAGAATATAAAACAATTTCTTCACATTGTCTGGTCATAAAAAAATGATTATATTGAAATGAACAAGTATAAATATATAAAATATAAAATAATTATAGGTTTGTAAAATAAGATATACATACAGTTATTACTCACAATATTTGACTAGTTTGACGATGATACTTCAACTTACTGAATCTAGGAAGAATTCTTCCAGTGTATAATAGGCCTTCTCAACCAAAAGTTTATTTACTTCTTTTTAGAATTTATTGAGATCCCGAATCTCCCTTATTCTTAATGGCAGGTGGTTATAGATTTTTCTGCTTTGGTAGATGAGCGACTTCTGAGTAAGAGCAGATAAAGGTTTCAAAAGAGAAATCTGATTAGGGCGACGGGTACTATATGAGGGGGAGCAAACTAATAAGTTCTTGTATTTTTTATGCAAAAGGCATACCGTTTCTATTATAAAAATACAAACAAGAGTTAAAATTTTTTGTTTTAAAAATAGTGGACGACAAGAGTCCCGGTACCTGACTTTACATATATATCTTATTGCCCGTTTCTGTAGCAAGAAGACCATGTTGAATCGGTTTTTTGAACACATACCCCAGAAGGAAATGCCATAACAAAGGTGTGACTCTATCAGTGAAAAATATACCTGTCTGGCATTTGTGATGCACAGCTCATTTGATACAATTCTGACTGCATAACAGCCTGAAGCTAGTTTCTTGCACAATTGACTAATATGACCTTCAAAAGCTAATTTGTCGTCGATATGTAGTCCTAAAAATTTAATGTCAGAGACATTGGGGATAACTTCATCAGCTAGATTGACATCATTTAGAGTACATTTGAATGATACAATGTTTGTTTTCCTGATGTTGAACGATAAAAGATTGGCATCACACCACTCTTTCACTTTCTCTATATCCGCGCTTATATCATTATGAAGCTCTGCGCTATTCTTGTTATGACATAGTATCGTCATGTCATCTGCAAACATTGTAAATTATCCTTTAATGTCCACTTCAGTTAAATCATTTACATATATCAAGAAGAGCAGTGGTCCCAGTACCGATCCCTGTGGTACACCACATCTCACTATGCCTTTTCTTGAACCTGTCCCATTTAGCAGCACTGTCTGATTACGGTCAGCCAAATACGATCTGAACCATGTCAGTGCAGTACCTCTAAAACCATAGAGTTCCAGCTTTCGGAGGAGTATCTCATGATTCACACAATCAAATGCTTTTGCTAAGTCACAGAATACTGCAGCCGCAGCGTCTTGGTCATTTAGATTTAGATAAAGGGTTTCCAGAAACGAGAATATGGCATCCTGTGTACTTTTTGATGATTGAAACCCGAACTGGTTGGAATTCAAAATATTATGTTTTTTAAGGAAAACTATCACTCTTTTTTTTACAAGTTTCTCAATTAACTTCGAAAAACTGGGTAGCAATGATATTGGCCTGAAGTTTGCAGGCAAATCATGATCTCCGCCTTTGTGAAGAGGAATTACTGTGGCCATTTTTAGGAATGAGGGGAACTCCCCTCGAGAGAAGGAAATATTTATTGTTTCTGCCAGGATCATAAGTGCATTTTCAGGAAGTTGTTCCATTATTCTCAGGGAAATGTCATCCCAACCAGACGAAGTTTTTTTCTTCGATTCAGCAAAGATACCCTTGATTTCCTGTATATTAGTTGGTATGAGAAAGAAAGTTTCAGCCACCCCTGTTTCGCTGAGGTAGGTCAATGGATCTTTTGTGACATTAATTGATTTTTGCAATTGCTCTGCTATTGAACAGTAAAAAGTGTTCAATTCGTCTGAGCTCAATTGTGTTTGAACATTAACAGCAGCTTGTTTTTTGCCCCTCAAATCGTTTATGATTTTCCAAGTTTCTCTTTGATTATTTTGCGAATGAGCTATACTGTTTTCATAATACATATTTTATGCAGCCCTAATCGTCCTTCTGTAGGTATTTCTATATTTATTATAAAAAGTTAGGAAATTTACACTGTCATTTCTTATATATTTTCTGATCTGATGCAGGGAGTGCATATTTTTTGCCGAATTTATAAGACCCTTAGTAAACCAGGGTTTTTTATTTTTATTTTTCAGTTTTCTAATAGGAAATGCCTTATTAAAATTTTCTGAAATCAATTTATGAAATTCTCTTAGGGGGTTTTGGAGCAGAATAACACTATACCAATCCGATTCAGAACATAGTTGAGAAAACCTATTATAGTTACGTTAACTGAATATTCTACCCCTTCGGGGTTTAGTTCTTGACACTTCGGTGTCAAATGTCATATGACATATAATGGCTTCATGGTCAGATAAACCGGAATTTATAGCCCTACAGGCGACTTTGTTCAAATTAGTACAGACATAATCAATGATAGTGGCAGAAGAACTTGAAATTCTTTTTGGTGTTTCAACATGCATAAGTAAATTGAAGGAGTTTAACAAATTTGCTAGTGCCTGAATATCTGGGGAAGTTTTTTGTAGATAGTTTATATTGAAGTCACCACTTAAAACAATGGATGCACTGATGGGTAGTTGAACTAAAAGCGTTTCCATCCTTTCAAGGAATATTTTAATGTTAGTTGTGGGAGGCCTATAAATGCCTAATATAAAAATGTTTAATTCTGGGCATTGAATAACTGAGAATTCAAACTCTTTTTCTACCAGTAAATGATCATACTTGTTTATATTTATGAAACAATTTTGTGAACATTCCTTCACTAGAGCAAGGGTACCACCATGAGTTGAATTTAATCGACAATACTTAGAAATTAACTTATATTGTGGTATTAATATCTGGTTTTAGTTGAAACACACATTATTACAGTGTTTTTAGATACCCCACAATCATCGTAAGGTACAGAATCTTTTCATGTTTCCAGTAAGTTCCAAACAAAACTTACCTCGACTTGCTCGAGGATCACCACTTGGTCCCTGTTGGGGCCTGCCCTGTGGCTGAGGTTGTTCCCTCCGAGACTGCTGCTGTGGGCCACCTCTGGGACCTTGCTGGGGTGGTCCTCCTGGCCTTGTTGAGGTGGTCTTCCTGGAGCTTGTCGAAGTGGTCCTCTTGGACCTTGTTGAGGTGGGCCTCTTGGACCTTGTTGAGGTGGTCCTCTTGGACCTCGTTGAGGTGGTCCTCTTGGACCTTGTTGAGGTGGACCTCCCGGTTGTGGACCCCTCTCCAAACTTGCTGTTGGGGAAGACCTTGCTGTTGAGGCGGACCTTTTGGACCTTGTGGATGGGATGGACCTCTTGGATCTTGTTGTGGGGGTGAACCTCTCCAAACTTGCTGTGGAGGCGGACCCCTTGGACCTTGTGGTTGGGGTGGATCTCTGGAACCTTGTTGGGGGGTTGGACCACCTCTCCAAACTTGCTGTTGGGGTGGACCTCTTGGACCTTGTTGCGGAGGCGGACTTGTGGGTTGGTAAAATATCTGGCCTGTTTGTGCAGCTTGCTGTTGAGATACCTGCTCTTGGACCCCAATATGGGATCCATCCCCATCTGGCAGGGATTTCTTTGGTTGACCCCATGCAGACTTTTGTTGGGGTGATGGTGCAGATGTTTCAGCCAGTGGTGGACCTGTTCGTGAAATAATAAGCTCAATGATTATATGTCAAAATATACTATTTTCGTGTGGATTATTCTTCTCATCTTCTAATGAGCAATCATATTCCAATCAAACAAAATCCTGATCTATATTAATATAAAATCATTATACCATGATGAACTCAGAACTCAAATATAAAAGGAGGGTACGCTAAAACAGTATCAATATTGTAATGTATTTTTATTGCATATTTATAGAAACTGAAAAACTTGACTACCAATTTCAAATTGCTACTTTCTTTGTAATAAAAGAGTCCAAGTTATATAATAATAAATTATACCCACCTTGTTCTGAGGGGCTAGCTTGTTGCTGTTTTGCTTGTTGGCCTTTACCTCCTTTCTTTTTGGATTTTCCTCCCTGACTTGGAGCTTCTTGTTGAGGAGTTTGGGGCGCTTGTTGATGAGTTTGTTGGGGCGTTTGTTGAGGAGCTTTTTGAGGAACTTGTGGTGTTGCTTGTACTGGCTGCTGCTGAGCTAATACTGGTTGACTTTGCCCACTTGAAGAAGCTTCTTGGGACCTTCCCTTACCTAAAAAAATCATAGTGTATAGAAATTCTGCTTCACTCAGTTGAATATCATTCAGTTTTTGAATGAATCAATTTTTTTCAATAATTTTCACATCAATACTGAATTTTTATAGTAATTGTACTTCTTTGGTCATTCTATTCATTTGGATTAATTTAATATATTCATAAATGAGTATATCCTATGATTAGCCAATGAAAATTAATCCTTCAGTGTTTTGAGTCGGAAATAAAGCTCAACATAAAATCGATGTTCTGAAACTGCAATTATATAGAGTACATCATTGCAAACAATTCAGTGAAAAAACACTCAATGAATTCTATTTTTCAACACTTCTTAAATTCTGTAGGTATGTATAGAGTAACTCATTGCGAACAATAAAGAGGTAAACCATTAATAATCACCCATTATTAACCGAGATATTCGCGAAAATGTGTTGCAAAATTTGAATTTTATTTTACCACCACTTTATTTCTACAGCAGTGCCAATTCTTCTGAAACCCTGTATATAGGGTACCTACATCATTGCAAATGTTTCAGTGAAAAAAACCATGAATAATCAATCATTCATTACTAACTGAAATGTAAAAGACAACAGTATTTTATTTTCATAGGGCACTCCCAATTGTTTCAATATCTTATCTAGGTGTCTAGGAGGGCAATAAAATAACAATGATATCCTCAAAAATGTATAAAAATCGTATGAAGGAATTTGATGGAATTTTTAGGTAACATTGCACATAAATTCTGCTCTATCCCATTTTCGACAGTCTACATGTCATAAGCCATGGCCAGAAAGCGTAAATAACTACACATCAACTATAAAAAGTGAAAACAAAAATGTGAATGAATTTGTAAAGTTTAAAAAACGAGAAAAAACTAATTCCTGTTATATTCATATATTTTAATGTAAAATAATGGGCCACGTCATACACCATATTAACAGATGGGGGTTTCCCCCAGTTTATAATAGAAAAGGACATTTTTAATTTTAATCTTTTTAATTGCGGGTTTGGTAATCTTGCTGTTGAAACTATAAATTTGAAAAAAAAGGTTCTCCAAGATAAATTGAATAAACAACATGAAAAGGTTTCTTATTCTGCTCTATTTTTAGGACAGATTCGAGAATAAGTTTCTGCTGATAAATAAATGGTTCCATTAAATTGTTTACATTAACTTACCCTTTTTCTTTCCCATGTTTCAGCACATAAAATAATCACAATCTCCAAAAGTAGGTGCACTAAGATTTTTTACAGTTGGTTGTCAACTAGATAAATTTGGACTGGACTACAAAAAGTACAAATCACAAATGCACAGAAACACACCAATTCAGCAATTATATTGGGATTTCATGCCAAGCGATGCGCCCTCTGGTGACTTTCATGCAAAGTAACTTATGGTGTGATTGGCATATTCGAACCTTAGATCATATATGCTACGCTAGATACGGCATCCTGTAGAAATTATTTGGTATTAGAGGGTTAACCACAGACCTCAGAAAAGAAGTTGATACCACATGCAGAGATCAAAATGGAACCCTATAGGGCGCCGCCATTAGACTCCCATATCAGAGTTGGTCTCTCTTTGATTTTGGCCCATCATACATTTTCATCATTCAATCTCCATTTTGCTACTCGTCAATGTATCAGCCAGAATACGATACATTGTGAATATCTAGCAGTTTAGTGCTTCTGAATAATAAACTCGTACATCAATGATAAATCGAAAACCTACCCTGAACTCTGAAACGCAATCAAGTTTTGACATCATTTCATGTCAAATCGTGAATACATCTCTTATCTCGTTTCATTCTTTTTATTAGAAAGGTACAGACAACAAAAAATCAGGGGCACCAACTTAAAGTGGAGTCTCATGTCAGCCATGGCAAAGGGGCTATTTTATAATCATTGGAAGAGCGGCCATGTTATGTCTACCACCTATTAGGCAATCCATACCAAAGAGAGTAAACGTTATAGGAGAGTCTATTCCCCATAAGACAATGGTGACACTAATAGAAAGAGATGAAAGATCATTTGTGAGTCATAGTGACGTACATGGTAATGTCATGGCCACCATTCCCTCTGGACAGTGGCGGACTAGCGCATTCCGCACTCTGGTATCTGAGAGTTACAGGCTCTTGAATGTATATTGGACCACTCTGTATGTTACGTGGCCACCTGTACTCATGTCCAAGTACGTCACTATGATGCGTTAATGCTACAAGATTCTGATTGGCTAGAGCTTATTAGTGCCTCCTATTCAGTTTACTCTCTTTGAATCCATACCACGTGACCCAATATGGCGGTTGTTGGCACACAAACTAATAATCGCCATAAGAACATCATTGTCAGTGTGCACTTTTGGCTTGTAAAAGTGTATTTTTTGTTATTTTCGGAGGTTTTGTGTTAATAATTAATAATATTCAGACGGAGAGTGATTACCTGAAGACACTATTGTTGAAAAGCAGAGGCTTTGGTGAACGGTATGCTTGAAAATACATCCCCATCTTCTGTTTACATTTTTATCAATGTATTTGTTACAGGTATAAAATGAAGTTGAGGATTGATCAGTGATTTAGATCCTTTTTACACTGAATTGTTCAATTGTTGGTGCTCCTCCTGTTACGAATATGGATATTATTTCTTATTTGCTATCTACTCAGCTTTCCCAAATGCAGATGAAGTCCTATACTAGTTTAGAACCCATACATATTTTGAATCTGGCTTCGTTGTGAAGGTGAGAACAAAAATCAGAATCATTAATATATTTTAGTTAGTCTAGCATGTTTTTTCCTAGGCAGCAGGTTTTTTCTAATGGGTACATGTACAGTTGCAAATCTTGAGTCATCGAAGTGAATTATTATAAATTAGGCATTAGGATCTATTATGTTTATTGCTACATGTTTATTATAAGAGACATTGATTTGATATTTAAGAATATTGCTTCTCAACTTTCATAATAGTTCTTTCTAATCAACATAACTTTTTTTCAGGTCAAGTATTTACAAAAGGCAAATTAAAAACCTTCAGATGTTTGGTACATAATTGAAAAGGATGAAAGCATTTGTACTGCTCACTGTACTTGTATGGCCGGAAACAGTGAAGTAGGTGGTCACTGTTTGTTAATTTGTTATTTTACTGATTCAGTTGATTACTCTTAATTTAATACAAATTATAAAAAAGTGACACTATATTGATATTTGTATATAGTACAATTTCGATAAATATCACGATATATCCAATTTTTACTGTTAATAAATTACAATGCTTGCTTGCTTGTTTTTTATGGTTTATCCAATACTGGATAATATACCAGTAAACGGGGGCTATAGTCACAAATTCGACCCCCCTTCAGTGGGCAAACGGGATTGTCTCACTCGAAATGATACCACGAATGCCCAAAACTTTCACAACAATAATTAATAACTTTGCGAAGCACGTGGAACGGCTGTACAAAAACTAACATTAACCTGACTTTCTGCCCGCGTGGTAGACGTCCATCTCCCACGACACCAGAAAGTCGAATCATAAATTACAATACCCTTTGAAGGTTGTAGACGATGTGGTAACTTGATTACTCTCATTTCGGACGTCCATCGTCTTAATGTTCTTGAAAAGGTTTTCACGATGTTTCGAATGTTTGTATCTGCAATCGTCTGAATACAGTATTCACATTCGAAACATCGTGAAAACCTTTTCAAATACATTAAGACGATGGACGTCCGAATGAGAGTAATCAAATACAACACCCTTCACAAGACTTGATCGAGGCTTTCGATAATTGCCTGAAATATCTAAAATAGGAAGGTTGAGATTGAAAGACATATTTCTAAATATTTTTATTTATTGAGTCACCAGAATCCTAAAGAAAATTTGTATTCCAGTTATTCAATAACAATACCTATAAGAATGTTTTTTGAGGAGGTAGGTACATATATATGAACATTCATTTGGAGTTTTCTCTAATTTTGAAGTGGAAAATATATCAATTAAATAAATATATATATATATATATATATATATATATATATATATATATATATATATATATATATATATATATGAACTTTATTTGAAATGGGACCTCCTAATGTACAATAGTTAAGAGATATACAAGTAGGCAAAATCATACAAGTAATCGTAGGAACAAATCAAATCACAAAAGTCTGAAGTTATAGGTATCCATGACGGAATGAAGGATATTATCACGAATGTGCACACAGGTACAGATACAGGTATGTCTGCTGCAGCCTCTCTGATACTTGATTTTCGAATTCGTAAGATCTTCTAGGTTGATTGCAGCTAACCATAGAGCTCTTCCCCTCCTCGATAAGTCATTTTAACTGGTCAAAAACTTATGATTTGAAACTGTAGACACCGAGTGAAACCCGACTCTATCCCTGTCGTGACGGGACCCACAGTTGACTACAATGCAAATAAGGGGCATTTTCTCCAGTTGAAGCACGAATTATAATCCAAAATTGAAAAAACTACTCTAACTCGCACAGAAAATCACAAAATAAACACTTTTACCACTATGGTCGCTTATGACGAATTACAATGTGTGCCAACAGCCGCCATATTGCTTTCGTTTTGACAGGTCGATGGATTGCCTAATTTTAGGTGTTTTCTGGCGTAAAAACGTATTCAATCTTGGATTTGAATACGATTCTACGTGACGTCATTATTATCACGAACCGCAAGAATGCATAATTTCGAATACGATTCAATAATCGAACCTAACCTAAGAAATTTTCTGTGAGAAAGTCGTAGACAATATTTTGTAAACTGACCTTGTAATTCATTGTAGGTTTCCAACTCAATTGTTAATATATAATATCCTAGTTCAATCTCTTCCATTTAAAATTTTAAACTCTCACAATTATTAGTGGAATGTCCCACTACCAAGATTTATTTGGGCTATTATTATGAATTGAAGACTCGAGTGGATGAAGGTGATGTTATGTTACAATCCTAAAAAATCTGTTTCTTTTTGCATAAATGAAAGTTTTCTCGTATGTACCATCTTTCACTTCAATGAATCATTTGTGAGTGAAATTTGATGATTTTCGGTAACCACTTGGACACACCGTTGCTTAGTTAGTCTTAAATGTAAAAAAATCAAATAAACAAAATTTTGACCTTACTTTACTTAAAAAAATTGGAACATAACATCCTCATCCACTCACGTCTTCAATTATGACAATCACAAAACAACGAATTATGTTTTGAAACTGAATTCGACTTGGTTTCAAAACTCTATGAATACGTTTTGAATCGTTTTATATGTGACGTCATCGTTTCAACGCCAGAATGGATGTATTTGAATCACAAGACGAATACGTTTTGAATACATGGGCGCCAAAAAACGGCTTTTATGAGGTCTGAGGGGTTAACTCTGAGAGGGGGACTCTAGCGTACTCACTGACACAGAACACCCTGTAGTTAGGGTGTTCTGTGTCACTGGCGTAGCTTCCCGACAAAGAGAGTAAACGTTATCTGAGTAGGTGAGTCTATTCCCCATAAGACAATGGTGACACTAATAGAAAGAGTTGAAAGATCATGGACTTGTCATGGCCACCATTCTCTCTGGACAGTGACAGACTAGCGCACTCTGTCTGTCTGAGAGTTACAAGCTCTTGAATGTATACTGGACCACTCTGTATGTAACTGTACTCATGTCCATGTACGTCACTATGACGCGTTAATGCTACAAGATTCCGATTGGCTAGAGCTTATTATAACCTCCTATTCAGATAACGTTTACTCTCTTTGGCTTCCCGACGGATAGCTTTTTGTACGCTGAACAATGACAGGAGGCCTGATCGAGGCCTTCTGTCATTGTTCAGCGTACAAAAAGCTATCCGCCTGGAAGCTACGACAGGAATATATAATATACATGAAACGGAAAAACGGGAATAACAGGAAATTGGCATAACGGGAATAATGGGAAAACGTGAAGAGTCAAAAGCATAACTTGGATGGAACACAAAGAAAAAAAGAAATTATACGCGGACAAAAGTTTTAGGGAATATAGAAATTGGGACAGGACGTCTGTCGGGTCAGCTAGTAATAATAATACCAATTACCAAATTATACAGGGTTAAACGTTGAGGATCGGTTTTTTAGATACAAATAAAAAAAAATCCTATAATCACTTTTCTTAACTTGCTTCGTTTTCAAGATACAGGGTATCAAACTGTTTTTGTGTATGTTTTTTTTTAGATTAAGCAATTAAAAATTCAATTTTTTTGTCTTTTCAATTTTTTCCATATCTCGCTTCGTTTTTGAGAAAAACAATAATAACCATTTCTCTGCATGTAACAGGACCAAACTCATTTCAACAAAAATCACATCAAAGGTAGCCGGGCACAATTTCGAAAACACTGGCGGATTTGTAAAGTCAACTCAAAAACTATTTATTTAAATCCACACTAATAAAATATAATGAAATTTGAAATAAATAAAACTAGCACATATGACTAACATTACAACCTATAAGTAGTCATGAAAATCATCAATAGTTTCCTTTCTCAAACCTATATTGAGTTAAGAAACGGTAAATAACATTGGGTGGATCAACACACAAATCTTATGTCAGTTTGCAACAAAGAGAATAGATGATCTATGGGCAGTCAAACAAAACATTGCAAATTATAAAATTTGTCTTCAATAGTGAAAGTAGCTTATACTGCAAATTATATTGGCACTCTTATATAAAGAAGAATCATTCTTGACTAGGCTCTCCCTTCAAATGTCTAGTAAGGTAGCCGGGCACAATTTCGAAAACACTGGCGGATTTGTAAAGTCAACTCAAAAACTATTTATTTAAATCCACACTAATAAAATATAATGAAATTTGAAATAAATAAAACTAGCACATATGACTAACATTACAACCTATAAGTAGTCATGAAAATCATCAATAGTTTCCTTTCTCAAACCTATATTGAGTTAAGAAACGGTAAATAACATTGGGTGGATCAACACACAAATCTTATGTCAGTTTGCAACAAAGAGAATAGATGATCTATGGGCAGTCAAACAAAACATTGCAAATTATAAAATTTGTCTTCAATAGTGAAAGTAGCTTATACTGCAAATTATATTGGCACTCTTATATAAAGAAGAATCATTCTTGACTAGGCTCTCCCTTCAAATGTCTAGTAAGGTAGCCGGGCACAATTTCGAAAACACTGGCGGATTTGTAAAGTCAACTCAAAAACTATTTTTTTTTATTGGTGCCCCTTTTTACCCATTTAAAGCACGCCTCAGCGTGTTTAAATCGAACTTTAAAAAACGCGCGTTTTTTAAAGGTAACCATGACAACATCAACAAATCGAGAAACGTGAAGTCTAAATGACAAATTTTTTATTATTGATCTGACATGAGTACCTTGTAACGTCAAAATATTACTCACAATTCGTTCATTTATATGTGCTCCTCCATCCATTTGATGAACTTTTCATATTCTTTTTTATATATATCACTGGATTTTTGCGGTATTAACCGCGATTCTGCCTCACTATTCAAAAAATCGATATTAGAATAATTTATTTTTGAGCTCTGGTGACAACAAATATTGATCTTTGGTAACAAATTGCAAATGAATGTTTTTCTCATTTCCATGACAACGAAAGGTATACTGATGTCACATCACTTAATTCAACCTTCTTGCATTATTAGTTCTTATTTCTATTATTTGTAGTAATAATACCAGTATATATGATTTCAAAGTGCACCAATAAAAAAAAATAACGTAAAGTATTCGTGGATAACTGGTCTTAAAAACACTTGCTCTATTTCGAGCACTCCGGCTGCGCCGTCGTGCTCGAAAAATCGCGCGTGTTTTAAAGCCCTTTTTATCCACTTATACTTTAATATACTATATTTAAATCCACACTAATAAAATATAATGAAATTTGAAATAAATAAAACTAGCACATATGACTAACATTACAACCTATAAGTAGTCATGAAAATCATCAATAGTTTCCTTTCTCAAACCTATATTGAGTTAAGAAACGGTAAATAACATTGGGTGGATCAATACACAAATCTTATGTCAGTTTGCAACAAAGAGAATAGATGATCTATGGGCAGTCAAACAAAACATTGCAAATTATAAAATTTGTCTTCAATAGTGAAGTAGCTTTATACTGCAAATTATATTGGCACTCTTATATAAAGAACAATCATTCTTGACTAGGCTCTCCCTTCAAATGTCTAGTAAGGCAGGTTTCGTTTCCTTGGCACATTTGATAATCGACTGCATGAATTTGACAAATCCAGTATCCTTGGGTTTCTCAAGACCTCTAAGAAGGCGGTTTTTCATAACAGCAATAAATTCTTTGTTGCTCAACTGACCATCCTCTGCAAAATAATGAAATATTTTAAAACAAACCCATCTACTTTGACCATTTAAATAAAAAGCCTTTTCCCGTTTTGCATAAATTCATCAAATTTAGTTTTGCTTGGGTTAAGGTATATCTGTGCTTTCATTTTAATCTGTCCCACTTTGAAAAGGCTGTAAAAAAAATATATTTTGTGCTAAAAGGTCGAATAAAAAAAAATTTCATTAAATATTTTAAAATACGTCTTTTTTCTAATCACGATAATATGCCACACTTGCTCTTTCTTTTCATTAGTTTAGCGCAAATTGATGTAAATATGATTAAAATTGTAATTTGTCAACAACATCATGATACCTGTGTTTGTTATTTTGTTTCCAAGAATTGTCATAGTTTTCATAGTTGTAGCTCTTCGGTATTTATTATAAACTCGCAACATTTCAGTAAATTACTCAAATCTAGGAGAAACAAATTTATTGAAAAATTAAATGTATCCAATTTACAAAAAGCAAAGAATTTGAGAAAAAAAATTTACTGTACCTACTTCATCCTCTTCACTAATGCAAAGAGGGAGTATTGTGACACCTGCACTTTACTTTTTAACCGACGAAACCAAAAAGGAGGAGGTTCTCTATTCGACCCGTATATTTTTTTTTTCCATCATATTTTTTTATGTATGATCACGCATAACTTTTTACTGAGGCGTCCGATTCCGATAACTTTTTTCAGTGGATAGGGTGTACTTCGAATTTGGTCCCATTTGAATTTAAAAGATGAAATCCACCCCTAAGGATAGCGAAATGAAGGATATTGATCACTCACCCTCTGAATTCTGATCCGTTAACCGATTCTATCAGGCATAACTTTGTACTGGGTTCTTCGATTTGGATGATTCTTTTTTTAATAGATAGGGTATACCTTATATTTGGATTTCGAAAGGAATTAGCCACCCTTACGGGTAGAAAAATAGGGGATAATTGATTTTTCACTAGTGAACATTGGCATACACATTCGCAGTTGACAATGACAGATCGCTACTGACATTATTCTTGTTTCACATCCGTCAAAATCAGTATATTTTATGAGAGGATGGAATGATATACAAAGTAATGAAATAAACTAACCAGAACAACGAAAATAATTTATATTACAACAAATAGTAAAAGTAGATAATCATATTATTTAACTGGTAATAGTTGAAGTAAGGTGGGTAAGTAAGAATTTTGGAAGTAATAAAAAACAAGTAGGTAGTAATTGGTAGATTTTAGCCACAAAAATTGAAAATAAAAACTTTTAACAAAAAAATTAAACCGACGAAATACGGAACTGAAAGTAAAATAAAACTTTTAACAAAATTAAACCGACGAAAAATCACTGAAAGCAAAATAAAATAAACCTTTTAGTCTAAATGATATTGAGCTCCTAAACTAATGTAGTAACTGATTTTGAGTCGGCGCCAAACAAACTAGCAATTGAATTAGGTGAAGCGTAAAATGATGGCAGCGAGATGCACGGCTGCGTTTTGATGACTTCTTTCATAGATAATGATCTTCGATAATTGCGTTTGTTTGGCGCCGACTCAAAATCAGTTACTTACATTAGTTTAGGAGCTCAATTATCATTTAGGCTAAGAAGGTTTATTTTATTTTTTGCTTTTCAGTTGATTTTTTCGTCAGTTTAATTTTTTGTTAAAAAGTTTTTATTTTATCAATGTTTCATTTCTTTTTTTTTTGTGATCACTGGGTAGTTGATTACTTTATGTCAGACTAGACAGTTATAGAAGAAAAATGTTTTTTTTAATATATAAATCCAAATTGTGACACCTGTACTTTACCTTTTTTATTAATGTATCACTATTAAGATGTCTAAAAACCATGGTGTATTCACTTATACCTGTAAAATATTGGGACAAATTGGGGACACCAGCCCACTTGATAAAGGGAGTTATCTAGAGTTTCATATGGCGCCGACGTCGTTTCTTGGCATAATTCAGTAAACTGCAATTACCATTTTATATCGGCTAATGTCTTTAGCCTCCCTAGATTTGAAAAAGGGATATACAATTTTTGAAGGCAAACCTTCATTTTGTCATTTGTTTCAAATATGAACTCTTAACTTATAATTAATAATAATTTTTTACCCATCATTTTTTCTTCTCCATAATTTTACACTCCGCTGATGATGAACCTATAGAGGTTCGAAACATGTACTAATCGATGGTTTTTTACCTATCCACCATCGCATAACTAATCGATTGCGATATTAAAATGTGGAGATGACTTTGAGTTTTTCTACTTCATAAAATCATACCACTCCACTTTGAGATACAATGGACTTCTACCACAGGTTATGTATTATTATTATTATCAGGCAAAAGTCTCGGCCTCTGCGTACAGTAAAATCTAATGCTTATATGATGCTGCCAGTCTCGAACTTTTGACAGAGCTTGTACACTCTGAATGTCCTGCACAATCACACCTTATATATGGATAAGTCCGCTACACATATAGAGAGTGGCGATGTAATCGTGGCAACGCTGCACATTCAGCGTTTATCTCCATCCTTCTCAAGCCGATTGATAGGCGAGATCACAAATTTGCTTCATATGTGCTTGAAGTTGAAATATTGCGATAAAATATTATATATGCATAGTTTTTCCTAGAAGATATTTATTTATTTATTTATTACAAAGTAGGGATACAAACAGATAAATCCAACGAGTATCCTCTTTTTAGGTAATCTAATAGTAATCGAATAGTGTAATATTCGAATAAACTCTGCTCAATAACCCTCAAATTCAGTGAGACATTCAAACACAGCGTTATTGCCGCTTCTTTTGACGTAATAAGTCCATTGATTTCGCATTTTCCTGAGCTGCCAGGGTCATTATTTTGCGGAATTTTTGAGGAAAAGTTATTCTCTTTCATCCCATGAATAAATCAGAACTTATGTTATCTGTTATATTGAAATGAAGACTTTGTATTTGTATTCTGTTTCATCCTATGAATGAAACAAAACTTCTGTCAGCATGTGTTATATTAAAATGAAGACTCCTCATTTGATAGCTGCTCTTGATTTAGTTATTCTTGAATGATATGTATGTACACCGAGTGCTGTCATTATTTTTTCGGCCTGCTCACACTGTAAAGAAATATTAACGCTGGGCAACTCTGTAATTATCTTGGATCTGAACTTCTTACGTCACATCCTGGCGCGGTTTTCACAGTGTTCAAACAAGAGCATTTCTTTGGATTTTTTTTTTACCACTTTTTTCATCGTTCTGGACATTGTGGTATTTTTTCCATAAATTAGTGATCTCGCCTATACTGATGCTTCCATTTCACATTCTCGGACTTTACCACGTAAACATTATTGCCGTTTCGTCACAGCTGTTCTGTCTTCATTCCGTGTTGAGTAAAATTAATATTTTTCATCATTCGATATCTTCGAAACAGTAAAAAATACATTTTATTTTTATTACAGTACTGCATACACGAGTATTTTTGATTCAATCTTAAGATCCGTTCGGCGTCTACAATAAAAAATGTGAACAAAATCCCATCCGTTCACGTGTTAGGTATAGGCATCGCATACAAAAAGACTCATTTATAATTGCAAATATCTAACGAACTGGACGGTGGATCGATTTAAAAAATTGTGAGTTGGTTCATGGAGGTTATGTTCACATCATAGTAGAATTCCAGGCAATTCCTAAGATTTGACCAAAACTACAGAAATACCTTAACGAGATCGCAGTGAAAAATTTGGGCTTTCTTGATATCAACAATGTCAAGGTGTTCCTTTTCATCAGATTAAATTACTCATTCATAGATCTATTTTTGAAGTTGTGAAGTCGTTTGACAATGCAATATTGACAATAGTTATTACAAGGCAACTATTTGGTACAGCACAAAACTATCCAATGTATTAAAAGTCTTGATGAGTACACAGCCTCTTTCAGTCTCTTATACAAAATCTGATTATCACAGAAATATTTGTCAATTGGCAACAATATGTCTTCAGCAATACAATAAACTGAACAATTATTTAGATCTATCAAATGAAAATGAAAGTGTGTCGGATTATTTGGACTTGATGAGCGAACATAATTTTTTTATCCCTCATAAATAAATTTACTCGAGTACAAAATACCTCAGCTACCTGTATAGACCATATATTTATTAAAAATTACTTAGAAGAAATACACTATCTACGACTCATTAAATGCAAATTCAAAGATTATATTGAGTTAGTTGACAGACATACCCTACACACAATAATGAAATGCAAATAAACTCCACACCAAATTATGTTTTTTTCTCTTCTTTCAAAAATATATGTGTCCCACTCCATATCATATAATCTAGTTAAATATAATCAATATTAACATAACCACATTGCACTTGTACTACATCATTAAAAACATAAACAATCCATGCACAACCTCACGGTTAAAATGGATTTCTTTGTTTATTAGCCACCAATAACTGTATATAAAATGACAATGTAAACAAAAATGTATATTGGAGTGAATAAATATTATTATTATTATTGAACATATCACTTACGGTTTTCATCGAATATTGTGAATACAACATGAATAACGTGATCACTCAAATCAACATGTGCTACAGTTTTTGCGACATGTTTGAGAGTTTGCTGATCGATAGAAGCTCCTGCAATATGGTAAAAAGTCAGAGCAGTATCTACGTCATTGATGTTGTTCAGGAAGTGAAAGAAATTGAGATAATCTTGCCTGGATATTCCTTTTCCATGATCCCTGAAACTGAAAGGAATTTGATCTATAAATGTTTTGCAAAATCGGAGAGACTAGCTTATTTGTAAATACACTAACGTTTTCTTGACTCTTTTCAGCATGCGAGCTTTCTTCTTCTGAGGATATCCTGCATAAGCCAATAGAAGCTCGGTAAAATCGGCCTCAGTGATATTTCCATTTTCATCTGGATTCTTTCGCTGAAACTCCAAACTCAAAATTTCTCTTTGCAGTTTTACTTGAAAATCCAAAAATTTCTCAATGGTTAACTTTTGTTTCTGGGTCGGACCAAAGAAATATGTTGTCAATGCTGAATTGACACCCTAAAAGGGAAGTATGAATATAAATACGTACACAAGGGTTACTCATACAACAAAATCATGTCTAGATCACATTTTTATTCGTAAAAATTTGAAGAAAAAAATACCTAATTTTAAATCTTTTGTAATAAACTCTAACATTACTGATCACTTTCCAATTTTTTTAACAATAAACAATACAGAAAAGCAACAGAATATAAAAACAAATTCTACCATCAACAAAACTGATACCGATAAAGTACTACAGATAGTGAGAAATTACAATTGGGAGAACATCATAAAAAACACTGACCCCATCATAGCTTACGAGGAATTTATAAAAATGGTTTCTGATGCTATAACACAAGCCACCACAATAAAAATCATACAAATTAAAGAAAAAAAGAAAATCAAACCATGGATAACAAAAGGTATTGTAACTTCAATCAATCACAGAGACAAATTAAAAAAGCAAGTAAACGAAAATAAACATAATCTTGAACTCCTCCAAAATTACAAAAATTATAGGAATCATCTAAATCAACTGATAAAAACTACAAAATCGCAATATTACGCAAATGCAATATCAAATTGTGGAAAAGACATGAAAAAAATATACAAATTTGTGAAAGAGGCAACAAATGAAGGTGATGGAAATTCAAATCAAAACATATTTGTAATAAAAGACAATGGAGAACAATTCGAGAATGATAAAGAAATGGCAAACTACTCCAATCAATATTTCATAAACATCGGAAGCAAATTAGCGACTAAAATTCCTCAAGCACCCCAGAACTACAAAAACAAATACCCACAAATCAAGAATTCCATGTATCTTAAGCCTATTGATGAAGCTGAACTTACTCAACACATAAACACCCTAAAATCAACCAGTGCACCTGGAATAGATGGAATAACATCATCGCTAATAAAAAAATGTAATAAATACCTACTAAAACCACTGGTCCATATTATTAATTTAATATTCCTGACTAGAAGAATTCCTGAACACTTCAAATTATCAGTGGTTACACCAATATATAAGAATGGTAACAAAAATCTCATTCACAACTATAGACCTATAAGCCTTATAAATAATTTTGGAAAACTACTTGAAAAATGTTTGAAATCTCGATTATATGATTTTCTAACAAAAAATGAAATTCTCAACTGCAAACAATTTGGTTTTCGACCAGGTATAAGTACAGATGAAGCGATGTTTGAATTGATAGATCACATTAAAAAAAAATTAGACAGATGAAACAAATGTATTGCAGTGTTCTTGGATTTAGCGAAAGCATTTGACACGGTTCCTCATATATCACTGTTAAACACTCTCGAACAATATGGAGTAAGAGGTATTGTACTGGAGATTTTTAAAAATTATCTGTTAAATAGAAAACAAATTGTGAAAATAAGAAATACCTATAGCGATACTGATGATATACGGATAGGAGTACCACAAGGTACGGTTCTTGGACCCTGTTGTTCATCACTTACTTGAACTCTTTACTAGACACACACACAGGCGGCACTATAATATCATCACGCTGATGATACAGTTCTAGTTTTGAAGGCAACACTTGGCAGACTGTCAAGGAAAGGGCTCAATACGGCATATCCATTGTAAAAACCTGGCTAGACTTCAACAAACTATCGTTAAATGTAGGAAAAACATCGTATATAGCCTTTTCTTTAACTGAAGCAAACAGACCTGATTTCACTAAATTAAAATTTGCAGACTCAAACCATGAAATAAACAATACTGATAAAACCAAATACCTAGGTATAATTATTGATAAACATCTTAAATGGACAGACCACATTAATACCTTGACAGCCAAACTACGAAGATTTATATATAAATTTTATGAGCTACGAAAGTTTATAAACAAAAAATTATTAATCATTCTCTACAAATCTTTAATCGAATCTATCCTAAGATATGGTATTGTTGTGTGGGTGGTCTTTATAATAACTCCTACAACCCTGACAGTGTTTCAAAATTATATTATTAAAATAATACTTAGGAAAAAAAAATTATATCCTACAAGCTTACTATACAATGAAGAAATCCTGAGTATACGCTTGTTATATTATCACATATGCTGCATATTCATCTACAAACACCCCCATTTGAGAATTAGTCCAACACATGAACATGAAACTCGGTCAAAAGTAAATGATATACTAATAAGCCCCTTCTATCAGAAAGATGCAAACCAGAGGTTTATAACGACAATAGCTCCTAAAATACTCAATTCCTTACCACTAGACATAAAAAAAATTAACAATCTTAAAACCTTTCAAAAAAAAGCTAGACAGTATATAGGCGAAAACCAAACTAAATACTTAAATATCATATAATTACCGATAATACATGTATCTATCAATCCCAAACAATGCTCACCTGGCAGTAAGCATTATAATTTGTTTTTGTAATTCAAATTTCCCTTTAGTTAGTAAAATTACTGATGTATAGCTACTCACCAAGTTTTATGTTATATATATATATATATTTTATTTTCATTTGTACCTGTCTGAGACAAAATTGGATTTGCTAAATGTTATTATAATTGCTTTGTCACAAATAGTATATTGATGCAATAATAAAACTTGAACTGTACACATACAGGTCCTTGGAGCTAGGTGTACACACTAGTATGTACGTTTAGACAAATATTAATGTGTATGAAGTGTAAATGTACTTTATTATTATTATTATTATTATTAAAATTATTATTAAATTATTATTTATTATTAATGTCCACTTAAAAAATGTGGTGCAAGGTGCAAAGCACACACTATATATTCTCACTTTAAATGTATTTCCGGTGTTAGCATGATCCCTATGTCTAGATCCTATGCTTGTTTGTTGACGAATCAAGGTTGCAACTTTTTCGAATTCTTCATTGTCTACATCCCCATCTCCATTGAAATCAAACATTCGAAAGGCTATTTCGAAATGCCTGCGGGATGCTAAAAATATCACAAATATCAATATTCACAAATGTTTCATAAAATATTACCTAAATTACTACTAAATCAACATAAATACTGAAGAATATTTCAGTTATGAAAATACATAAAAAACAAATGAAATAAAATTAAAATATGTTGCAAATATTTCAGTATTACGGGTATTATACACAAGAGTTTTTAATGCAATGCAAACAAAAGATACTCACTTCACTAAATGATTTTCACTAAACTGGGTTTGCAAAACCACGACACGTATTTAGTATCATCCCCACCTGAACAGGCTATTGTATAGCGAAACACGTGTCTTGGTTTTGTAAACACAGTTCAGTGAAAATCATTAAGTGAGGTGAGTGTCTTTTGTTTTTAATATGGATTTTCATCAAACATTAGCAGCATCAAATCAAATTAATTAAAGAAAAAAAAACAATGCAAGTAGTTCTGAGCAGTTGATATTGCCTGAGAGTAATTTGTGACACATCTGCTGTGAGAAAATGATTGGATATTCAGTATTTTTTCAACATCTGGATATCCATATTCTTCTCTAGCTAAGCCCAATTTATAAGCACATCTCAAAAAAATTTCTTAAATACTTTCGATTTGTCGGACATCAATCAATTTATTCATCACAAAAGCATACATATGAGTTTAAAACTAGATTAAAAACATGTACATTTATAGGACTAGTAAAAAAGAAGAATACATAATTAAAAATATTCCATACAATTAAAATAAGTGATGAGACATTAAATCTATGTCCTCATTTACAATGTATTTACCACCTTACATTGTGCTTACTAGACAATAGATCCATTTCTTGACATGTTTTTTGGGTAACCTTCCACAGTCTGAAAATGAAAATATAATCAGGAAAATCTATACAAGTGTAGAAAGGGCAAACTGATTAGTTCACCCCGATAAGTTATTGCGTTCACCAAATTATATTTCCTATGGAAAAATGATTCAATTTGTCAATAACTTGCCGTTTTCTGAATTTGCCTATCAAACATTTTTTTTTTAAATTCAAAAGATACTTCTTTATATAGTTTTTGCTTGACGTTTCGGGGACTATATCTGCCCCCGTTCTCAAAATCTTCTAAATCTCCTTTAATTGTTTTATAATTTGGATTTTTTGCTCGCAGAGTCTTTTTTGCTTTTTCAACTGACGGATGTCAATTGAGATCTGCCAAAAAAGTTTGAGATTGACGTATTGCTCATTTGATATATGGGGTGTTGTTCGGATCAGTTTATTAGCATTCTACCATATCTCACTTCCTCTCTGAGTAGAGGTAGCCATGTATGATCCATTTCAACAGAATTTGTTGAAAAGCAGTTGTTATTGGAAAGAAGAATACAGGCCGTTTCTTTCAATTTTCTCCTCTCTTGATGTGGTTCTTTCATCAAGATTTTTGTCCTATTTCATTCAATCGTATGATCACCATTGGATGTGAGGATATGTTCTGCAATTTTTGATCCAGTTACTTGTCGATTTCTGATGTAACTCTGATGTTCACTTTGGCACACTTCCAATGGTCTTGACGTTTCACCTATATAACTATCACCACAAGAACAAGGTATGTTGTAAACACAATTTTTGGTACTTTCTTCTGCGTTTTTTGGTTTTGTTTGTGTTAGTATAGATCTCAGTGTGTTTGTTGTTCTAAATGATGTTCTCACATCATACCTATGTCCAATTCGTTTGATCTTTTCAGATAATCCGGGGACATAAGGTATTATGTTGGTTGTGAAATGTGTAGGTGGTGGGAGTACTCCTATTGGTTGTGTTAATTGGTTGTTTGATGGGTTTTTGTTTTCAATGTCAGTGATTGTTTTTTCCACAAACTGATCTGGATATGCATTTTCCTTGAGAACAGATTTTATGAGGTTTATTTCTTCCTGTAGATTCTGGTTGGAATTGCAAACCGTTTGGGCTCGATTATAGAGACATTTAACTATGCCTTTTTTCACACTGGCATGATGGTTTGAGTAATAGTGTAGATATCGATTGTTCTTGTGGTGATAGTTATATAGGTGAAACGTCAAGACCATTGGAAGTGCGCCAAAGTGAACATCAGAGTTACATCAGAAATCGACAAGTAACTGGATCAAAAATTGCAGAACATATCCTCACATCCAATGGCGATCATACGATTGAATGGAATAGGACAAAAATCTTGATGAAAGAACCACATCAAGAGAGGAGAAAATTGAAAGAAACGGCCTGTATTCTTCTTTCCAATAACAACTGCTTTTCAACAAATTCTGTTGAAATGGATCATACATGGCTACCTCTACTCAGAGAGGAAGTGAGATATGGTAGAATGCTAATAAACTGATCCGAACAACACCCCATATATCAAATGAGCAATACGTCAATCTCAAACTTTTTTGGCAGATCTCAATTGACATCCGTCAGTTGAAAAAGCAAAAGAGACTAAACTCAAGCAAAAACATATAGAGAAGTATCTTTTGAATTTTTTAAAAATTTTTTTGATAGGCAAATTTAGAAAACGGCAAGTTATTGACAAATTGAATCATTTTTCTATAGGAAATATAATTTGGTGAACGCAGTAACTTATCGGGGCGAACTAATTAGTTTGCCCTTTCTACACTTGTATAGATTTTCCTGATTATATTTTCATTTTCAGACTGTGGAAGGTTACCCAAAAAACATGTCAAGAAACGTTGTTCCTCCACAAAAAACCACATTCATTCAATATATCCATATTCGAGAATAGATCTAACATTGTGTCATAACTGAAGTCTTTGCATGTTCTAAAGGTAAAACCAAAAATTGTATAGGCCACCAGTGAACATCTTTTAAAAGGTTGGCATTATGTAATGAGTTCACAGGACGGAATAACTGCAAATAACAAAAATTGAGAATTTCTGATTGTAAGAGACATGACAATTGATGAATAAGTTATAGAGAAGTGGTCCAGAATGTGAGCCTTGTGGTACTCCGGACGATACCTTTATAGCATACAAAATATATCCAGCCACTTTCAAACATTGTGTTCGTTCATTTTAGGATACTCATGATCCAACTAAGCAACTATCCATTGAAACCAAGTGCAATCAGCTTGGACGCTAGGATGTCATGGTTGACTCTATCAAAGGCCTTAGAAAAGTCAGTGTAGATATTAGTGTCAACCTGAGATTTATAATTCTGTTTGAGATAATAAGTATTTGTTGACCTTCCCTGAATAAAGCCATGTTAATCACTTATTATATATATTCTTGCACATCCAAGATACATTTTTATAAAAAAAATTGTCCAACATTTTATAATTTCTGTGGAATTGCTCTATAGTTTCCAATATTATCTTTTTTTGTGAATTGAAAATTGGCATTTAAAAGCTGTTTCCAGAAATCAGGAAAAACACCAGTTTTCAGACATACAGTGCTTTTCTTTAATGTTCCCCCTCTTTTTATTTTTTGAACGGGTCAATTGAAAAAATTGAAACTTGAGATAATGAAATTGATGCATGAATACTATATTTTGGAGTAAAATTGACAGATGAAACTTTCAAGTTGGCGACTGGGCGCCATCTGGGAAAAAAAAATTAAATTGAAAGGGGGGACTTGTGACACATCCTTTTGAAGCTCCTGACGAATACTTCACAACCCTAGAATATAAAGTCAATATCTTCACCTACTACGAAATGGCGGAACATTTAATAATTACCTGCATACAAACACATTAATATCGAAACATCTAGAAATATTTGTTTTTCTCTGCCATATGGCAATCCCAACAACCCGATAAGGTTTGATAGGTTATTTTTTGTTTGAACAAAAAATGACAAGAAATGTCAGTACGACAACGAACATCATTGTTCAGTTAAAATATTCTCATTTAGTTTTCGGTTTTACTAGTAAATAGGTACCACGTGAACTATCTCTAAAATGGTCAATTCTCGTCCATTGGAAGAAAAAATCGAAGCGATTTTTATTTACGGTGCGACGCATAACTTTCACGAAACCGAAAGAATTTTTAATGATCGTTTCCCGAATCGTCCTATCTGTAGAAAATATTCAAGGGAACTTGTAACCAAATTTACAACTACCGGTACTGCACAGAACAAAAAGCCACCAGGTCATCCGTCCATTCCGGATGAACAGCAAGTTCAAATAATTGGTGAGATGATAGTAAATCCTCAACAGTCTACTTCCTCCGTCGCGAATGTTTGTGAGGTGTGTCCTTCTACTGTGTGGAGACTTTTGAAGAGAAATAAGTATCATCCATACAAAATCAAAATGGTATACCAGTTAACTGAAGATGACCCTGATCGAAGAACAGAATTCTACGAAATTATGACGGCAACCATTGCAAGGCATCCTACCTATCTCCAATATTTGTTTCAGTGACGAAACTACATTTTATCTCAACGGCAAGGTACACAGACAAAATTGCCGTTATTGGAGTGACACCAACCCTCACATTTTCCGGTAAACTCATACTTAATATCCAGAGAAAATTAACGTCTGAGCAGGAATATTGGGAAACCATATTGTAGGACCTCTATTCATTGAAGTTTAACAGGGGAACTGTATTTGAATATGCTGGAAAATACTGTTGACCCTCTAATCGTCGAAGCGAATCCTAATGAATTCGATATGGATATTGTATTCCAACAAAATGGAGCACCACCACATTACTACGGACAAGTAAGAAACTATTTGGATAATATTTTCCCCAGTCGTTGGATTGGCCGTCGAGGTCCTACGGAATGGCCAGCCCGCTCGCCAGATTTGGCACCTCTAGACTTTTTTTATGGGGCTATTTGAAGCAAAAGGTGTACGAAACTGAACCTGCTTCAATATTGGTTATACGGCAGAGAATAATAAATATTTGTAGAAATATCGACGTTACTGTGTTCGAAAATGTTCGGCGTCGACGTTACTGTGTTCGAAAATGTTCGGCGTGAAATATCGGATAGGCTTTGTTTGAAGGTTGTAGACGATGTGGTAACTTGATTACTCTCGTTTCGGACGTCCATCGTCTTAATGGATTTAAAAGGTTTTCACGACGTTTGGAATGGAAGAAATGGACTCAACGTGGAGAAACGTCAAAATCGGGAATCGCTGACCACGCCTGGACTGAGCACCATCGAGTTCTATGGGATGACGCAAGTGTTCTACATAGAGAGGAGCATTGGTTCAAACGAAAGTTCAAAGAGGTGTTCTACATAGAGAGGAGCATTGGTTCAAACGAAAGTTCAAAGAGGCCGTCTACATCGAAGCCAATAACGCCTTTAGTCAACCAAGCGTTGAGATCAAGAACGTATGGAAACCACTGCTTGCTCTTTCTGGCGGGCTGCAGAGGCGCGAAACTTCACGCACCACCACACCGCGCGAAATTACACGCACCACTGCACATGTCGGGATTACACGCATCATTGCACCGGCAGTCATATAAATTGCTAAGTAGCACCTAAACTTGTCAGTATTCACCTGAAGACGATTGCAGATACAAGCATTCGAAACGTCGTGAAAACCTTTTAAATCCATTAAGACGATGGACGTCCGAAACGAGAGTAATCATCGGATAGGCTTTTCTTATGTCAAGCAGTTCAAGGCAACCATTTCGAGCATCTTCTAGGATGAACTCAGCTTCTTACCTCAAATTATGAAGTTAAACGTCGATGTATTCAGGTAGTTATTAAATGTTCCGCCATTTTGTAGTAGGTGAAGATATTGACTTTATATTCTAGGGTTGTGAAGTATTCGTCAGGAGCTTCAAAAGGATGTGTCACAATTTGTTTTCCCAGATGGCACCCAGTCGACATCTTGAAAGTTTCAGCTGTCAATTTTACTCCAAAATATAGTATTCATGCATCAATTTCATTATCCCAAATTTCAATTTTTTGAGTTGACCCGTTTAAAAAATAAAAGGGGGGGAGGACATTAAAGAAAAGCACTGTATATCGAATAAAGTGTGAATGGGATTTGTTAAAGAAATGATGAAGTCCAGAAGATAATTTAGAAGGCAATCTTGCAATACGCTCAAACACATCGGTGAAACTACATTCAGTTATATCAATGGTATTAGCATAATTAAATTGAGGTGTAACATTGTTATGGTCATCATTTGGGTAAATTCTTGAAAAAAAAAGTCAGCAAACAGATTTGATATATCACCACCATTGCAACCAACCATATCTTTATAATAATTTTTTTCAGGTCTTTTAATAACATGTGAGCAAAAATACTTTGGATTTTTAGGGGTTTCTTCGATATGTTCAATAATGGTTTCTGAGTAATTATTACTTGACCGGCCTCCTCAAGTGGTCAAGTAATGTAATCTTTCGAAAAAAAAAAAGGCGATATATATGTGCCGAACCGTTTAAAGATACAGTTCCTGCCCCGAATTAGTTTTTGACTGTCGTCTGTCAAACGGAAGTGTCACTATTAAAAATAAACTATATCGCACGAAACTTGTCTTGCAATATGTCATTTGGAAGCCCTTGAATAGTCAAAATTATTTCTCCAACTGACATTTGCACAAATTTAAAAATGTCAAAGTTAAAAAATTTGCCATTCAAAATCTATCTGATGGATTAGAACTAAATTCGGCAGGGAGCAACACAACAAAAGAATCAAATTAAGTCTGTAGTTGGAGCTCTCCACCGTTTCCAAATCTGGCGATACAAATGTATAATTTTTTTCTGTGCGTTAACATCCAAGACGGCCGCTCACCCGGGCTTTGACTAGGACGACCCGTGTTTGGTGCAGCACCGCTCAATTGACTGGGGTCAAATATCTTCCTTGGTCAATTGACTGTTGAATTTCAAAATAACCCCATTCTAACGAGGGCCGTGCCGGGCGAGCCCTTGGGTGTCACACAGCTGATTTTTTAAATTGAGTTTGACAAGTTAGTATAATTTTCCTCCAGACCATATTGTTTGAAAAGCCTGTGATACTTAATTTGATACTTTTTCAGCAGTATATAAAGATTGAGGGCATTATACAGGACATCATAGAAATAAAAAATTACATGATTGATATCTTTGTACGAACTGAGTATGTGCCAGACCACACAAGAGAGATATTGTCTTAACAAAAATTTTGAATAGATTTGAAGTGCCGACATTTCTCATCAAAAAACAAACCAAACCTCATTATTGTAGATCACAGACTTTGTATTCATGTTGAAAACTAATCCTTTGAAATAAAATAGTGAGCTTGAATTTCAATCAGAAAAACTTGCTACGCCAATAAAACAATCATTGCAAACTGAATGTAGTATATTTCACTTTACTAGCAATATCTTGTTGTTTATGGAAAATTGACAAAACTGAGATATTTTATTTCGAAGTTGAAAAAAGATAATCAAGTGTTGGACTTTTTAGAAAATGGTATGTCAAAATATTCCAAATTAGCGTTTATGTTAAGTTTTAATCAAGCATGACCAACGAACCAACAAATACTCTCTATTTATGTTAATGCGAATTTTGCTCAAAGTGTATTATTAAAAGTTACCAAATCGTTAATCAGGAAAAATCTAAAATATTTCTATACTCACTTGACAATACTGTCAACAAGAATATGTAGTCAGAAAATGTGATCAGTCCAGAACTACCCAATTTGTAGAATATGCTGTCTTCATCGAGAGTTAGTTCGAGTTTCTGCTGCATTGTCTGCTCAAAAAAAAGAAAAACAAAAACAGAAGGTCAGCTTAGATAGAAATTATTTGACAAAAATGAAGAATAGAAGAGATTATAGCATATGAATTATTTCTCTTCAAAATTATGACTGTGAAAAAGTTCTCTAACCTCTAGAGTTAATCTAAAATCAACTATGTAATAAACATGTCAACAAAACTGGGATCGTGACAATAGATCTGAATGAAAAATAAAGTTTTGACGGACCTGGGACAGTATTTCCTTCAAATACTAGTATAATAGAAGTATGTGTATAATAATAAAGATCTTGGTTGTTTTTTAGTATATAAAGCAAATATATGGATACTCTTGTCTGATTCCGTGATTTATAAAGCCAGAAACAAGATTAAAGCTGCGGCTATAAGAAATGACAAGCTCCTGACTTACCCACACTAATATTCAAGAGCGTATCTTTCCTGTTCTTCACACGATTTTTTTTTTCAAGAGTTCAAAATATCTAACAAATTTTTTCAATTAAAAATATATTCATAACATAAAATGTTCACATCAATATGCTCTATTTGTTTCTACCTACCTATACTAAGAAAACAAATAAAAAACTTCATAATTTCATGGTAATTTTGAACACAAAAAAACATCCAATTCAGAAGCCAATTATTCAACTAATTTCATGCTTTCAAAGTTAGCATGCAGGAAGACATTCCACAGAGAGGGTAATTACCTGTAAACTGTGCTGAAAAAATACAAATAGAGAAGATTTATTTACAGAGGTAAAGACGATGTATTCGACTAATTGAGAGTTTGAAATAAAGGTAAGGTTGAGATCTTGGTACAGAAGGAAATGCTCACCTTAGGATCGTATCTCTTATATTGGTCCAGTCCCAAACCTAAAAAAAGGAAATGTTCGTAATACGCATTTTAGAAAACTAGTCGATTTCCAAATGAACATGCAAATTGTGTGTTTAATCACAGTCAATCTTTATGGTTAGATACTATTCACATAAAACACAATAAATATACGTGCAAATTTTATCAAAAACTTTGTCAAAATAATAGAATTTGAAATAGTAATAAATATTAAGTTGGATTTTTTTGCAATGGTAACTATTTCCAGAGTTGAACCCATTTCATCAAATTGTTTTGTTTATTCAACATTATTTTAACTGTTGATGATATTTCTTGTCCTTAGATTATAATCTCAAAAAAATAACGATCGAAATGAAATTGTTCATTGTGGCCGACAACTTTTTAACTTTTTGGGTAGGTGTAGTGTAAAACCCTTATTACACTATGCCTTTTTCGTGCCTATTTGTCTGCCTGACTGAAGGAGGCTAAAATTTTAAACAAATTCGCATGCGCGCGAGACTATTTTGTTGATTGTTTCAGGCATGAAAATAAATAGAACTGGTTCTATTTTTCCCCTGAATCGAGGGGATTTCAAGGACGTTTGTAGAAATGTCAGGTTTGCCAAAACAGTAATTATCTAGTGGACTTGACATAACCAACATAGTTTTCCTTTTGTTCAGTTTGACAGAAAAGAAGAAAAAAATCTTGTACCAGGTATACTAAATTACTTGATCATTTAAGGTAAATGTCAATTTTCCTTAGGTTTGCAGCTCTGAAATTAGCGCCTAAAACAATCATCAAAAAGGCACGGTGTAATAGTGGCCAGTTATTTGGTGAAATTTAGCCAACAAATAAGCACAAAAATAGGCATGAAAAAGGCATAGTGTAATAAGGGTTCAAAGATAATTTTATTGTGAAGCAAGCAAAGAAATCACAGTCGCAAGATTCAGTATTTTATAAAGGTGTGGTGGAATATTGAATACGTTTAAGAAACACGTAAAAGATTTTATATCAACGTAATATGGGCAGAAGGACCTAGGTCAATAGCCTATTGAATCATTGTAATTTGATTCATTAAAAGTCATTATTATTATTATATTAAGATAATATATTAATTTTTATTCAAATATTATACATGTATTGTTGGAATGTATAGCAAAAACTTACTACTACATATTTATAGAAGACCTGAATATTTTTTTTGTGTTTTTCTCCAGCCTTAACCTCTACTACCATTTTACTACATTCTAAATCACTCTTCTCCAATTCAGGTGATGTTTTCAGGGACAAAATCCAAAAACAATGAAAATTAATTCGGATCTTGCATACTCTTCAATCGACTTGAAAACAAAGGAGATTCTTTAATCGACCTGTATGTACAAGGTGAGGCGATTATTTTTCAACCGATTCGTATGCAACTTTCTGTATAGGGATCCTAAAGATCCAGAAGACGTAGAAGTGATTTTGTGCGAGTTTTTTATTCAACCAATGTGAATGCAATTTTGTCTTAATGGTCCCAGAAACCCAGAGAAGGTTCTTAGCCTATTTGTGCGTCAGAAGTATGCGATTGTTATTAATTGACTTCGGAAAAAGAACATTCTATGTTCGACCTGTATGTGTGTATATATACGACGTGATTTGCCTCAAATTGAAGGTTGCCCCATCCAAAAGAATCAAGAAAAATGAGAAGACAAAAAAATTCCTATTTTTTTGTGGAAATGCGCCGCCTATGGCCTAAATTAATAACAAAAAAATTATATAATTTTTTTAATGCTTACATTTTTGAAATCATTATTAAAATTATGTATGTACAAATATATTGCCTAAATTATTTGTTATACATTTTTTAAATTTACTGAGCATAATTATTTTAATTAAACCCAGAGTGCCCCCTTCTTTTATTTGAATCACCACTGCAGTTTGATTTATTAATCAATTAATGTTTTTTTTTTCTATTTTCTCTGCTGCAGACAAACCCATAAAACACTTCATAAATAGAAATGTCTTAAAAAAAAACTTTCAATTCAAACTGACAAAGCAAGCTATAAATGATTATGTGTTAGTATGTGTCAGAAAATTAGTGGGTTAATAAGCTACTTAATGCTTTTGACATAACTACAACCTCATTATTCGTTTCCCAATACACAGAACAAAGTATTCGCCACATCTTCCATTACTCATCACAAAAGCTCTAGCGATATTCCTCATCATATGAAGCAATTCATATTACTCACTTCTACTTTAATTCATGTTTAATATTGTCACGACATGTCTGACTTTTTCTCATGAATTTTCCTGACATCTTATTTTCGAAAAACCCTAAGCTCAAACATGTATATTGAAAGATTTAAAAACATTAAATATGTATACTCATGCATAAGTTCGATTTCTAGCAATTCCTAAGAAAATGTTAGAATCACAAGTATAAATTTGATAAATTTTAATAAACAATTCAAAGAAAACAATTAGGCTTGGCAAACGTTTTATGACATCAGTTCGTTAGACTTTTTTACCGTGTTTCCAAATTTAGTAATTTTTGGACACTACGTACCTTCTAAAATGAATCAACAGTTTACAATCATTCATAAAATCAAGGAAAATGAAAGCCAATGTAGATTTATTTCCGTTTACATAAACGATTCATCTTGGATGTATGGATATCAGGAGTCATGAACTTCGTTTGCCAAGCTTAACTCTTTGGTGGGGGTTCATTATGCAATACCAGAGTGGTTGGTAGAGTTCGTCCAGTATTGAAACGACCTCTTTGGCCTTCCCCCACCTAACAACCAATTTTTCTCGAAGATACCCGAGCCATTGTCTGACTGTGGCTATTAATAGAAACTCCATAGGCGTACCAAATTATTTGGTATAGGCGATTCACGAGACGTAGAGAACTTACACTCATAACTTTCCTAACACTCCTATTTCTTTTTCCGCTACTGAATAGTACTTACCACTGGGCATTTTGGCAAGGTAACGAGTAAACTATTGCAAAGTTGAATAAATAACTGCACAACCTATTTATTAATTAAACAAACCTAACCTTTCAAACGCTGCATGCCAAGACACTGGTGAAGATTCGCCGTAGCACAGCAAATCGTGTCCACTCGTGTTTTCCCCCTCTCTACCTACCAACAGGTCGTTTCAATACTGGATGAGCTCTAGAGTATTTGATCCACTAATGACACAAAGTAAAGAATATCAACATTATTTATGAAATAACTCTTGAAACATATACAATATTTTTTTGCAACTGTACTTATTTAGTAAAAAGTTAGGTATTTGTTAAAGCATTCACTTTTAATACTAATATTGAAGGTGAATGATTTTTAGAACTGGTGTCTTGAAATAACATTTTTATGAAAACGTCATTCAATGGTGACTTTTCAATTTACACTTTAATGTCGAAATGACATTCTTTCACGCACTTGTGCTTAATAGTTACATTTTTATAGACTTTTGCCTAAAATAGAAAATCAAAATAAATTAATTTGTAAATTTGAAAGTTGTACAGAAATTTTCTGTATATTCGTACATCAAAATTTTTGCAAAATATTTTTTGCCATCAAATGTCAAGACTTTCGTGGATCTCCCTTTATACCAGAGCCACAGAAAACAAAGTTGTAATATCTTACAAGATATGCAAAAATAATAAACATAAATATAACTACAGGGGTAAAAAAAGCACCCAAAAATATCTACAAAATGACAGTTGAAATGTGACTAACCGTCAGGTTGTTTCAAACCGGGAGTCATGGACCTTAAAAAGTCGTCGGGAGTCATGAAAATTTCGTGCTGATCGATTGTAGCTCCTTGAACTTGTAGAGTAGCAAAGTAGCGAAAAACTTTGTCCGGAGTCGAATAATGTCTAATGCGATTTTCGTACTCGATTATCTGTTATGCATGCATGAAAAAGAATTATTATTATTATACAGAGATCGAAGCGCAAATATATTAATGACAGTAGATCATCCATGTATAGATTGAAGATATCACCATTTCCTCTTTTATCTGAGAAGCCCTAGAACGGATATTTTCGAAATAAAGGACTTTATACATCTGCTAATGAAATATAAACTTCCATTAATAATAATCTTCCATTATTCAAGATAACCTCTTCTACTGATTTTAACCAATTCATCAATTCAATTCAGAAAAAGTCTCAGATTGATAATTTATTTTCTTGCTCTGTGAATAACTTCGATTATCACAGTAAAAACCCAAATTTAATTCTTGTGCTTTATATCATTGTGTGCAGAATAGTGTGCTCTACAACAATATTTCTACTTTAAATCGGTATCATTGTGCATCATTCAAAAATCTGGATTATTTAAAATCTCATACCACTTGCTGATTAAAAAGTGAACATTTCTTTGGCACAAAAACTGTGATATGAAAGAACCTTCGGAAAAAGTGCGGATACAAAATCGCTTTTTTTGGATTTTGAATTAAAGTTAATTACCCACCAGTGGCGTACCAATTATTCACAAATGGAGCGTAAATTCAAATGCTGCAAGAAAGACTTTGGAAACCTCTTTTGTGTTACATGTTGTGACATTTTTCATCCAAGCTGTTTGGACCGTAAAACGAAATATAAAGAACTTGGTAGCTTCAAAATTTACTGCTCCCAAAATTGTGAGTTAAAGGATGCAGAGAGGAAACAAGATGCAGACAAACTAGTAAATGACATAAAAAAATTGAAGAATGACGTATCTCAAAGAGATGAGACTATAAACAAATTAGAATATGAGAAGGATGAAAAATAACTGAGCTAATGAAGAGAATAGACGAGTTAGAGAAAGATACTAAAGAAAGGAAGCTGCTTATATTAGTGCTAGAAAAAAACTCAGGACTTTGAAGATGAAGTCTATGAGACTGAAATATTGTATGTAAATAAACAGGGGAACATGAACTTTTAATCTCTCAACTACAGAAAGGAATTAATGACGTGAAAAAATAGAAATGGATCATTGGAAGAAGAATTAAAACAAAAACAGATGAAATACATAAGCATATTAGAGACCTAGAAGCCTACAAGAAGTAAATGCAGAGATGCTAGGAACAATTAGAACACTAGAAATGAACAATATTACATACAGTAATGAAGTTGTCAGTCTGAAGAACACATTGACTCACCTACAAAGCTCAAGGAAAACCCCATCAGAGAATTAACTTCATCCACCACAAAGGTGTCCGAGCGAAAAGAAATTGGCATTTATTAACACACCATCACACTCCTACATAAGGAAAAAATATTAATCGTATCTACGGTTCATGGTAAAGGCATGGCAGAAGCCATGTCTAAACTTCTGGAAGAATATTCCATATTATCCTTTGTTAAACCTCATCCACCGAGCGGAATTAGTTGTGCGGCTACCACCCTTACAAGAGATTTCACCAAAGATGATGTCAGTATTAATATGGCCAAACCGTCTCACAAGTAATTCACTGGCTAACATTCGATCAAATCTTAAAAGATACTTACACCATTATCATCTCTGAACCGTACAGATTAAATGGGAATATAAATCAATTGATTTATGAAAATAATCTCCTAATCAACAAAAACTTCCGCAGAATACTAACCAATGCCTTTTCCTGGAGTGCAATAACATACTCGAAGAAGCAATTACTATGGAGATGGCATCAGACTGACGAATGCTGCCAAGTTTTCCTAGGAAAAGCTTTATTGAGCTCAGTGAAAGGACTACCTACATCGGGAAACTGCGAATCTGAACAGCCTGAGTTTAAAAATAACCAAATCTATAGAGGTGTATTCCCAGACTTCTTCTTAATAAATGAGGGAACCGCTGGGACTACAACATCTTCAGTTCCATCAGAAGCAGAAGTAGAAGAAACATCGAAGACCAAACTGAAGAAGATGGCATTCAGTATTCCCAAGGAATCCTCCTCTGGCGTCTCACCTTCAGACACCTCTTTTTTAGGGGAAAAAAATCGGTCAGTGATAATAACATAATCACATTTTTATCATTTAACATCCAATCCATTCGTAACAAAATCAACGAATTATTGATCTTCTTAGAATCTCTTGGGTTCCCAAAAATTATTTCAGTCTCTGAACATTGGCTAAATCCGAATGAACCTATTAATATACCGGGTTATAATATTGCATCGAAATACTGTAGGAACACACTCTCACATGGTGGAACGCTATATTCATTCACGATTCCTTGTCACATCTTGATCTCATTGGTACTGATAAATTTTCTGAAATTCTTGATGAAAAAAAAAATCACATGGTGGAACCTCAAGCTATTCGTATTATGTCTCTATAGAGCGCCCACTTCCGATACAATCATATTTTTAGACAAGCTTGAACAAATTTTGACACTGATCCCAGGAAACTATAATATTGTATTGACTGGTGACCTCAATATAAACTTTGAAGATAGACTCTCTATCAACACTCAAAGGCTCACTAATCTCCTAGATTCTTTCAATCTGGTCATGCATGTTGACACTCCTACAAGAGTATCACAATTTTCGTCAACCACAATTGATTATTTCTGTACAAATCTCAATCAGGATTGCATCACCTGCTCAGTAATACCATCTAATCTATCAGATCATGATGCCATATACAGCAAAGCTACTTTCAGTCTAGACATAACCAACAAACAACACCGCTATGGCCGTCTTTACAGTTCCAAAAATTATAGTAGGTTCCATCGATTTTGTGTCAACACTGACTGGGAGATATTGTTGGACTCAGAAAAACCCTTTGAATCATTTTACAATGGCCTAGTCATTAACTTCGAAAGGGCATTTCCAAAACAAAAAATCAATCAAAAAAAACTAAAACCCTGGATCACAAATGGCATAAAAATCTCCTCCAAAAACATGAGGTCTCTTCACTATATAAGAAAATTCGTAAGTAATTCCAACTTTGACAATCACTACAGGAAAATATATAGACAAGTTATCAGGGCAGCAAAAGATAGGTTCTACAATAGTAGGATGGAGAATGCAAATAACAAAGTGAAAGAATGCTGGACCATAGTAAATGAGCTCAGGGGGAAAGGAAAAACCTCAAAACGCACCGAAACCTCACTAGAACCTAACATAATCAATAATTATTATTGTACAGTAGCAGAAAAGCTAACTAGTAAAATATCTCCTATGCAAAATCCCTTAAACTATATCAGAGACATCCAAGTTGATAACAATCTCATACTCTATGACACCAACTTATATGAACTGAAAGAAGTTATTTCCACTATAAAAAATAAAAATGCTGCTGGTTTAGATGATATCTCTAAACATTTTTGTTAACCTCCCTGATAGTGTACTCAGTATTCTTGCCCAACTCATAAATAGTTCCTTTGCACAAGGCTATTTTCCTTCATTCCTGAAAACCTCGGTTGTTATCCCTCTCCATAAAGGGGGTGATAGAGAAGATCCAGCCAATTTTAGGCCTATTTCATTAATACCCACCTTAGCGAAGATTATCGAAAAACTGGTGAAAAAAAGAGTTATGGAATTTTGATACATAACAGAATACTGAGTGCACAGCAGTACGGTTTTCAGAAATCGAAGAATACAACTGACAATACATTCAGTTATGTCAATGATTTACAGAGATATCAATGATAAAGAAGCTGTCGCAGCAGTGCTCTGTGACCTATCGAAAGCATTGATTGTGTCAACCACAGGTATTGCTGTGCAAACTTCAATTGTATGGATTCAGAGGAAACACTTTTAAATGGTTCGACTCGTATCTTTCTGATAGAAAGCAGTATGTGAGACTAACAACATCTTCAAATACTGCAGAAATTAAAAGTGGAGTACCACAAGGCTCGGTGCTGGGTCCTGTTTTGTTCCTTTTATATATAAATGATCTGACCATGTTACCAATTTCCGGAAGGTTCACGTTATTTGCTGACGACACCACCATACTATGGCACCATAAAGATAAAAGTAAATTGAACGAAATGGTATCTTCCGACATGGTTACAATCCAGAATTGGTTCGACTCTAATTTACTCACTCTGAATTCAAAAAAAACAAGTGTTATTACATTCAAATGTTGTATATCAAATGTGCATTTAGGAAGCCAACTCGTGGTAAACAAGAACTCAGCAAGATTTTTGGGATTACTTTTGGACAATAATCTGAAATTTGAAGAGCATATAACTCATTTAAATAAAAAACTGGCTTCTGGTTGTTATGTTATGGGGACAGTATCAAACGAATTAGGATCTACTGCTGCCAAATCTGTTTATTATGCACTTATAGACTCCCATTTACACTATGGCATATCTTTCTGGGGGGTATGTAACAATCAACTCTTCCAGTCAGTGTTTGTGCTTCAAAAACGGGCAATTAGATACCTTTGCAAAGCCAAATGGAGAGATTCTTGTAAACCTCTTTTTAAAGATCAAAAAATCCTAACTCTTGTCTCAATTTTCATATTGGAGACAGTGTCTGTAATTCATAAGAATAGATTGGAATATGAAATCAACAACATCCCCTATAATACTCGCCAGAACGAAAATAGCCTAAAGCTCCCCATACCCACTTCCAACCTAGTAAAAGATTCTCTGATATATAATGGAGTGAAAATGTATAATAAAATACCAAGTGATATGAAAGAGAGAAATCTCCAGGTTTTTAGATACAAACTAAAAACTTTACTTAGTGATAAGGCCTACTACAGCTTGATTGAATTCTATGATGATACACTTAGTTAATGTTTACATTTGTTCATATTGTTAATTTTGTTCAAACTTTTTAATGTTTTTGTGAAAGTATTTAATTAAGTCTCACCATTTGTTTTTATATTTGTTTTTATCCTGTGACGTGGTTATCAATTTTTGACAGTGACTTATGTTCATTCGCATACTGTGAATTTTTATTTATGTGTTTGTCAACAAGATTTTTTCTTATGTACAATAAACATATATTCTCTCTCTCTCTCTCTCTAAGGAGAACTATTTTCGCCCAAGCTCCAAGCACTTTTCTTCTCGGTCATAGTACTAGCACCGTCATTTTGTTCCTACTGGAATACACAATGAGGTGAATGTTCGTTTTTGAATATCATGTAGCCTTGTCTAGAGTCCCTGTATGCTTGTTGATATTTTATAATATATAAGTGGGACCTTGTGGTAATGTCCTCATTATAGAAGAATAGAATAGTTTATATTACAATGTTACATACATAGGGATATATTGTGGAAATTATATGAAGTATATGTGATCTGTATTACTTCACTAAATGATTTTCACTAAACTGGGTTTACAAAACCATGACACGTGTTTCGCTATACAATATACAAAGTAGGCATTTTTCCAGTACGATGGGATAAATATGTAATAACTTTGAAATTCTTTGAGTAGGAAACAGTTGTATTATAGCTTTTTATAAAGTTTTCTTGAAAGAATATTATCCATAAAGTTTGGACTATAACCGTTATTAATAGAAATTATTAGTCTTTTATCAGAAGAATAGAAACTATTGTTGAATTGGAAATAATTTTGAGATAAACAAACTGTATTATTCTTAATTTTACTTTACGTTACTACATTATTTTATGTCTTTTATATTACATTGTTGCTATTATGTATACATTAGGATACCTAAGTTCAAGTTCTTCTTAAAAACAAAACAATACTAATGACATATACATATAGAAAGCTAATCAGGACAGCAAAAGGTATGTTTTATAGTAAAAGAATAGCGAAGCAGACTACAAGATTAAATAAAGTAGGGTAATAAATGAAGTAAGTAAAATTCCTGAAATTAATCAATTGATTGAGAGATTCGATAATCGATTTTGGTTCCAAAATCTCTGGACACTCACAATATGAAAATCTAGTTTTTTTTATAGAATGCATACATTTTAACACCGACAGATAAGTATATCATCAAATGTCAACATGCATTCGGGTACTCATAATAATAAAACCATTTCTAAGAAAACATGATTTTTTTGGCACGATATAAGTTGCCAATATTGGAAATATCTGATGCTTGTAGTGAACAAATACTTTCTCAAAAAGAATATGGCTTCTTTAATGATTTTGGAGAGAAGCTCTTATTTCAGGAATTGTACAGTGTGTTAAAAAATATCCCTTCTAGGTAAACTGTTGGTGAAAACCGGAAAACACTTACAACACTCCAATCCAAAACAGCAATTCAAAAAAATTATCTTGAATGGTTGCTGTTTTGGACGATTTTTGGTTTATTTCTCAAAAAGACTATGGGAACTTTTCAACAATACTGTTTTTCTGTATACTATATCTGCTAATAAAGGAATAAACACATGAAGATAAATACTCGGAGAAGACTAAAAGTATACAAAATTTACTTCCAAATGAGATTTCATCATATTTATTTATGGCTTACTCCACACATGTAAGAAATGCAGAAGATTAGTATGATCCAACACCAAGCAACGAAGCAAAAACAATTTATTATTTACCATCGGGTTGTTTCATTCCTGGTGTTATGGCCCTGAGAAAATCATCTGGAGTCATATAAACTACTGTTACATCACTTTGAATTAGTTTTACGGTGGCGAAATACCTGAAGATCTTGTCTGGTGTGGAATAAGATCTCATTCGATTTTCGTACTCTATGATCTGATGTTAAAACAAATAAAAAATAAATAAAAATAAAAAAAAAAATATTCACATTGGTGAATATTTTTTTTTCAATTGTTTTGTTATACTTATAAAAAATAATAATTGCTATTAGAAATGTATAGCTACAGAAAAGTGTAGTTTTTTTTTCAAAATGCATCTATGAACTTGGAAATACAAATGAATTGTGTTATGATCTTGTTAATGTTCTTTTGGGCGAACTAAGAAAAAGTACAAATAATAATATTGAATAGCGACGAAAGGAAGTACAAGAGATTTATGAGGTGAATTCCCCAGTGAGCCAGACCCCTCCAGTGCAACTTTTTAAAGTTTGTGTGAGATCCAAGCTGCTTATTCTTTAAGATCAAAACATTTTTTCTGTTATAAATAATTAATATTATTACTTTTCTATCTCTAAAGCCGATTTTTTCTCGTCGGTGTTTTTTCTTTTTCACTTCATCATCGGAGCCTTCTTCAATAGTACTATCCATCTGTATTCCTTCCCTCAAAGGCTCACTTTCTGCTTTGACAGAAAAAAATTGTTTGAACCTAAAATGGAATCGATATATAAATAAAGACAGCTGTGAAGAGGAAAAATGATTTAAGATCCAATTATGTGACTATCTATATCTATTTGTTGTATGTACAGTTCATTTCATTTCTAAATCAGGCCCGGTGACAAGGGAGACTACAGGTACAGCTGTACCTGGACGATAGGGAGCCCCGTGTAAAAAAAATTATAGATGTATACCTTATTGTCCAAGAATAAATAAATTCTCATTGACAAAGTGAATAATCAAATAAGCAGTTGTACATATATATATAAAAAAAAAAAAAAAAAAAACACTCATATACAATTAAACTGTAAATATAAAATACATACAAATTTAAACACATACATTATAAATAAAATTATAAAATGATTAAGATGATTATATAATTTAACAGCATTATAATTCAGTGACTTTTTTGTTAAATTCGTTAATGGAATGGGAAGTCTTCTTAAATTGTTATTTTGGCGAGTAAAACTAACAACTGTATCAAGAATAAATAAAGATGGAAGTATAAGGATTTTGAGCTCTAAGAAAAGATATGATACTCTGTCCAACATTCTGGAGGTATCGAATGGCTTGCTTCTGGAGGATAAAGATTGAATAGAAATTTTGATCATTGCAGCTGCCCTAGAAAGGTATTCTGTATCTGATGTGTGACTCAATCAGAGCACTTGAATCATACCCATAGAACACACGACATCCATTGGACGTCCATTTTAGGTCCATCTCATGTCCAAACGTCCATGGACATTGAATGGATGTTCATTGTACGTGTGAACATGGACGTCCATTGGATGTTAAAAATGTTCGTCCATTGTACATCCATTCAATGTCCAAAAATATTTATATGAATTTCAGTTTGATCCCTAAAAGAATCTTATTTTTATTTCAAATGAAATTCGTAAGTATCTTCAATCACTGTATTCTTTTCGGGATCGAAAAACGTTATTTTTCTGGAAGCTATTTTTTCCTGCCGCCTATGAAATATTTTTGAATGTCGCGGGCAATTTTTTGGGTCGTTGCGAGCGCCGCGAACATTTAGTGGAACGTGCCTGTGTTTTTGAGAAATGTGAGGTTAATGCTTCGCGTCTTTGCTCTCCATTTATGACTCCGTTTCGTTCGTTCATCGATGGTAATAAACAAGTATCCTTTTCATTAATGATTAATATGGGTTCCAAAAACCTTTGGAATAAATATTATAAGATAGTGCGACTGATGCATGGTGGTGAATTTCAGATGAAAATGAGTGTGCTGCACGTTTCAACAGAAATGCAACCTATTTACAGATATCTTGGAAGCAAGAAATAAAAAAAAAGTGGCTGAATACAGCAGTGATCTGAATGATGATGATCCATAGTCTAGAAAATATAGAAAGAAGAAAGTGAGGCCGGTGAAACAAATGAAAATTACCTCTACCTCACCCCATTTAAGCCTACAATGGAAAACAAAAGGATTGAGTCCCTCTCAAGTGTCTCCTGTCAATAGTGAAATAAATGAAGGTGTATAATTTTCCAAGTAGTCTTGGAGTAATGATCATATATAACAAACTCAAACTTGGCAAATCTTTCCTGTACGTACTCTTTGAAGCAAAGTTTTATTCCTTTATGTTGATTATTCATTTTTCAGTCAAATAAGATTTCAAAAACTGGAGGAGGGAACACATATGAGTTAATGATAAGGTGTTCATCCCGACTTATATGGAATTCCAGAATATGGAATGAAATTGTATTATTATGGACATGTCCAGTCAATCATCGCATATGGAATACTTTTTTGGGGTTCCAGTTCAAACTCAAATAAAATATTCATATTGCAAAAACGAATATTGAGATGTATTCTTGGTCTTGATTATAATACCTCCTGCAGGTCATATTTTTCGAAACATGGGTTATTGACAGTACCTTCTTTGTACTTTTTATCTCTGGTTATTTTCGTAAAGAAACACCAATACTTGTTCTCTACAAATGCAGATGAATATTCAACTGAAATGAATATGTTAACTCGTAATCGGGCTGACCTCAGGATTCCACATCACAAAACTGCCTTTTTTAAACGGAGTACTGAATATAGAGCAAGGAAGGCTTATAACAGCCTGCCAACTCAGTTGAAAGATATCAGCAATATTCAGAAATTCAGAAGTTCAGTCATTGATTACTTGAAGGAAAAAGTATTCTATAAGTTTGATTTTTGTGAATGATTATTACCGTTTCCTGTCTATTGTGAAAAGTTTTTATATTTACTTGTTGAGTCCGTGAGGTGCGTATTTTTGTAATGTTTTACTCATTATGTTATGTGCTCAGTGTACTTTATTCTTTTTTTGACGTTGTCCATGTCCTTGATGATTTTATGACAATAAAGATATTATTATTATTATTATTATATTATTATAAGCCAAGGTCTCGCATCTCAATATATTTACCACGTCGAAAATGGAACAATCATTCAATAATTTGAAAATGGCCGCTTTCCTGATCAGTGGGTGGAACAAAAGATATATTGAAAGATTTTTTTCTAAAAGATATATTGTTGATTATTATTGAATATATACATACATACATACAGGTGCTGCAGAACAGGCATATGAAAAAAACGAACAAAAAAAAAATAGACGAGGCAAATATGAAATGGTTAAGGAGAGCAAATGAAAGGAAATGAATCGTTCTCAGAATATTTTTATTTATTTATACTTTTGACCAGTGTTGTTTTATTATACATTTTTTTAGAGTATCTACTTACATTTATGTTGTTATTTAATGAATTCCTTTGGTGGATCATGTGTAAACAGTTAGTTTTTGAATGTGTCGTCAACTTTGTGCAAGATATAAAAGAATGAAACTAGAGAGTTCTAGTAGCCCAATTTTGGTTGTATCAATTTTTAGTTGGATTTCAAACTTTGAAATATGTGAGAAGACAAATTTCATTGAAATCTATTTATGGAATTGTATAGAGAAAATTGTTCATAAGTTTGATAGGTTCAAGATAAACAACTTCTGTTACCATTTTTTTGTGAATGTGTTAGTTTTTGGAATATAAATTATAATTTTGAATTAAAAAATGTAGATTTCCAAAATTATTGATTATACGAAAAATTACTTATCAAAGAATATTTATCCTGATATGCCATGCTCGTAAACATTTTAATTAAGATCCAGAACACTAAGGAATTTTGGGTTCTAACAATCAAATGTCAACTTTCTGATATGAAATGTAATTTACACAGGGTGTTAAAATATTGGGCAATAATAACATATGGTATAGGAAAAAAATAACACTTGGTACTTATTCCCTTTCGAATATTGTATCACCGAGATTTTTGTGATAACTTTATCGAGAAGTCTTTGTGATTCTCTATTCAAGTAGAAATGTCTAAAAGGGGCACACTACAAGAACAATGTATGTATGAGAACTTGTGTTAGTTTTACCTTTACAATATGTTTCCAAAGTAATGTCCATTATTTACAAGACACCTTGTATAATCTGTATCCTCTGGATTCATTTTGGATATACAATGGATGTACATTGGACAACTACAGTGGTTGTTATTTGGATATGTTCAGGACATCCATTTTACCAAATATGGACATACAATGGATGCCCAAAATACGCACAATGTACATCCATTGGATGTTATCCATTAATTGTACGTCCAAAGTGGTGTCCTGGCCGTCCATTGAATGTACATTGGACTAATTCTGGACATCCAGTGGATGTCTTGAACATCCATATTCAACGTCCATTGTTCATCCATTGTACGTACATGTGCTGTGTTGGTATCTGCTCTGTGTTATTCACCGATTCTAAGTTTTCACAATATGAAAATAGATGATATAAGAGAAAAATGTAAAATATTGATTCAAATGTACCAGAAGACCTGACACCAAGTTTGGAGAGTGAAATTATTCATCTCAAAAATATTTACCATGCGATAATTAAAGAAATTACAGGTCCTTCAGTATTAGTGAATGCGATTCACCAGTTCCGATTAGAAAACATTCTTCCAGAAGTGAGCATTAAATAGTTTGGCGTTGTTATCTATAGAGCATGAAACTGCAGGAGAAATATATATCAGTGATGTTATAAAGGACTTTGCTACATTAAAAGTAAGAAGGTTCATTTAAAGTTAAAACAAGTTTTATTTTAAGCAATAAATAATAAAAAAATATTATTTTATTATGTACCCACCTACTCAAATACTTATAAAGCTAAACTATAGCAGACTATTACTTGCTACTATAGTATACTAACTAGCAGATCCAAAACTAAGGACCAGGGGGGCCTACCTGGGAATCAGAGTAGCAGGCCTCAATATTTCTATCGCCCGGCCTGTACTAGATACTCACCATTTATAGTTGATAGCTGGGGCGATGAACATTACCAGGAGAAATGAGTACCATATTTTAGAAAATGTTGCTTCTTTCTCTCGCTTATGTCCGAAGTTTTTATAATAACGTTTCTGTTCATGATTATAGTCTTTCACTTGCAGTGCTATAACTCCCGGATAATTGTTTCTAAATATCGTCGTTGTGTAACATTTATAAACAGCTATTCCAGGACGTATTATTCTGAAGTAACTCATTTTGGCGTACTATTTCATGAATTCATTGGGTTGAGGAGTTCGATTTTGAATAATGGTAAGAATTGAATTTACATATTTTTCTAGTCTTCCAAATATGGAACGAAGACAAGGACAAACACAATATTTTATTACTTTCTCTTCTCCCTCTCTCTCATACAGATTTTCGATTTTCAAGAGCAAAGAGAGTTAACGTTATCTGAATAGGAGGTACTAATAAGCTCTAGCCAATTAGAATCTTGTAGCATATACCCGTCATAGTGACATACGTGGACATGAGTACAGGTGGCCCATGTAACATATAGAGTGGTCCAATATACATTCGAGAGCCTGTAACTCTCAGATACCAGATTGTGGAGTGCGCTAGTCCGCCACTGTCCGGAGAGAATGGTGGCCATGACATGTCCATATACGTCACTATGACTCACAAATGATCTTTCATACTCCCATGAAAAAAATAAAAATATATTGAAATGTAATACATCATAAATTATCTCCTAAAAATGACCAAAGACTTTTCTTATAACCAAAAAGATAGAGCTTTTTTGATATTTTATTAATAATATATTGGGCGTGGTTATTAAATGTCTAAGAATTGTCGATATTAAACCAAGATATTTCTTTCGGATATAATTTCGATATTTCCACCTTTGATTTTTTTTTTTATTTGTTAGCCATAAAGTAGAAAAACTTTGGAGGTTTGTTCGTCGTTATGAGATGAGTGCATAGAAGATCCATACAATAATTTATGAGTCATTATTTATAGAAATATTTTTTATAATAAATACATATTACTGATACATTAATGCCTCTTACTGCATTTTTTTGGACTCTGATGCCTTTAACATCAACCAATTGTCTGTCCAAGCATAGAGGATCCATACAATAATTTGTGCGTCACTATTTATAAAATATTTTTGATATTACATACATATAACTAGTGCCTTTCGTAAAATACCAATCAGCACCGATTGTCTGTACAAGCATAGGAGTTCCATAAAATAATTTGTGAGTCAATATTTAACAAAAAAACTTATATTTCCGATCATAAATACATATTACTGATACATCAATGCCTCTCACTGCGTCTCTTGGGCTTTTTATTGGTGCGTTTCACGAAACACCAATCAACACCGATTGTCTGTCCGAGCATAGAAGATCCGTTGAGTGCTTTTCTGGCAGCGACGGCTTCGTCATACGTCCCGAACTCGATTAAAGCGTAACCTACCGAGAATCCCGGCCTACGATCCAAATTAATGCAGATATTCTTTATAGCGCCGTATTCTTGGAACTCATTGCTGAAGTCGTCTTCGGTCGCTTCTTCGGGTACGGAAGTTACGAATAAGATCCAACCTCCTACTGACATCTGGGGGGCGTCACCATGGTCACTGGCTTCTATTGATTCATAGCTTCTGATTTTTTCGGGATTTCTTCTCTCTCCGGGGCCAAACCCTCTGCCTTTTCGCTTCACCACTTTGTCTTTGAGTCTGAGAACGCTTTGTTCTCCATCTATGTCGACACCATTTATATCCAGCACATCACCCATTTTATCCAAATATCTACGCAGATAAATTAATGAGATGTTAACTCACCTAACTGCTGACGCTAACCAGTGCTGCCAATTGAAAGTGTACAATATGCTGACTAGCTTCTATCAAAATGCGGAGTTTTACTCCGAGAATTTTGAGAATGCTTACAAAATCCTTACAAATTCAATTCATACGTAGTCTATGGTATATATGGATTATTTCGGGGATCGACTTGTTCTAATAGATACTGATTCTGAATCGAAACCAGAACAAACTAGACTAGAAGAGTAGAAGAACAACTGAAAATGCAAATGTCTATTCTGTGCTAGGCTAGATCAGAAGTTGGGTTGGTAGCATTGAAACCCGTTGATATAATTGATCATGAAGTTGAATTTATGTAATAAGAAATATTATTGTCTATCTAAATACTTGAAACAACCACAATTGGCGTTAGTGTTTGGGGGAAGTTATTCAAGTGAAGGTCAAATCGTGTTTGAATAGGGGAGTGCCGCACAAGTTGCCAACTTATAAAAAACTTCACAAGTTCTGCCTCTCCAATAGCAATTGTTTGACTTTGGTTGTATAGAAAATTGCCAATTTGATTTAATTTTCTGTCTAAATATGTGAATAGTTGGTGGCACAAACAATATTCTGAGAAATAATTATGACAGATGACAGTCAATAATGCACGAAAGCACGAATCAAATTAGGACATGCACCAACACTCGAAATATAGAGACAAAATTCCCTATCAATATAACTAAAACATATAAACACTTTGGGACTAAAAATAAATGATGTAGCATATTCAGTTTATAATTCTCTACACAACCCTGATGGAATTATCACAATTGGAGGGGCAGAAGTTTTTGAAGTTGGCAACTTGTGCGGCACTCCCCTAGTGAGGAGCAACTTTAAATTAGAAAATTTTGACAAAGTTTTGGGATTTGAGAAATTATTTTCACAAAATGTAATCTTTGAGGACCGAACTGTCGCAAAGAAAACATAAAATAGAAGCATGCGTGTTCCCCATTTTGAATTTCGATAAACAAACATAACACAGAACTCAAACTGACAAACTACTATAGACAAAGACGGAAGAGTTAACGACTAACGAGTTTTGTGCCATGATATGACTGGCCATTGGCCATATACCACACGAAACAAACACAAGTAGTCAGAAATATGAACGATTTCTTTTTCCACTCAGTGCAAATTGCTTACAAAATCCTTACAGTTCGTCATTACTCCACGATTACTCCGAAGCTTTCAAATTGCTTACAAATGGAGTAATTACTCTCAAATCGGCAGCGCTGACGCTAACTGAATAGCTTTTCTTCGGGTTCGAACAAAACCGCTCTAGAACTGTCAGGAGTTTGCGCAATAGAATTTAGTGTGCGCTAAACATCGATAGTAACTAGGTTTGTTTTGGTTCGCAGTCAGAATGGTTCTGAATCGGTTCAAAGCAGTAGGACAGTCGTGACATGGAAAACTTCGTGCGAGTCCACTTCGAAAATACAAGTGTGCGGCTGTTTTGAACGGTTCAGAATCGCTAGAACCGCGAACCAAAACAAGATATATCGATAGTATCTACTATCGCTAATTATCGATAGGGAAATGTGAAATATCGATAGTTTCGATATATTCATGCTCACTGCTTTCTTCTCTCACGAGTCAATGATTCGGTTGCATCCGATTCACAGAACTTAAACACAGAGGAGAATGGAAAAAGGATTCATTTTATGGTCCTGAACACGTTCTTACAAGGGGAAATGGATAAGCGGTAGGTGAGTCTGCGCATTGGCTGGAAACGTGAACAATGTACTTTGACGTTTACAAATGTCATTTTTAGAAAAGTGTTATGCAATTGCATTTTACGTGCCTTTTTATTGTTTCACCTTTATTTCGCCTCAGCTCGTGTTTTTGAGACTATTGAAATTATGCCTGATAGTGTTTCATCGGGTCCTGTAGCAGTAGTGGTAATATTCCTGGAATTCATTATTTTAGGCAAGTTAAAGTGTTTCAAGGTTAAACATCAGGCTCGGCCTGAAAATATTCGAAAATAATTGACCAGAATAATGGTTGATCATCCTTTTACAGGTCTGTTTTGGGTCCAGGAGAAAGCAATGGTTGGAGATTTTGGGAATGTCAGAAGTGGACAATATGAGTCCCAGAAATAAGCATTTTGAAAGCTCTGATAGGTCAAGACTCAAACAAGAAGTTTATCACAAATTGAAAAATATGCTTCACTGTTATCGAATAACAAAAGGAGTTCAATTTTTCTAAAAGTGAACATTGTTTCCAATTACATAAAAAAGAATCTGATGTTGCAAGGAATGCATTGGAAAACAATTATGTAGCGTTGAATGAATAAAATTATTGTATGGTACCTGGTGACTCAATGAATGCATAAAAATTAACAATCGAGCACAAGCATGCTTTTTAGTTAGTTTGCCCTAATCTGTTCATTTCTAATAGAGCATCGTTATTACAAGGTCTCTTCCCTGTAAGTTTTGAGCTGAAATAAATCACGATTTCCGAACCCGAAAACTCCCACGCCAATTTGGAATAGAATCGGACCATAATCACAGAACTCGTCCGCCATCCTTAAGTCGCCATCTTGAATTTATAGATTTCGACAAAAAAATCATAAACTCCGAACCTGAAAATCCCCCCAATTTCGAATAAAATATGACCATAATCAGAAACTCGTCCTCCATCTTGGGCCGCCATCTTAAATTTATTAATTTTGACAAAAAATTCGAAATTTCTGACCGCGAAATCTGCCGCATACCAATTTTAACTCGAATCGAACCATAATCACAAAATTCTTTCTCTATCTTGGGGCCGCCATCTTGAATTTATGAATTTCGACAAAAAAAATCATAATCTCCAACCCCGAAAACCCCAGCATGCCAATTTTGGATCGAATCGGACCATAACCACAAAACTCATCCGATATCTTGAATTTTGACAAAAAATTCACAATCTCCGACTCCGAAAACCCCCACATACCAATTATGAATAAAAAATTAACACAATTACGAATCTCGTCCGCCATCTTGGAGTCACCATTTTGTTTTTTTTCTCTAACAAAATTCCATAATGCATTGTTACCGGAATTATGAATATATGCCAAATTTCAAATTAATAGGACGACTAGAAGTCGGTCAAAATTCACTTGCAAGATTTGATCCAAACTAACAAACGAACTAACTAACTAACAAGTGAAACAATAAAAGTTTGTAAAAAGGGACAAAAGTTGAAATATGCTGTTGTATCAAACTTATTTTCGGATTCTATAAAATGGGCTACAAATAATCTGAAACCGTCTCCGAATATGCGTTATGCGCATGCGTTCCTACTGCATAATTTTCTCCTTGTAAGAACGCTATTATAGAACGATAATTCCCTTCTCCTCTATGTTTAAATTCTGTGATCTGATTCCTTCTCCAAGGCTAGGTTCGCTCGGGAGCATTTCATTTTTCTGCCGTAACGACGTATTTTTTTGTGATTGGCTTCTAAATGATAAATTCTGATTCAGCAGCCTATCAAAAACAATACACAATAAGCATGGAGCATGAGATCTCATCTGTCTGATTATAATGGTGCTTGGTGTGAAATTTGTCTCTTGTCTTGACACTGTAACTTGTAATAAATTGTTTGTTTGTTTGAATTTGTAGAGGGAACACGTATGGTTTTATTTTAATTTTTCTATACCTCACTTCGGTCCTCAGATATTACATTTTGTGAAAATAAGTTCATGAATCCCGATTTTTTTTCCAAATTTTCAAATTTGAAGATGCCCCTCAATTCAAACTCGATTTGACCTTTACTTGAATAATTTCCCTCAAACACTAGCGCTAATTGTTGTTGTTTTAGGAATATCTACAGACGATACAGTTTTTTACAACCACCAAAAGTCAACACACTTTCAATGTGATGTTTCAGTAACAATTGAAAATACTATAATAATAAAAATAATAGTACAACATTTAACGAAGACACATGAAATTATAGTTGATAATTCGAAGCAACTAGCGGTAAAAGTTTGAACTGTGTGAAATAACGATGCATACGTCCATCAGAGGCGCTAGGATTGCGTTTTTGGATGCGATGAGAAAATTGGCGTTTTCAATTTCAAATTATTAAAAACATTAACCATTTTTTCAATTTCTGAGTTTGGTGCTGAGCTTTCTTGGTGATAATCTTTATGTGCAAATCAAAATCTTCAAGAAAAGAGGCACGCACATGCGTGCTATTGAAAATTGAAGTTTAAATTTGTATTTTTAGTAATATAACCAATAAAGTGTACTGGTTTTATTTTTGTGAGCATTACAAAATTGAGGTAAGTTTTTATTTTGTTGGACATTTAATGTATTTATTGACCTGAGATTTACGATTATGAATTCTTATATGAATATCTAGACATTTTTTATTTCAATTGATAATTCCATTGAGAAAATATTTCCAAGTGAAACTATCGATGTACTATCGATGTTTTTTTGAAAACTATCGGTAGCTATCGATAGTCTAAACTATCGATGTTTAACAAACACTAGTAGAATTGGTCGCGTTCGGGTTTTGTTGTAGAGCTCGGCCAGTATTGAAACGACCGTTTGGTAGGTAGAGAGGGGGAAAACACGATCGGACGCGATTTGCAGTGCTACGGCGAATCTTCACCAGTGTCTTGGCATGCAGCGTTTGAAAGGTTTGGTTTGTTTGATTTTGGGAAAATAATTTCTAAAAACCTAAGATTTTATCGAAATTTTCAAATTTAAAGTACCCCTCAATTCAAACTCGATTTGACCTTCACTTGAATAACTTTCTCCAAACACTAGCGCCAATTGTGGTTGTTTCAGGAATATTGATAGACCATCATGTTTTTTACAACCCAAACAAATTCAACTTCACTTATAATGTAATTGAAAAAACTATGGGGAATAGTCTCTCCTACTCAGATAACGTTTACTCTCTTTGCTGTGTAACTACTCTGTGGCGTGACACCAGGGTGCTTTCATGTGCTCGCTCTGCTCAGATTTTCTGATACCGAACGCACATAATATATTCTGTTCTGAGTTTGGATTTTGCATAAAGTGGTTGGTGGTCAAAGAGAGTAAACTGAATAGGAGGCACTAATAAGCTCTAGTCAATCAGAATCTTGTAGCATTAACGCATCATAGTGACGTACTTGGACATGAGTACAGGTGGCCCACGTAACATACCGAGTGGTCCAATATACATTCAAGAGCCTGTAACTCTCATATACCAGAGTGCGGAATGCGTTAGTCCGCCACTGTCCAGAGTGAATGGTGGCCATGACATTATCATATACGTCACTATGACTCACAAATGATCTTTCATCTCTTTCTATTAGTGTCACCATTGTCTTATGGGGAATAGACTCTCCTATAACGTTTACTCTCTTTGGTTGGTGGTAGTGGAACTGTCAAACCAGGTTCTGAAGATTATCTCAAATTTGAAGTTTCATTTGATGGTAATAGGAATAATATATTTATCTTTTTTAATAGTGCTATTCATAACCATTTCAAATCGTGTTTACTACTTTATCGTTTATAGTTGCAGAATATTATTTGAAATGGAACCGGAAGATGCCAAATTCATGAGAACGTAAGTATGTATTTTCCTTTCTTTACAAATAATTATCTTTTTTGCCTTTTTAGAGAACGCAAACCTGGTTCTATCGATGTTCATCCCAATATTGATGCCATTGTATTGAATTATGAGTTGGATGTCCAGATTTTGGCATCCAAAGAGAATGTCATATATGGTGAAAAGAAGGTAAAATGATTCATATGATTACATGTTGGTATTGTCTAATGAATTTGACCATGATTTCTGAAAGTTGTTTATCTTCAATCTCTCTTGTAAATAATGGTTTAATCCTCTTTGACTCATATGTTCTGTTATTCAGTCCTCAAAGATTTACTTCTTTACTGACGTTTCTCATGTGAAATAATTTTCCGATCTTGTTTCCATATAGGTGTTTCCTACTTAATCCTATTTATGGTTTTTAAGCAAAACTAGAAAATATTTGAAGATTATCTTATTTATGATCTATTTATGAACCTTAAAAATATTTTAGTATAAGCCGTGAATTCATAATCCTCGCCCTTACAGATAATCACTAATATAATAAAATGGGTGCTTTAAACCTTCTCAATTTTCCCCTAAATTAGCAAAAAGTGCATTATCCATTAAAATGTTTATTACATTCTTGAAATTTTTCAAGATATGAGGGAGTGAAAAACTTTGTTCTTGCTATCAATGAAGATTCTTATTATTGTAATCATTTCTCTGATGCACGTATCACTTTAAAGTGGGGATTTCAAAAGGAAAACTAGAATACACAAAAATGTGGGATATTCCCGACAAGTTGGGAGATTATAAACTCTCCATGACTATTGATGAAACAAAAAACAATATGAAGATATGCTGTGTAATGCTTTTTGACAATCATCTTTAGAAAATCTTCAAACTTCAAGTATCTCATTATATACATCTTATCTGTACAATATCTGTAAAACCTGCCACTCAAATTTAACTCAATCTGAATCTCACAGTGATATATACAACTATAATACCCGGCAATCAAATGATTTAGATTTGTTGAGGTTTTCATCTACAATTGGCCAAAACAGTATATTTTTCAGAGGGGATATCCATATACAATAATATACCTTTAGAGATCAGAGAATTGGACACAAAGTGGTTCAAAATTATAACTAAAAAATTCTTCAAATAATTGTCTTGTCACAGTGTGAGTGATTGTTATCCAAAACCACTTCTATATGTAAATATTTTCAGACTTTTCTCCTAGTTATACTTGTTTTCTTCTAGTTATACTTGTAAATGTACAATTCTCTATTACTAATATTGTGTAAAGTAATATATGTAAATTGTAATGTACTTACCCAGGTTTCTGTAATGTTTATATTTTTTTATTATACCTAATAGATGTAAATTGCAAATATACTCTGTATATCTAGAGATGAATCTATTTAGAATGTGAAAATTATCTTGATTCAATAAAGTTCTTCAGTTCTTCTTACTAGCTTAATAATCGTAACTTTCCGATTTTTAACAATTATAAAGTTAATGAATTCCATAAATTTTAAGATACATCGTTTTACTAGACACGGAAATATTCTACTCATTCCAAAAAAGGTATTTCTCAAATAGTTTATTATTAGATCTTTTATTTTAAGTTGAAAATGTTCCGAATTATATTTGTACATTGAACTATTTTCAGAACCTCAAGAAAATCATCGAGCTACCTATGATTAACAGTAGAACGGATTGCCATGCTTTGTCGAAAGAAATTGTGAATCAGTGTGATTTAATACATCATTCACGCCTTGCAGAAGTGGAACAAATTATATATTACTTGAAAAAAAGAAAACTCCAAAATGGCATCAAGGGTAAACCTTATTACAAACTTTTTTGTTCATTCTTAACAGTGAAAGAATTATAAACATTATTTTAAACTTTTGAACGATTATATAAGAGAAAATGTTGAAATTGTTAACAAAATCTTACTTTACCATTTTGAAGTTTTATTGTATATTTGATTTCTTTGTCTATCATAAGATTTCAAGGCTTTTGATTCAAAGTTCGCACTTGAAAAAAACATTGATATTGTTTTTTTACTGCTTGAATTTACTTGAAATGTTTTTGTGAAACCACTTGATTTCAAATGGCATACCTACTTTTTTAAATCTATTTGTCAGCTGAAAAAAATCTCTATTGTTTCCACATTTGTAGCTTCTCAGAATGATAATTTTTAAATGCATAATTATTTAAAAACAAATTTATTTACTTGAGTATTATTGTAAAAGAAAAAACACAGGGGTCCTTGACAAAGTATGACATCTTTATACATTTAAATTTCTGCTTGTTCAAATTGTCATCAAAAACCTTGTTGTAAAAAAAATATTGGCTAAGCAAGATGAGTCGCAATTTGAATAATCGAGCAAGCTTCAATTACTAGAACTAGAAGGTACAAGTGTGATAAAATATAATATATAGGTACCTCAACCATTGTTAGAGGAGAGACACAGCAGTACACAAGGTTATTTTGTAATTCAAGGAACCTATTGGTTCATTGTCAATATCAATTTTAGCACAGACTTCATTAATTTTTTTACTTGCAATGCTGATTCTATCAGTTTGTTGGCTTTAGATTTTGCTAATTAAAATGTAAACTTTCCCCAGAAAAGACATTTGTGAGAATATTGTTTCAACAATAATCAAATAAAGTTTATTTTAGAATCCCGTGTATAATTTGAAGCAATTAAGTTTAGTGAGAATATTATGAATGAAAAATTATTAATAACAACAAAAACCGAGCTACTTTGACCAAATATTGTTGAAACAAAAAACTCTGACTGGGACCAGAAAAGTTTTCACATCATTTATATATGGTGATACAAAAAATATAGATGATAAAAAAAGTCATTAAATTTGTTTTTATCAACATTTTTGTGTTTACTTTTGGTCCCGATACCCTTCTCTTTAATACCTCGATGACCAATTTGTTCTGAAATAATTGTGGTATGATATATTATTCTGAGAGGCTTGAAAACCATACATTTCAAACATGAAAAAGTCAAGGAATTTTATGGAGATTTTAAATAGTTTATAAAAATACAGGTACGCCATTTGAAATAGAAAAAGGATTGCAACTTCCCTTATTTGCAATATTTTAGGTTGATTAAGAAAACTGGCAAATCCTGACCTTGTCATTTAACTTTTTAGGTTCTGTGGTCATTATTGGAGATGGAGATAAAAACACAGACAAAACTATCAATGGAAATTTGGAACCAAACTACAACAACTTGCCGGAATATATTGATCTCTTGTACGAAGGAATGGCAGAGAAAATCAAAGGGGCTCAGTTAATTCAGCTCCTATCGAGAGATCCAGAAAATCTAGAGGCACTTGCAAGAAACGGTAAGTTCTCGAAATACATTCCAGCTTCTTGTCTTTGAACATGGATCCTTCTTCAAATAAATAAAAATTCTTGCGAATTTCAGAAACATTGATTAGTGCCCTGGGACGTGTTTTGAGAGAGGATTGGAAAAGGAGTATAGCTCTGAGTACCCATCTTGTTTTCACTTTCTTCTGTTTTTCCATGTACTCTTGCTTCCATGATGTTATTTTGAAATGTAAGGTGAGTTGTGATGACTCTCCTATATATGGTATCAGTTGTTTCAATGAGTGTTAGTTACTGCTCTTTGATAAGGAAGTTATTATATTCTGGATATGCAACTATATTTTCTTTAAATATTATGAATATAGTTATTTCATAAAATCATAGGCATAGATTAAAAAAGCAGTGGTACAAGTATGGACCTCTGTGGAACACCTTGTTCAATTTCTGAGGACTCGCTCTGTACACAATATTTTTTGTGACATCCTGCTGGTACAATTTAGGTTAGAGCATTTTCAGAATGAGTAAATTATTTTTGACAATCAAAAGTTCTGGAAAAGTTTAGTATTTTATGATAAGAGTTCATCTACAGTAAAATACATTAATAACATATATTTCTGAAAGGTCTGAAGATATCAATAAAACTGTATTGCTCTGGACAAAAATGGTCTATGATTATATGAAAAAATACAGGTCCATATTTGAATTTGAAGGTATCCCAAGCAGTATAACCACCCATATACAGTATCGGAAAGTATTTATCTTGGGTATGGTGGTTTCATTAGAGCGTAAAGAATACTTGCTATATGTTGAGAGAGCATTACAATTTCTCCTCGACTCGCTCGAGGAAGGGATATCGACATCACGACACAGAGATAGGAGAGTCAGGGCGGTCAGCTCAGGACATCAGTATCATACCAGCAGCAGTCGGGAGAATGTGTGCGCTGCAATGAAGAAGAATTATTGACGATAATTTTACATCAGATAATTTGAACAAGTTAAATCATTGATTCAATTTAATCTGTCGGGCGATAGGTAGATCAAAATATCATTGGTGCCGTGGTGGCCGCAAAAACAAAGGAAAATTTTTAAACATAAACAAAAGCAAGCGATATTTCTGTAAGACAAAAACAAAAAACATATTTCTAACAGAAAAACAATTATTTCTTGTATGGAGAGAAAAAAATATTTACAAGACAAACCAAATTGAATATTTTGTGTACGGAATTATTTTATTAATGTTCGAACAAACCCATTTTGGACCAAACAATAGTCGAATCTATTGTACAATTCTGTTCTGGTAGCCGCAAGGGTAACTGGTGTTACCTGAGCACACAACTGATTTGATTTGATTTAAAAATCGAGAGGTGCTACATCTGGTGATCGAGGTGGCCAGTTGATTGTACCTCGCGTACAAATAAACCGATCGGGAAATAATTGATTCAAAAATGTAACCACCGTGCCTGCATTGTGGGCACCACCGTGCCTGCATTGTGGGCAGGACAACCATCATGTTGAAACCACACGTCGTTAAAGTAAATCGGAAGAGCGCGAACTGCAGGAATAATTTGATTTTGCAAAAGTTGCAAATATTTTGCTGCATTTAAATTCCCTTCAATAAAAAATGGGCCTATGACGTGATCGCCTAAAAGTCCCGTCCACACATTTAATTTGCTTGGGTACTTTGTCCTCACAGCAATACTCAAATGTTTATTTTTACGAGACCAATAACGTACTACGGATGGGTTGTGTTTTCGATGAATTGAGAAGGACGATTCATCGGTAAATAACATCTTTTTTTAAAAGTCATCATTTACACGAAATGCCCTATTGCATTTTTCGACCATCGTTTCACAAAACTCCATACGTCTGAAATGGTCTCCAGGCAAAAGTTCTTGTGTGGTCTTGACTTTGAAACAATGATAACCATTTCTCTTCAAAATATTCCTTACAGTTCTTTCATTCAAATTCACTTCATGGCGATCTGTCTACTCGAACAAGGTGTCATTTCTGCCAATGCACACACTTGTGTTTCTCTTTACTTCCCGTTCCTCGGGTATTTGTCTAGGATGCGGTGGTGGATTTGTGGGACAACATTTTTTGCAATGTGCTGCCACACACCCAAAATTCTGAAATTTATTAATAATTGAAAGGACAGTCGCTTCTATAGGTACAGGTCTATCTGCAAAAGCCACTATGAATAGATTTCTAGTATCTTGTACAGAATTACCCCCAAAGTACCACTTAAAGATCTGTACTTTCTCTGCGGTTGTGTAAATAGGCGGCATGTTTCAAAAGGTAATAATTGTCACGGTCTTTTGATTTCACAACCACGGCTCGGCAAGAATGGTCAGTTAATGCGTCGGGTGGGGTAACAGGAGGAGCGCACAGCAGTGCGTCTCTCTTGTTTATGTGGTATTATCATATCTTTGCGTTCCTTGTTGCTCGTGTAGATTTCTGTCTATACCCCAGATAAATTGTTTCCGATACTGTATAACAATTTTCATAGATAGTCCAAGAAAAGTTCCAATTATTAAGTGCAATCAGTTTTTAGAAATTGTAGATACTTTGACTAAAATCAAAAGCTAGCAAAGAAAGCTAGATCCAATTTTTCGATGCCATATTATAGAGTATTAAAATGTGCAACTTTGTTGTAATTTAATCGACTCTCTATTATTTATTTAGTCACTGGTAACCCACTTGAAGTATGTTTTCACATATTCATAATTTATTCTTATCACTATCACAACTAAACTTAAAAATAAAATATTTATACTATAATGGGGATTTTTTTTAAAGGGTCCAAGCACTGATCTTGACGTTTATTAAATATTTGTATATCATTAGACAGTTTCAAATATGTTTTTGTTACTTTTGCATGTTTTATAAATGTTGCAGGTTGGCTCGATATGTATGGACATAATCGATTACGAACTGAGAAGGTACGACAGATGGAAAGCCGATTTCGAAGGCTCCGAAGCTCCTTCTGACATACCCATAGTACGAAAACCATGCCCGAGCAGTGCCAGCATGTCGGAAATTCCCAGAAGTCGCATTCCTGAGCCCGTACGTCCCAAATCGGGAAATTTCTCCGACACCAATCTATCCCAAATAATGGAGGGTAGCATATATGATGATCTCACGAATTCCATGGAATGCATAGACGATAAGAAAATGACCGACGAACAGAAACTCAAACGGTTCCGAACTCTAGTCAAAAAGCAGGAACACTTGCTCCGTGTCGCTTTCTATTTACTACTGAATATAGCCGAAGACGAAACCGTAGAAGAGAAAATGTCAAAGAGAAACATTGTTGGCCTACTTGTGAAGGCATTGGATAGAGACAACGATGATCTACTAATATTAGTCATCACGTTTCTCAAAAAGTTATCCATCATGCAGTGTAATAAGGATGCTATGAGCGGCATGAACGTTATCGAAAAGCTGCCACGAATGCTGGATTCCAACAGTGCCGATCTGGTGCATTTGACTTTGAAACTCATATTCAACTTGTCGTTTGATAATAAAGTTAGGTTCAGGATCGTGAAAGCGGGATTGCTGCCGAAAATAATGAGTCTCCTGAGTAAGTCACGTAAATTAACATTTAAAATGCTGAAAATTCAATTACATCCACTATATAGGGTGTTTCACGGTGGATGGAACATTAGAAGTTTCTGGAGAACGGACCGACATATCATTTGGAAAATTTGTGGGCGTGGATAAGCAAACATGCTCTATCCGTAAAATATTTTCATCAATACAGCGTTGCCGCTTGTATCAAAGTAGTAGCTACTTTGTTATTTCAAATGGAACACCCCATATATCACATAATTTTTGAAATCCTTGTAGGATTCCTCATAACTTTCCCTGATAATTTCCTATACCTATCTTTAACAGTTTTCGTGATAAACATTATTTTGTAAAAGCTGACCATTAATTTTTTTACAATGCAAATTTACCAAATATTGCAATTTGTGTCATAGCTGCATAAAACCATTAAGTATTCTGAACCGGATCTCAGTTTCAGCATACAGGGAGGCTCAAAATTAAGTTCTTTCCGGAGACTCATGAAAATGACTAAAACTCAGTTTTTTTTAATGGAACACCCTGTACATTATTACCCACTTGGATACTCCCACACAATTATTATCAAAAAACCATCACAATAAGAATAAACAACTGCTTTCCGTTTTTTTCTAGGGCTTGAAATCATTGTGAATGTGAAGTAAAATTTATTGATTGATATGACTTTCAGGTGATGATAAACATCAAGAAATAGTTCTCAAATTATTGTACCATTTGAGTTACGAAGATGAGGTTAAACACCAATTTGTCGATTGTATTGGATTGGTAAGTAGTTTTCTTTAATTGAGAAAAAAAAATATGCCACTATACTATGCCCAAAATTTAACAAATGAAAAATTGTTCGAATACCAGTCTCTATAAAAAATCAATAGGTGTATGGTGGATCGAATATGCATCAGAAAAAACTACTTTCCGGGCTGATACCTCGTTGAACATTGGATCACATCTGATAGATATTATAGATTCCTATGTTGGTTGAAAAAAATTATTTCAAATTTCTAGATAACAGATATGCTGCTGCTCAGTGTTGGGAATGAAAATGATAAGGGAATGGTCGCTCTTTGTATAAACTTAGCTACAGATCCTTCTAATACTCAACATATTATCAAGAAGAACAGGCTTCAGTCACTGATGATGAGGGCTTTCACTTATCAAGATGCCATACTTATGAAAATGTTGAGGAATATTTCTGATAATCCTTCCTCGGCACCATCATTCATAGTGAGTTGATAATTATTCAATAAATATAGTTTCTTATCACAAAAATACATCATGCTTATTAGAGGAAAAATAATATAAATAAGACAATGCATACTACAGTGAAAACATTATTTGACAAAATTTTATTAACTTCATATTTTTGTCATCAATGGAAAACAGAGAAATATTTCTGAAATAACTAACATTGCTGATTTGTACTGAAGAAAATCAAAATTTTAACATTGAGTAATTTCATCAAACTTTTGGAGCTATATTTGAAGTATCTAATTTACCCAAAAAAAAGGTTTTTAATTAAGAACTTAGTTTGTAATGTACAAGCTATGAGATAATTTATATATGATAGATATATATATATATATATATATATATATATATAAACAAACAATATATGGTGTTTTTTGACATTAGTGAATATATATCTGGCTCGAAGGACCAATGTTTTTTGTCCTAGTCATTTTCCTGTGAACACTTCTGATATTTCGAGCATAATCCTTAATTTCCAATAGGAATTTGTTGGGGACATTGCTAAAGCTGTAGTAGAATCGAAAGATGAAGACTTCATTCGAGAGTGTGTTGGCATTTTGAGCAACATTCACCTTCCTGATCTGGATTGGGCAGAAATATTCAAGCATTTCGATATAGTGAAATGGGTGAAAACTGTTATCACAAGTAATAATACTGATGCAGAATTGGTGTTGCATGTAAGTTTGACAAAAAAGCCATTCTTCGAATCTAAATGAAGATTTATTATTTATAGGTGGTTGTTCTTTTGGGAACAGCAGCATCGGATGAAGGGTGTGCGAAATTGCTGGGTGAAACCAACATATTGGGGTTACTGATAGACTTGTTGAAAACACATCAAGAGGACGATGAGATTGTTCTTCAGATTGTTTATGTATTCTTTGTGGCACTATCTCACGGTTCGAATTTTGATTACATAGTCAACAAAACAGGTGAGTTTTTCGGAGGGAATGCCGTTTGACAAAATTAGCGAGCTTTTCTTTGAATCGAGTTATTTCTGGTTGATTCTCATATATAAACGGAAAATAACAGTATGTTTAAAAGGACTGAAATTCTGTCTGGAATGGTAGTTTGTTCAGTAACATTATGGAAAATTATTGATTTTGCAAAGATACTGAAAATTGCTAGTGATTATGAAATAAAGTTGGAGCACTTGCGCTGGTTTTACATGTAGCCTTTTAGGCAAAACAACATCAGCATATGGCAGGAGAATCACAAGTGAAAAAATAAAAGTAACGGCACCTTGATACAAACATGGTATCTTGAAAATATTTCTTGGAAATAAACCAGAACAAATATAACACTTCAGTGATGATATTCTTAAACTTTCTGAAATAAAGCATGGACATATAAAAAACTGTAATACTCTGATAGTAAGGAAGGAAAACGTGGAAGACCTTAAAAATAAAAGAACACTGAACATGACTAGTTCACAACTCTTGAAAATAAACAACAGACAAATTCGTGGAAAAATACTTTTATTGTTTTCTTTCTCAGGCTTACTTTCGTTATATTACTGGAACTACCGATTTTTCCTATTCCCTAGAACTAAAAATAGTTCTTATTACATATAAGGATAAAAAATAATAATATAAAAGAAATTATTAATATAATAGTTATTTATGTAATAAGGATCATAAAGACGATCAATATGGTACAAGTCGTGAATGTTATTGGGCGAGGCGTAGCCGAGTCCGATAACACGACGTGTGCCATAATGAGTGTTTATGATTCGTATTACGTACAAAATTTTATCTGATGGCATTTATATTAATACATTTTCGAAAAATTAAAAACTGCATTTTTGACATGTCACAATGACAACTATTTTTAAAGGAGTAAGTATATGTGTAGTTTCAAATATTAGTAGGTTAGTGAGCTGTGCTTTGCCATTTCCTTGATTTATCTGCTGTCAAACACAATTGTCGCGTAGAATTGAATATAATTTAAATAATAATGAGTGATTCTGAAACTGGTAGTTTACCTTCTGATTTGGAAGAAATGACGCGAAATATCGTGGACTCCCTTTTGTCGGAAAAATCACGGAGTGTATATGAAATAGCGTTTAATCGGTACGAAGAATGGTGTTCTACTAAGAAAATCAAGAATATCACTCATGAAAAAGTATTGTTGGCTTACTTTGAATGCTTATCTAAGGAAAGAAAACCATCTTCTCTCTGGTCGTATTATTCAATGATAAGAAGTATTTTATTAACAAGAAAAAACGTCGATATCAGTAAGTACCTACAGCTGGTTGCATTACTAAAACGTAAATCAGAAGGTTACAGAGCTAAAAAATCCAAAATTTTTACTAAACAAGATGACACAAAGTTTTTAACAAAAGCATCAGATGATACATATTTATTTAAAAAAGTTGCCAAGATAATTGGACTAAGTGGAGCACGCAGAAGAGAGGAACTGACAAATATGCTTGTTGAAAATGTGATAGATGAAGGATCCGTTTTTAGAATTACTTTACCGAATACAAAAACAAAGGGAATATCCCAGGATTGAATATGGTAGGACTTGTCAGACAATATGTGAAAATACGACCTTGCAACACGAACCATCGAAGTTTTTTTGTCACTTATAAAAATAAGAAATGCACGAAACAACCCGTTGGAATTCACACCTTTGGTAAAATGCCAAAAGTTATTGCCACTTTTTTGAATTTACCTCACCCTGAAGAATATACCGGACATTGTTTTCGGCGATCGTCTGCTTCATTTTTGTCCGATTCTGGAGCTGATCTGTGTACCGTGAAACGCCATGGCGGATGGAAAAGCAATGCTGTTGCTGAAGGTTACATCAAAAATTCAAAAAAGCAAAAGAAAAAATATCAGAAGCAATTTTTGGTGCCAACAACCAAAACAGGATTACAAGTTTACCAAAAAGCATCAACTACTGATGTAAAAACTCTAGAATCCATTGGAATTAATATTGCAAATTGTAGTAATTGCTCTTTTACCATTTATAATAAATAGTTTCGTACATAGTAATGCATTTTGAATAAACTTTTTTGATCTCGCCATCACATGTTTTTCATATAGAATTTCATTATGGGACTAAGTACCATAATGAGCTTCCTTATGTCATCAAAATTGAGTGACATAACGTTGTCATTATGACATGCCATCAGATAAATATAATTAAGTTTTTAAATAAAATTAAAATTTTCCAAAAATTAAACTGTATTAATAATAATAAATTTATTTCTTCAATTTGAAAGCTTATATCATCATCATCATAGTATATGTATTTCAATAATAAAAAAAAACGTCACAAAGTGTAAAGATTTAGATATAAAAATTCCAATATTTTAAAAAAAGTTCACCAAAATAAAAAGTTAAATATAATAAGATACAATTATTCATCCCAAGAAATAATACAATTATTTATATTATATATATATATATATATATATATATATATATAATAATAATATATATTTGTAAAGAAGTGTATGAATTATTTTATCAACTTGAAATCAGCAGCTTGAGGAGGATCGGGTGTCTGTAAAGATGCTTGTATGGAGAAATGAATGGCGTTGATTTTTGTTGAATTGATAATAAAACTATTCTTTTTTTAACATTCTATACTGGTGTCAGCAACAAGAATGTTTGTATCATCCCCATAGCACACTATTTGACAAAATGGTAAAATTTTCTGAAGATATATTATAACATTTGTACAGATAATGAAAAGATATGGTCCCTAAACCGAACTTTGTGGGTCCCTCTATTAATGCATTTCTCAGTACTCAAAAAGTTTCCTATTTTTATCAGCTGGGATCTGTCCGTCAAGTAAGATTTGAACAAATCGAGACAAGGGCCACATTCCACATCTAGATAATTTATAAATCAACAATTCATGATACAATTGAAAAATGAAACTAATCGGTCTTTCATTTTAATTTCATAGATTTTCGAAATACTTGACAACACTGATAGCACAGTAATTGTGATGTATATATTACGGTCTCCTTTTTAATGAATAGGTGTTACAAAAATTAATTTCATTGGTAAGAACTCATGAAATAATTCTCGTTGATTTCAAGTGTTCAATTAGGAAACACGCATGATTTTATTTTCAGGTTTAAAATTGCTCTTGAATTCAAACTCGATTTTCGAGAAACTCCTCCAAAACTCTAGCTCTACTAATGGTTATTACAGCAATATTAACAGATAATACTTCATTCAACCATAATCCTAACCATACTCTTGATTAGATGTTTCAGTAAAATGTAATTATTATAATAATTATTAAAATTCTGCTGAAACACAGAATAGATGAATGATGGTTTGCTGTTTGCCTTCAACAAACGGTTTTTCGATGTATAGTTAAGGAATAAAATCGACCAAACGGGACACGTGCATGTTTCTCATTGTGTTTTTTGTAATAACTGATTCAGAAATTTTGACTTATAATTCAACATATACAGTGCGGATTATAAAAAGTAGAGTCAAGAGAAAAATGAGAACAAAAAATGTTCCAATGCGTTCGTTAAGTTACCCAATAGGCATTTTCATTCTAGGAATTTTTATGTGCGCATGCCTCAACTTCTGTTAAGTTTTTTGTACACATACAAGTATAACCCGTAAATTTCAATATATTAAAAAAAAACGTTTTCAATTATTAATCTATAATCAGTTCTCTAGTTTTAATTGTTATAAACTTAGAATAAAATAATACAATCAAATTAATAAAAATATATAATGTTATAGGTAAAAAAAGGAGCAACAAAACGCTTTTTTATGGGATATGTCACAGCGATACACTTAGTAAAACCTTGTCTCGAATATCGTCGGAAACTAATTAAATTTACCAAAACAAAAACATCTAAAAATTTGTCCTAGGTGTGCTAAATGTGATTTGTGGGTTAAAAGATGTGGGTGGATGAGGTGATGGTCGATTCGAACTGATTGATCATGTTAATAAAGATACATATATTTAAACAAGAAAGCCAAAGTGAAGATATATTAGAAGGACGGAGAGGAATACTGAAAGTCTTTTAAGAAAGTTCAATATATATTGAAACAATTGGTAGACTATAAGCGGAGAACATTTACTCTCCTGGTAAATACCGCGCAGAACATTGAATAACATCCGCTAAATAATCTTTGCAAACTTGTTTCAATTGATTCAAGTCTGCCTCAGTTTATCAGAAAGAAACATTTGCAACCAATTTTCATTGATATGGAAGTTTGCATGGATTATTTAGCGGATGTCATTCAATGTTCTGCGTGCTATTTGCCAGTAGAGTAGTTGTTCTCCGCTTATAATCTACCAATTGTTTCAATTTATATTGAACTTTGTTAAAAGACTTTGAGTTTTCCTCTCGATACTTCTAATACATATATTTGTTCACTTCACTTTGTAGGAGAAAGTGGTCCAACAACAGAACATCATGTTCCCATCAATTATGTGAGAAAAGAATCATTTCATCAGGTAATTTTGATACAATTAATTGTTAATGTAACAGTTTGTGCTATAACCTCAAAAGTTGAATGTTTTTTACAGACAAAAGTAGGCAGAGACCTGTTTAGATTTACAATAGCTGCATTTACTCGTAAACAAAGATAATTTCTTGAAACCATCATTCAATTACGAAGTGAATCGAAAAGGACCATTATACGTGCGAATAAAAATACTTAAGAAACTACCTAACTCTTTCGAAAATATAATTTAATTACATAATTTCAAAAAACTATTGAGAAAACTTCTACTACAAACTAAAGTATACCTACTATACTCTCAATTGATTTTACGATGACTCGGTTCAATCATTTATACCTTCAAGTGGAAAACCGATACTCTAAAATGATATTTGTTTAATATATAAAAAAACTTTCTTTCTTGCATGCTCTATGAGCGAAACTTGTCATTTTCAGCTGAAAAATGTATTCTAATGAATCGATAATGTTGTGATGTAGTTTCCTGGGAAATAAAATTTGTCTGTCTGTCTATTATTATTAATTTGTATTTTTTTATTATTTATCTTTATTTTTCTAATTATTAATATACATATAATTAATTTAAACCTAACTTTTCTACAAGTTCTGATTTATTTCCACCTTGTGGACGGCCATGGCATTTCAACGATCTTCATAGTTGAATACAATTATGTGCTTCGACTCTTCTAGGTACTAATAAAGCACCATCAATAGGCTTTTTCATTTAGGTGACAAATGACTAACTTTGTTTACCTGTCAGACCCAACGGCATTGACGTAGATTTTTTTTTTTTTTTAAAGGAAATAAAAAATTTCCGTGTTTTCCTATGGATAGTTGACTTGAATTTACATGGAGAAGAAAACTCACTATTAGAAAATATTCGTGTACATTATTTTATCTACGAATAAAAGGTTTTTGGCGGTATAAAATAGGTAATAAGTACTTAACCTACAAAGAAAGTTACGAACGCCAATGTATGCAGGTGCATTTGTCATGAAGTTGACTGTTGACATAATGTGAAAATACCGCTAATTTTGAACTAAGCCAATCTCAAATTGTTATTTCAAAACTAACCAATGGCTATTCACTTTCCCAATAGCCAATCAGACTTTGGGTCTCAAAACGAGTGCATGCGCCTTAAAAAATCATTAAATGAAAAGGCCTATTAATTTTTTATTTCATTGCACTAAGGGTAATAACCCGTGTTGTCCAGCCATATTTACCACAGATCACCTTACTAAAAGTGTCCGAAATTTTCATATCCGTTTTTTTTTACATGCGTTTGCGCGTATATAACTCATTGGCAACGTCAAATTGATGCGCATGCGCGAAAATTAATATTTGTTGATGTTTGGTTGCTCTAACTACGCGCTGCCAATATGACAAAGAAAAACATATATAACCCGACTTTCGTTGTATTGCTCTTATGGCCAGTTATCAATATTCGTAGTTAATTTATATATATATCTATATATGGAAAAGGCCCACAGACCACGTGGTCTGAAAAGTCTTATTTGGATAGATGGAAATCGGGGAATGGCGACATCTACATACAGTCTATATCATTCAATCAGTGAGCAACAAAGTTGTATTTTATTTATGGACTGTAATGAAATTAAATCTTATCTGTGATAGAAACGAATAGTCGACGAGATATTTCTGTAAACATATTTTTTGTAGTACGGATGCTGTTTATTGCTTAGGCTGTAATGTTGACATTTAAGCGCCAACTCTTGGTACATGTCATTCCAATTTTTTTTTGTGTGTCTAAAAGAAGAAGAACGCTTTTTTGAGGTTATGATTCAAATCTCATGCGTTTGTTTGTTGAAGTGGTTCTTGGTTTTGATATTGTTAAGTATTGATTGAAGTCTCTACTTCATTTTATATTAATGTTTGAAAAACGTTAATACGTACGTTAGCACCAAATATATATGAGTACAAACAACGTAAATAGAATTGCCTGTAGCGTAAACATATTATAACCTACAAGTATCGAGACACGTGCAGAATTTCAACCATGGAGGATCAGTTAAACACCACCAAGTCGAAGAAAAAGAAAACAAAACAGGATGACATCACCAAATTACAAAAATCCGGTGACTTTTCTGTTGAATCTTCTAATAAAATTGCCAAATTGGATACGTCTGAATGGCCCTTACTATTGAAACACTATGATCGCCTTAATGTAAGAACAAATCATTATGTGCCCATACCGAACGGCTCTTCTCCTTTAAAACGTGAAATTTCCGATTATGTCCGGTCAGGCTTCATAAATTTGGATAAACCAAGCAACCCGAGCAGTCACGAAGTTGTTGCATGGATTAAAAGGATCCTCAAAGTTGAAAAGACGGGACATTCTGGTACTCTTGATCCTAAAGTTACTGGTTGCCTGCTAGTGTGTATCGAAAGGGCAACTAGATTAGTAAAATCCCAACAGGCAGCTGGAAAACAGTATGTAGCTGTCTTCAAGTTACATTCCGCCGTTGATTCAATCAAACAGGTGGTTCAAGGGCTCGAAAAGTTGAAAGGAGCACTGTTCCAAAGACCTCCGCTGATATCTGCTGTCAAAAGACAATTGCGAGTCAGGTCAGTTTACGACAGCAAATTGTTGGACTACGATGAAACGAGGAACATGGGAATTTTCTGGGTTAAATGTGAAGCTGGATCTTACATTCGTACGATGTGTGTGCATCTGGGATTGGTTGTCGGTGTCGGGGGCCAAATGTTGGAGTTGAGGCGTGTCCAGTCTGGCGTTCACAGTGAAGAAGATGATATGGCCACCATGCATGATGTAATTGATGCACAATGGCTGTATGAGAATCACAAGGACGAATCCTTCCTCAGAAGGGTCATCAAGCCTTTGGAAGGGTTGCTGATAAAACACAAAAGGATAATAATGAAGGATAGTTCAGTGAACGCAGTGTGCTATGGGGCAAAGATCCTGCTACCCGGTGTTCTCAGGTACGAAGACAATATCGAATTGAATGAAGAAATCGTGATAGTTACGACAAAGGGTGAAGCTATTGCTTTAGCGATAGCTCAGATGACAACTGCAACTATGGCGAGCTGTGACCATGGTTGTGTTGCCAAAATCAAAAGAGTAATAATGGAAAGAGATTTGTACCCGCGCAAGTGGGGTCTTGGAGCCAGAGCAAGTCAGAAGAAAATACTGATTGCCAAGGGAGAATTGGACAAGTATGGAAAACCCAACGAGAACACCCCAAAAGAATGGTTGCACAGCTATGTGGATTATTCTGTGGCAACAGCTGTGAAAGATGAAAATGATGAGGATTCTCAGAAAAAACGTAAATTCGTCACCGAGGAACCACCATCTCAAGAAACGATTTCGCCTGAAAGGAAAAAGAAAAAGAAGAGCAAGTCGAAAGATGAAAGCTCAACAGAAGGTGCTGTAGAGAGTGGGGCAGACACTGTTGAGGCAGCTGAAGAACCTACAGCAGATGAGGAGCCTAAGAAAGAAAAGAAGAAAAAGAAGAAGAAGAAACATTCCGAAGAGGCTGAAAATGAATAAGCGAACGTCTTGGATGTATTCTTTTACAAAGAGTTATATTTTTACTGATTGATTTTTTTTTTATATAGATTTAAATCTTGTCCTATCAACTTTATTTTGTACACAAAGTACAAATGTTCATTTAGGTTCATTTAATTACATCCGTCAGGATACCGAAGTGTTTTATTTCATTTTTCAATAAAATGTTCTCTTTGAAGCTCATTCTCATCATTTTAGTACCTACAAATTGAAAAATTTGCAATTATTCTCAAGAATACAATTGGGATCATGTCTTGAACTTATTGGTAATTGAAATAAGACTAAATAAATATCCGAATCTTGGAAACTGACAATAACTGGCCAATTGATGAAAGTAAATGTAGATTTCCAGAGACATGTACTTTGCAATAGTTTTTTTTATTCAATGAGTTGCAATTTGTTGTAACAAATCTAATTATCAAAATGAATGAATGGATGCTTGATAATGAATAAAATGTTTTTTCAAGAAGTACAAATTAAACCTAAAGAAAGAATTTTTTTCAAAGGTGGGACCTTCTGGTCGCTGGGTCTGCCAGTTAATTCCTCTTTTTTTTTTTTTTTTTTATCAATTCCCTTTTTTTTTTTTATTCTCTCTAAATTTTTGTTTTTTTTAACGCTTTATTAGTTCACCTATGTATGAATGTAAGTAACCAAATCTTCGAAATTAATTTTAACCCAATTCCAGGCGTCCCAACTAATTGAAATTTTGTACACGTATTAAGAACCGATGATGATACAATAATTTCATAGCTATGACTTGGTATTCTCACCAAGATCGCCTGAAAAAAATCATTTACATTTCAAAGATATGGCAAATGCGCAGATTCACCAAAATGCACCATGCATCTCATTCACCATCATTTCGTAAAAACTTCCATCCCATGTGGATGAATAAATCGAAGTCTACTGGATTAAAAAGTTAAAAATAAAATTCTATTTTAAAAAAACACGCTTATATAGCAATAAGGACTAAAAATTTAAAAATAAGAAAAATTGTCTTTGACCAAAGAATTTTCTCTTTTGTAATTTTTTTTGTCAGACTATTTTCATCTTTTTAGTCCTTATTGCTATATAAGAATGTTTTTTTGAACTATAATTTTTTTCATTATTATCAATAAAATATCTACATGTAATATTAAAATATATACCAATAAATGTTTATTAATCAATCAAAACATAAAATACCAATAAATAATAATCTATATACGTGAGAACGGCTGCACCAATTTGTCTATTTCTTTAGGGAATATAGAAATTTAGACAGAATGTCTGTCAGGTCAGCTAGTGCACATATGTGTGGTTCACCAATGTAAACACAGAGACTGAACAATACACAGCTAATGATAAAAGGTCATTCAGTAAGTTTATGAACGTCATAATTTGCTCACTATTAGTATGTGCTGAAACCATAGATAGATGTTCATTATTACTTATAATTACAACAGTTTATACAAAAATTGCAAATATAAACTTAAAGCACTACTGAAAATAACTCTACAATAACTAAACAATAATAGATTATTTACTAATGTGACAAATGACAGTGCTTTATTTTATTAAAAATGTGTTATTTTGCATAACCAATCAATAAATATATATCTCCATCAAGGCCGTGTCCAGGGGGAGGTTTAGGGGGGTTATACCCCCCTCCCCGAACATTTGTAAAATGTACATTGCATTATTTACTTTAGAACCAAACCCCCCCCGAAATTTTTCTCTGGGTACAGCCTTGCTCTCCCTAACATTTCATTTTCATCAAATCTCCATTTTCTAACTAGTTTTTCATCAACAAACACTTCATGGAACCCTAAATTATTTCTGCTCATGTCCATTCGGAACAATATTTTAGCATTAGTGTTATGATTTCAAAGAACCGTTATTACTAAAGCTAAATTGTTGCATAAATGAAACTATTTGGAATTGTTGGTCAGTAAATTGATCGTTGTGAGCAATCTCAGGGGTATTTTTAACTGACGAAATCAAAAAGGAGGAGGTTCTCTGGTCGACACGTATATATATTTTTTTTATGTATGACCATGTTTAACTTTTTACAGAGTAGTTTGCTTTCCATGATTCTTTTTTCATTGGATAGACTGTACCTCGAAGTTGGTCCCATTTGAATTTGAACAAAAAAATCCATCCCTAAGGGTAGCAAAATGGAGGATATTGATCGTTCACCCTCTGAATTTTGGTCCGTTAACCGATTCTATCAGGCATAACTTTGTAGTGGGTTTTCCGATTTGAATGATTCTTTTTTTATTAGATAGGGTGTACCTCATAGTTGATCATATTCCAATTTGGAATGATATAATCCACCCCTATGGGTAGAAAATTAGGGGATGATTGATTTTTCACTTGTGAACATTGGCACACATATGTAGTTGACACTGACAGATTGCTATTGTCATTATTTTGTTCTCCTACATCCGTCACAATAATTACATTCTATGAAAGGATGGAATTATATACAAAGTGCTGGAATATACTAACAGAACTATCGAAAATGATATATATTTTATAACAATAAATAATCAAATTATTTAATTGTTAATAGTTGAAGTAAGGTGGGTAAGTAAGTATTTTGGAAGTAATCAAAAATTAAAAAGGTAGTAATTAGTAGATTTTCGCCACAAAAAATTTAAAAATAAAAACTTCTTAACAAAAAATTAAACTGACGAAAAAATCAACTGAAAAGCAAAAAATAAAATGAACCTTCTTAGTCTTAATGATAATTGAGCTCCTAAACTAATTTTGAGTCGGCGCCAAACAAACTAGCAATTGAATTAGGTAAAGCGTAAAATGATGGCAGCGAGATGCACAGCGGCGTTTCATTACTTCTTCAAAGTAATATAATGATTTTCGATAATTGTTTGGTTGGCGCCGACTCAAAATTAGTTACTCACATTAGTTTAGGAGCTCAATTATCATTAAGACTAAGAAGGTTCATTTTATTTTTTGCTTTTCAGTTGATTTTTGCGTTGGTTTAATTTTTTGTAAAAAAAGTTTTCTTTTAACAAATTTTAATGAAATAAACGGACTGTCATTTTAAGTATATATTAACAACCGTAGTAAAGAACAACTACAGAATATAAATACGTTTAAATGCCTTGAGGCTCAAATATTGAATGCTACAATATATTTCAAGCAAGCAGGACTCATCCTTCTAGAAGTGCCAGGCATTATCTTCCATCCCTTATTCAAAGTGTATCTCAAAATAATAAATTTGTAAACATGGCTTAAACACTACAACACGCTGACAGGTATAATGTATAATAACATTTTAAATAATTGGTAAAAAAAATGCAATAGAAATATCAATATGCATTTCACGTTAAAAGTAGCATTAAAGCAGTATGTGCTTTAATACAGCACCTAAAACATCATTAGCTACTGTTTTTAGTGAGGGGTGGAAAGCACCCCTAAAATAGATGCCTCTACGTATTTTAGTTGGAAAAAGTATAATGAAATGCATTATGACATACGCCTAAATAGATATTATAGTATAAGTCCAAAAATATATTAATAAGAGTAATAGATCGGTTTTTATGAACTACGAGCTTATCGCCTTTAAGAATAATATATTTTACAGATTGTTAAATAAATGTCTCTGTTTCGAAATGTAAGTTGTATCTTTATCTGAATCGTCATCACAGTCATTAATTTGTTCATTGTTATTGTCCAATTCTAATGTATAATGAACAAATTGTGTTTTATTAATTTTTTTTCTGTTTGCTTAACTCTAGCTGCGATAAGGTTTTCTTTGATAACTTGAAGTGGAAGATCTTCAGTATCACTAGATTTTTTGCACAACATTTTTAATGGAATAATAAATTTACTATCCGTAGACTCATATAAAAAATGTACCATATCCGTAAAATCCTAAATAAAGAACAACTGATTATTGTATATAGATCACTAGTAGAATCCCTTATAAGATATGGCATATTAGTATGAGGCGGATCATATGAGAACACCCTTCATCCACTAAATGTAGCCCAAAATTACATACTAAAAGTTATGTTCAATAGAGGTAAGCTCTTTTCAACCAGTTTATTATATAATGAAAACATTTTAAATGTCAGATATCTTTATTTCATAACAATTTCAACATTCTACTACAAAAATAGTAAAAAAACACACGAGCCAAACATAATGAACAAATAGCAATTCCAATGTTCAAAAAAGATCCTCGCAAAGATTTGTGAATTATTTGGCACCAAAATTTTTAATATACTGCCTCTAGAAAAATTTTTTTAATATACTGCCTCTAGAAATAAGAACATCTAGCACTGTGAAACTATTCAATAAAAATTGTAAAAAATATATTTGTACAAACTACAATATGTTTGAAGCTTTGTTATGAAAGCCATTTGTACACTTAAAAGATACTCAACAAATTTTAGGTTAATTATTTATGTTGGCGATTATCATTTAAGGTTGGTTTATGCAACATTTCCCATTAACTAAGACTAATAACTAGTAACTAAGAACTATACCTAAGAATGCTGTGGTGTTTATGCACTCTCTTGGTTAGTTCTTAGTGGAGAAATTCGCGCATGCTCCAACCATATTTGATAATTTGAAGTTTGACAGTCATAAATGTAACTATTAAATCAAAATACCCTAAGCTGTCGAATTGAAAACAACGATTTGGAAAATGACTTGTAATAAAGGAAAAACGTATTTTGTACTATTTTTTTTGCTCATTAATACTTTTGAAAAGTCAACTGTCAAAAATTTTCATTCGGCGCATGCGCACATCCTTTTGTGACTAAGAACTTTGGTTCTTAATTAAAAGTTGGGTAACTTTCTAGTCATGGTTCTTAGTTCTTAGTACTAGTAGGGATTCCATAAACGCGCTCATTGATTTGCTAGTGTTGAATCCTTAGTTATTAGTTCGCTTAGTTCTTGGGAACGTTGCATAAACCAAGCATAACACATTAGAATATATTAATAATAATAATAATAATCATTTATTGCCCAACAGGTAAAACCCAATTACAGGACATAATTAAATACATCAGTACTGTTAAGTAGTAGATAATTAACAAGTTATATTAAGGACACATGTGACATGTGATGCAAAATATATATAAAAATAAATAAAAAAAAGAAGAAAAAAGAAAAAACAAAGTGTAAATTACACTAGTGAGACGAAAAATCAGTAAACTAATATAAACTAATTAATGGTAATGCACGGTTATGACCGGTAATAAACGGTAAAAGTGATGGTACATAATTTCTTACGGTAACAAAAGAGAAACAGAAAAAAACCAACAAAAACAGGTTAACTATAGTCAATTCCATATTTCCATTGCTACTTTTTTCATATGCTTCACAGAACAAGTATTGATATCGCAAAAACTGCATATGGAGTTGTAATTATCACACATATATTCAATTGGAGAATGCAAGATTAAATTTGTTCGCGCTGTGGAGCAGTAAAATGTGAGATTCAGCCGTGAATGAGCCCTTGGTACCCTAAAGTTCAGTTCTGATAAAAGCAAACTGCAATCAATTAGGCCGTGCAGCAGTTTATGAAAAAAAGTTATTTACGCACATTTTCTCCTTTTTTCTAAAGAAATGAATTGAAAGTGGTCAAGAAGGTTGTTATGGTCAGAGCCCCTAGCTGGATAGATACCACAATTTTTGAAGTACATGAATTTCAAGAACTTTCTTTGTACTTTTTCGATTGTGTACTCATGACAAACATAGTAGGGGCTCCAAATGACTGAGCAGTATTCAAGTTTGGATCTTACATATGAGAAGTATAATATTTTCAGGGCATTAACATTTGAAAAGTTCTGACAGTTTCTTATGATAAATCCTAACATTTTAGTGGCTTCAGAAGCTTTTTTATTCATGTGATTGGCAAAAGCCATTTTTCTTGTATATGACATCGCTTTACATTTATCAATATTCAAATGCAGGTTATTAATTTCACACCAAGCCTGTACATTATCTATGTCTTCCTGAAGTTTTATGCAATCATCCACATTTTGGATAGAACTTACTATTTTCAGATCGTCAGCAAAAAAAAGCTTCATAGAGTTTATTTGTGAGTCTAAATCATTAATAAAAATTAAAATTATAATATATTATAATCATAACACCAACCAAACACTTATAACCAGATACTCGACCTATATCCTAAATTACAATAATCTAGTTAACCAATACTTGCACATACAAGTGTTTTACACTTAGGTGCAAAAGAAAACATTTAATGCAACTTATTATTTCCATAGTTTTTATACATGTTATAACTGTATATTATGTGAGCAATAAATAAATAAAAAAAAAAACTATCACTGCTGGAGAAATTCATGTTTTCCGAAATGCCATCTCTTGAGTGGTTTCCAAAATATTTTGTTTTTCACTTTTTTTAAATACTTGACAACACAATAAAACTGACTTTAAATTGTTTAAAATTGCACGTAAATAATTTAAATGTGTGAAAACATGTTGGGCGGTACTCGTGTGCTACACATTATCAGAATATGACGCATAGGTGTAACTAGACCTGATATGAGTTACGCCACACAGGCGTACATCAAAAATGTTTTTTTTTTTCTTTCAGGTACGCCCCTATGTGTGTATTATGACGAATTTGGACTGAAAAATGATACAAAATATGTTTCATGTAACAAGTTTTCTTGTTGCAGAGGCGCCCGCATACCTCATCGATTTGCTCCAGGACAACAATAAAGTAATAAGGAAACTTTGCAACACTTGCCTCAACATAATATCCGACCACAGCAAAACTTGGGCGGAAAGGATTCGTATCGAGAAGTTCCGAAATCATAACGCACAATGGTTGTCTCTGGTCGATTCTCAACAACTTTCCATAGAGGATGAAGAAGAGGAAGAAGACGAGCTCCCTCCGTATTTGAACACAGAATATCTGAGCACTGCTGTTGTTCCACCGCTCTCAGGTAAAATCCTAACTATTGAACGAGTAATAAAACGGGACATAGAATGTACTCATTTAGAAAGTTGTAAGATAAACTAATTTCAAATACTCTTGCAACACAAAGTAAGCAATGAAAATTTGGCTTTTATGTGGGAATTTTTTTCATTGGTATTCTGTAAGCCTTCTTCCTCGAATCAAAAGCGGTCTGGTTCGGGAGGATTTTTAACTGAATTATGCAAGCTTGCTTTGAGCTCGATTAAATTTTTGGAGTATATATTAGAATGTTGATTTGGAAGAGACAAAGTTTATGTCATGATTATAAATATATATATATATATATATATATATATATACAGAGTGGCCACTTTTTTAATGGGATTGTATTGGTAACTTTTAAACCATAAGAGTTAGAAGGTCGGTCAAATAGAGAAAAAGTTGCATTAATAGAAGCATTGTCGAGCGGTTCAAACAAATCGAGATTATCAGGGCCGGTTATTGAGATATCATAAAAAAAGTAAATTCTGTCATTTGGATTTTTATTTTTTTCCCACTTTATTTCGAAAATTATCAAAAAATGTCTCAGGAGTTTTTTATTCGACAGTAAATTATTCCCAATTTGACATAATCAGATTTTGTATCCAACGTTTCGTACGCTCTGGGCCACCCTCAACCTCATTTTTTTCAATACGGACCTGCATATTTTATGACACTTTTTGAAATAACTTTTAACGCTGAATTCAATGATATATCATACAATGTCATTCAAAGTTGATTTTCAGGTGATTTTGACCCTTATCCAAATTTCTTTGGGTCGGATCTGTATTACATTCAGGTACCTTTAGTTTAATTAACAACATGCAATACATTTCGATAAGAAAATCAACTTACTCATCTTCAACTGAATGGAACGTAACAGAATCAAAGCAAGAAACAAGTAATAATTATTTACAAATTTCAAGAGGTAAAAAACCTAGTTCATAATAATTAAACGAAACTATCATTTAATGAAAGAAAAATCAAATGATTATTCGAAAGTAAATGATGAACATCAATGAAGTAAGTGTTCGAAATGTCCACCATTTTGTAAAATGCACTTTGCGGTACTGGAACCCATACTTCTTATACATTTGCTTATTTCGTCTCCTTGAATACCTTCCAATACATTCTCAATCTTCTCGCGAATAATCTCTATTGTCGGGTTCGTAGTGTCATAAATTTTATTTTTGAGATATCCCCACAAATAAAAATCCAGCGGATTCAAATCCGGAGATCTGGCAGGACATGCTACTGGACCTCCTGTTCCAATCCATGAATCGGGAATAGTTCGATTTAGATAGTCTGTGACTATTCTTGAGTTGTGTGGACCACATCCGTCTTGTTGGAACCATGGACTATTACGCCGATACCGTATAGGAAGATCATCCAACATTTCTTCTACAATTTCTACATATTTTGCTCCGGTTAGGTTGCCGTCAATGAAATAGGGTCCCAGTAATTTATTATTCAACAAACCGCACCATATGTTCAAAGAAAAACGATATTGATTAACTTCATGAATTAAGTGAGGATTTCCTGTGGCACGAAAATGTTTGTTCCTTCGATTGAACATGCCAGAATTTGTGAATGTCGTTTCGTCTCCCCAAATGATATTGTGCGCAAAATTGTTGTTATTCCGCACCTTCCGTTGAAACCAATTACAGAATTGCAACCTTCTCTCAGGATCATTGCGATATAGTTTTGCACGGCTTGGTATTTATAGTCATGGTATCCGTGTCTCTTGAGTATTTTATTAACAGCACTTTTGATAAATTGTATTCACTGGCCATAGTTCTCGATCCTATTCCTGGATTCATTCGAATTTGGGCCAGAACATTGATGTCATTGATAGGCTCGTTTATGCTACTAAGGACCTCTAGGTTTGATGAATGAATTATGTGCAAGTAACGTTGTAGATAAATGTCGAAACATTTTAATATTTGGTGTTGTTCTTTCAGGATATAATTCACCATACCTTTGTTGTGCTTTGAACGAATTTCTATCTAGTTTTATGTACACTTCGTACATATCTCTCTTCTCTTCATTTGTGTATCTTACCATATGGAATAAGTTAAATTGAAATTACTCAGAAAAGTATTTAATGACAAGTTCTTGTGACACAATAATAAACGAAGTGACAAATAATATGACATTTCTTGTTATGTTTTTTTTATCCACGGCCTACTACTTGAAAAATAATACATTCAATAAACCTAGAGTTGTGTGTATGTATGTCAATGCTCTGACCCAAATTCAATTGAACCCAGAAAAAAAATCGAGAACTGTGGCCAGTGAATGCAATTTATCAAAAACTGCTGTTAATAAAATAGTCAAGAGACGCGAATACAATGATTTTAAATTTGAATACCAAGCCTTGCAAAAATTATATCGTAATGATCTCAAAATAAAGTTCGATTTCAACGGAACAAATGACAAATCCAACAATAATGATTCCTCGCGAGAAGATTGAGAATGTATTGGAAGGTATTCAAGGAGACGAAATAAGCAAATGTATAAGAAGTATGGGTTCCAGAACCGCAAAGTGCATTTTACAAAATGGTGGACATTTCGAACACTTACATCATTAGTTTTCATCATTTACTTTCGAATAATCATTTGATTTTTTTTTCATTAAATGATAGTTTCGTTTAATTATTATGAATTAGGTTTTTCACCTCTTGAAATTTGTAAATAATTATTACTTGTTTCTTGCTTTGATTCTGTTACGTTCCATTCAGTTTAAGATGGGTAAGTTGATTTTTTTATCGAAATGTATTGCATGTTGTTAATTAAACTAAAGGTACCTAAATTTAATACAGATCCGACCCAAAGAAATTTGGATAAGGGTCAAAATCACCTAAAAATCAACTTTGAATGACATTGTATGATATATCGTTGAATTGAGCGTTAAAAGTTATTTCGAAAAGTGTCATAAAATATGCAGGTCCGTATTGAAAAAATGAGGTTGAGGGTGGCCCAGAGCGCTGAAACGTTGGATACAAAATCTGATTATGTCAAAATGAGGATAATTTACTGTCGAATAAAAAACTCCTGTGACATTTTTTGATAATATTCGAAATAAAGTGGGAAAAAAAGAAAAATCAAAATGACAGAATTTACTTTTCTTATGATATCTCAATAACCGGCCCTGATAATCTCGATTTGTTTGAACTGCTTGACAATGCTTCTATGAATGCAACTTTTTCTCCATTTGACCGACCTTCTAACTCTTATGGTTTAAAAGTTACCAATACAATCCCATTAAAAAAGTGGCCACTCTGTATATATATTCAATAATAAAATTATGAATAAACACCAGCAGCAGCATGGATGATTTGTTAGACAATGTTATTCCAGTTTTATCTTTCAATCTTAACTTCATAAAAAATATGTTATTATATTAGCATTACCGAATGATGGTGTGGATGAGATTCTCAATAGCTACGATCCTCATATCCAGTTCACAATTGAATCTGAGAACAGTGATAATTCCGTACCATTTCTTAATACCAAGATTATACGGACTACAGAAAACAGCTCAGGCAGATACCTGAATTACCACTCATATCATAAACAGTCTATGGAAGTGACCTTAGTAAAACAAATGAAGTTAAGAGTACTGAAAATCTCAGATCCTAAATTCCATAAACAGAATTTAAACATTCTCTTTAACCTCACTAACATTCTATATCATTATCGAACAGAATAATTTCTCATAAAAGTGACTGCAGATTGCATCCTGAAAGATGCAGAGCATGTGAATAAATTTGACCACCAGATGAATTATGATTCAGTGAAAGTGCTAGCGACAGAGTCACATACATACAAGAGAACATTCTTAGAAATGGCTTTCATTTCCTAAGAAAACAATTGCATCAATAAAAAAACAGATATTAACCATTTGTGTGAGATCTACTCTTATCACAATGACAATGCAATATCAAATAATAATTATTTTCAACATTACCGCCACCTGGTAACATCAGTTGGTACTAATCTAACAGTTGGCACCACTGTAATAATTTCCAAGTGACACCCGTCAGGTGTCGTTGGCTTAAATATAATTGCGGGAATTATTCTTAACTTGTCACATCACATAAAGTACACATTTATATAATTTTAAACAATGTTTAATGTGTTCTTAGTAACTTTGAACTTAGTTTTGTTACTTGAATTTTTTCTTTTATACATATGTATGTTAGATGAATATGTTTAACATCATTGAAACCAACCTCTACAAAGTTGTAAGTAGCATAATGTTTCGCACTTGAATATGTATTACTATTGGTTTTTTCATCTATTGTAGTTTCCCTGATGATGGAAATAAACATTTCCGAAAGCTTGGATGAACCTTAAAGAGTTTACTTTTTCATTGCTGCTTACCCCAATATCCCTAGTTTTGTACCTAACTAGTCAGCAAATACTACCCACCCATATATATATACATTTTTTTTTTCATTAGATCTTCATGAAGCAGCAGACAAAGAAATAATCCCAGATAAGGAACTGGATTATGATTATTTCAACGATAATCAGCAAGAAGAGTGAGTAATATACTTATTTTGTGTTTTTTGTTTTAAACTCAATTCAGATTGTATGTTAACGTTTGCAGTGTATTTTTTATACTTACTGTTTTTCATCCACCATAATGAAGCTCGTGAAATAATGTTGATATTGTTATTTTTTTAGGTTGTTCCAGGAGCTCGACTTCGAATAGTAGTAATTACCTACCATTTTGTCGTATTGCCTGGTTGATAGCACAATTTAAGCATAAGCAGCAAATTCTAGTCATTTTTTATTTATAAGCGTAATATTTAAGGAATAATAAATAAATAATCTTCAATATTTATTTTTATTCACCCTTCAGAACTATTTCCAAAAGGAATAAGTTTTCAAATGTGGGTCACATTTGAAAAATTTTCACAAAGAAACGATGATTTGATTTGTATCAAAAGTTTGGAAATTGGAATGAAATAAATTAACTTGTCAATTATCAAATACGATTTTCAAAATGCAGCCTAAACTGACACTAAAACTAGATCAAAATAATCGATACCGGAGAATACAAATTTTTAGGTATGAGTAACAAATGAGTAATAAATAATAATAATAATTTAAAGAAATCATTTGTTGTCTAAATTACAAGGCAGTTTGAATAATGTATGCTTCAGTTACAAAGCAGAACTAGAACGTATAAGTGTGTTAAATATTTGAAATATACCTTTGACATCGTTGTTAAACACAGGCAGTAGTTCATGAGGAAGATTGTTTTAAAGACAATATTTGTTTTCAACTTTGTATTGGAAAAAAAATCTATTGATTCATTTGTTAATATAAATATTAGCACAGACTTCAATAACCTTCATTTCTTCAACCTTTTTTGTGTTGAATATTTTATTAGTATGTCATTTTTATGTTTTGGTAAGTAGAAACTGGAATCATGCCCACAGATACTGAGGATATTATTTTTCATGGAGAGAAAATGGATTTGAGGGAACTCTTGGCTTTAAACTTCTCCATTTCAAATGAATATCTAAAATTTGGAAAAAACTCAAAGAAAAATTGCCCTCGTATACCAAATGATTTTGTTTCAATTCTAATGTGTACATATCGAAAAAAGAGTATTTTTTTCAATCACCAGAAATATCTTACTGCAGTTTCATAACCAAAGAAGAAATTCAACTAACGTCAGAGGAACACTTCATACGATTCATATATTATTTTTGAGAATGAGAGGAAGAAATCTTGTCAGTAAGAAGTGACAATTGTCACTTCAAAGTGACAATTGTCACTTCAAAGTGACAATTGTCAGTTCAAAGTGACAATTGTCACTTCAAAGTGATTATTGTCAGTTCAAAGTAGCAATTCCAAATGTTTTTGAAAAAGATTTTGTTGTTGGCCCTTCTACACCTTCGTACGTAGAAGGGCCAACTACAAAATTATTTTTTCAAACATTTGACAACGGCCAGCGTTTTTCAATATGTCAAACCTAAAATTAATGGAACAGATGAATTTTGGAACACAAATAGATAAGAAGAACAATGAGAAGAGAAATGAAAAACGCTGGCGGTTGTTTTCTTTTTAAGATTTTATGTTTTACACTGCATGTCACAATTTTATACATTTTAACTTTGTGAATGTCTGTATTTCATGGGTCTCCCCTGACGAGTAAGTGATACTTTGACAATTAGTTGACATAACATTCAAACATCTATAATTCACTTACTTTGTAGGCAAGCACTAAAGGTTGAAAGCGCTCTGAGATTGAAAAATATTAAATTGCTCGAAATACAAAATTAAACTTTTGGTACTGCCCTGTGCACCCCCAATAAAGTTTAATACTCTCTTCAGAAAATCCATATTTTTGTACTCCCCTCTGAACGCTTAGATACCGGATATTAAGTAGACTCATCCTTGGTGTATAGCTCGTCCAGTATTGAAACGACCACTTTGGCCTTCCCCTACCTAACAACCAATTTTTCTCGAAGATACCCGAACCATTGATTACTGTGGCTATTAACAGAAATTCCATAGGCGTACCAAATTATTTGGTATAGGCGATTCACGAGACGTAGAGAACTTACACTCCTATAACTTTCCTGACACTCCTATTTCTTTTTCCGCTACTGAATAGTACTAACCACTGGACATTTTGGCAAGGTAACGAGTAAACTATTGCAAAGTTGAATAAATAACTGCACTACCAATTTTTATTAATCAAACAAACCTAACCTTTCAAACGCTGCATGCCAAGACACTGGTGAAGATTCGCCGCAGCACAGCAAATCGTGTCCACTCGTGTTTTCCCCCTCTCTACCTTACAAACGGTCGTTTCAATACTGGACGAGCTATATCTACCTATCTGGAAATTTCATAGCTCTACTCTACTAATTACAATAGATACAGAGGTATTTTCATGAAAAGTGGGAAAATTCGAATTTTTCTGAACTTAAATATTTCTCATCAGAAAATAGGTTATGAATTTGATGTCCTAGTCGTAAATCAATTAAAAAAAAAATCAGTAGTTCAATTGCCCCAGGTGAACAGTATCTGTCACTCAGGTCAACCCCAGAAAATATTCAGTATCATCTTCGTGAAAACTTCAGAATCATGAAAGATACAGGGGTGTTTCCATGAGAAGTGGGACAAATTCGGATTTTTCAGAACTAGAAATTATTCTGAAATTTCTGTAAGAATTTTGAGCCTATTTCACCCCCCTAATATTATTTTTCGCAAAAATCGTCAGGTTAACTCCAGGGGTTATCTACCAATCGTGAAAATTACAGAATTTCATTCAAATAATCCGGGAAAATACGGGAAGGTTTCCATTAGAAGTGCGACACATGTATATATTCTTTATTTCTTCCATGTGAATAATGAAAACAACAAAAAGTTTTTAGGGCCATAAAAACCAAACATACATACATATCATAAATGGTCACCTTTACAATGAAGCTGAAATAAATTATATCACAGAAGCAAATAGGATTCAAGAATGCTCAGTGCTTTTTAAAACAGAAAAATATATAGTGGCGTGTTCCATATGGATTACATTTGTAATAAATTATTATTAAAACAACATTTAAATCATATTAATCATCATCATAAAGAAACTCTTCGAGTTTTTTCACATTTCCCCATATTTCACTTCCCTCAAAATCTGTTACGATATCAGAAAGGGAAGGAGAATCTGGTGGAGCTTCATCTTTCTTCAACTTTTTCTTTGCCCTCTTAATATGTCTTTTCAGGTGCTCCTCCAGACTAGATTTATGTATTGTCTTGAATGGACAAACAACACATTTATGCATTTCGTCTTCGGGAATGTTCTCGTGGATCCTCATATGGTGGGTTAGATTGCCTTTCAATTTGGTTTTGAAGCTACACTGGTCACATCCAATCCATGTAATATTTACGTTGTGCCGACTATTTATATGTTGCCTGAGATTACTTTTGATATTTGTTTTATAATCACACGAACTACAGTGATGCATATCAGTTTTGTCATGACATCTTCTCATATGTGACAATAGATAAGCTTTCGATTTGTAAGAAGAATGACACTCATGGCATTTAAATGACTTTTTTCTAATGAGATGCACATGTTTGGTGTGTACACTCAAACTCTGCTTGTGTTTGGTGGTGAATGTGCACTTATCGCAATTAAATATTTCAGTCTCTACTGGATTTTTGTGAGTCAAAAGGTGCACCTCCAAGTTGCGTTTTTCTCGTGTTTTATGAGCACACAAATGACAGTCGAAAGTCTGTACCTCGCTGATATCTTTGTGGAGCAACTCATGCCGTGCAACTTTGTCTTTGTATTTCGATTTGTAATCACAAGTTCCACAATAATAGATTGGGATTTCTGAAGGACCCTTGTGTATAAACAAATGATTGTGCAAATAGGTCTTGTTGTGTGTCTTGTATGAACAAATCTTACACTTCAGCATCTCTTGTTTCGATGGGTTTTCATGCTTCCTGAGAACATGTGCTCTGAGGTAATCCTTTTGATTAGATTCATATTTGCACAGGCTGCATTTAAACTTTTCCAGTTTTACTTCTGAGTGTACTATTCTAACGTGATTCTTAAAATAGTATTTTTGGTTGGTTTGTAATGGACATTTCTGACATTTGTACAATTTCTCTCCTGTGGGGTCAAGGTGAACAACCGTGTGGCTTTCTAATCCATATTTGGTTCTTGATGAGAATGAGCATTGGTCACAATTCCAAATTCTTTCTACCTTTCTTGATGCTGAAAAATTAAATATAAATTACAATATACATTATCTGGTCAGAAAAGGAACAAGATGTTCAATGATAGGGCCAAAACTAATTCTTGGGGTCTCCCGTTCATGGGCTATATCAACCATGAGGAAAATTCAATTGAACAAAGAATGGAGAGCTGCTCCAAGCAATATAAAAGGTCCTTCTGCAGGACACACCAAATCTCTCCACCGAATAAAAGGAAAATAAGAACAGTGGTAGAGCTCCTCATGGTGCAATTTTGTACACTTTTCTTGACTTTATGATGTTATCAGAAATAAAGTTTAATACTCCCTTTAGAAAATCCATATTTTTGTACTACCCTCTAGAAGATTAACAATTTAGATTCCAGATATTATTTAAACTCATCCCTCGGTATATCTACCTATCGTAGAAATTTCATAGTTCTACTCCACTGATTTTTATTTTATACAAATACGGGAAAGCCCCATTATTACAATAGAAATTGTTCACAACAAAGTGTCAAATTTGGTATATTATTAACACTAAGACTTAAATTATGGACTAACTAAATATAAGATAGTATTTACACATAAATCAATATAGCAATAATGAAGTGAACAAACACGCTTTGATATGACTCATTGATGTGCTTGTTTGTGTACTAGTTGTTTTTGTTTGCTTCACTTTTTCTAGGACTTCTTTTTGTAGGTACCTGATGTTATCTTCTAGTTCTACAATGGTGTTTTTATGACTTTCTAACAGGGTATACATTTCGGATTCCATGTCCATTGCTTGCTGCATGCATGAGCATATTATTTTCTTTTTTCAACTTTTCTATGTAGTTACTTTTCATTTCATTTTCGTCGTTAACTCACTTAGGTCTTTTCAATAACTGGTCTGTTCTTCATGTTCACTGATATCCTTTTTACAACTATTATTTTGTTTTCTTCCACTATGTTAATTTTTTTCTTATTGGCAAGTAACAGTTTTATGAAAACACTATGACATGGGTACACACATAATGCAGAAATGGTTTAGTTTTACAACATTTGTAACTAATATTAGGAGAGGACTGAGAAAGTGTGTTTCCGACCATGGTTACTGTACTGAATATTATTTTTCGCAAAAATCGGTATATCCATAGCCCTTGGAGCCCAGTGTATGTCACTCAGATTAACCCCAGGGGGGACTTGGACTTATCTCCGGTATATCTACAAATCGTGAAAGTTACAGAATTCCACTCAAATAATTAGGAAGGTTTCCATGAGAAATGAAACACACTGTATATATTCTTTTTTTCTTCCATGTGAATGATGAAAATATTCTCAAACAACAAAAAGTTGTTATGGTCATAAAAACCAAACATACATACATATCATGAACGGACACCTTTACAATGAAGGTGAAATAAATTATATCACGAAAGCAATAGATACCATTCAGTGCCTTTTGACCCAGAAAAATAAATAGTGGCGTGTTCCATATGAATTACATTAAATGTATTATTATGAAAACAACATTCAAATCATATATTAATTTGTTTTAGAAAAAGTATCTTCACTCAATTCATCAAGAAACTCTTCGAGTTTTTTCACATTTCCCCATATTTCACTTCCCTCAAAATCTGTTTCGATATCAGAAAGGGAAGGAGAATCTGGCGGAGCTTCATCTTTCTTCAACTTTTTCTTTGCCCTCTTAATATATCTTTTCAGGTGTTCCCCCAGACTAGATTTATGTATTGTCTTGAATGGACAAACAACACATTTATGCATTTTGTCTTCGGGAATGTTCTCTTGGATCCTCATATGGTGGGTTAGATTGCCTTTCAATTTGGTTTTGAAGCTACACTGGTCACATCCAAACCATGTAATATTTTTGTTGTGCCACCTATTCAAATGTTGCTTGAGATTACTTTTGATATTTGTTTTATAATCACAGGAACTACAGTGATGCATGTCAGTTTTGACATGACATCTTCTCAAATGTGACGAGAGATAAGCTTTCGATTTGTAAGAAGAATGGCACTCATTGCATTCAAATGACTTTTTTCTACTGAGATGCACATTTGCCCTGTGTACAGGCAAACTCTGTTTGTGTTTGGTGGTGAATGTACACCTATCACAATGAAACATTTCAGTCTCTGTTGGATTTTTGTGAGTCAAAAGGTGCATCTGCAAGCTGCGTTTTTATCTTGTTTTATGAGCACACAAATGACAGTCGAAAGTCGGTACCTCGCTGATATCTCTGACGAGTAATTCATGTCTTGCAACTTTGTCTTTTGATTTGTAATCACAAGTTCCACAATAATAAGTTGGGATTTCTGAGGCACCCTTGTGTATTAACAAATGATTGTTCAAATGGACCTTGTTGTGTGTCTTGTAAGAACAAATCTTACACTTCGATGGGTTTTTGTGCTTCCTGAGAACATGTGCTCTGAGGTAAGCCTTTCGAACAGATTCATATTTGCACAGGCTGCATTAAAAATTTCCAGTTTTACTTCTGAGTGGACTATTCTAACATTATTCTTAAAATTGTATTTTTGGTTGGTTTGTAATGGACATTTTTGACATTTGTACAATTTCTCTCCTGTAGGGTCAAGGTGAACAACTGTGTGCATTTGTAATATATCTTTGGTTCTCGATGAGAATGAACATTGGTCACATTACAATTCTATCTACCTTCTTGATGCTGAAAAATTAAATATAAATATAATTTACAATACACAACTTTATCTGGTTAGAAAAGGAGCAAGGTGCTCAGTGATAGGGCCAGAACTAATTCTAGGGGTCTCCCGTTCATGGGCTATATGAGGAACATTCAATTGAACAAAATTAACGAGGAATGGAGAACTGCTCCAAGCATGAAACTATCGAAGTTACATATAAAAGATCCTTCTGCAGGACACACCAAATCTCTCCTAGCACTGAAGAAAAGGAAAATAAGAACGGTGGTAGAGCTCCTCACGGGGCAATGTTGTGCACTGTTATCGACTTTGTGATGTTATCGGAAATAAAGTTTAATACTCCCTTTAGAAAATCCATATTTTTGTACTCCCCTCTGGAAGGTTAACAATTTAGATTCCAGATATTATTTACTCATCTCTGGGTATAGTTATCTATCATGAAAATTTCGTTCTACTCCACTGATTACAATAGATGAGAAGTGGGAAATTCGAATTTTTCAGAACTGAAATATTTCTCAGCAGAAAGAAATGTGTATAGGTTATGAATTTGATATCCTCATCACAAATCAGTAAAATCCTGCCTCATATTATATTTTTTTTAAATCAGTATTTCAATCGCCCCTGGCGCGCAGTATTGTCACTCAGGACAACCCCAAAAAATATTCATAATCATCTCCAATGTACCTATCGTAAAAATTTCAGAATTCTACTCCAATTATTCAATCAATGAAGATCTAATATCATTCGTAGAATCATATCTGTCAGACAGATCCCAATTTGTTCAATTCAATAAACATAGATCAGAGAATTTCACTGCATTATCAGGAGTACCCCAGGGATCTATATTGGGACCATTGCTTTTTATCCTTTTTGTGAATGACATTGGAGACTTCATAAAAACATCTAGTTTCTTACTGTATGCTGATGACTTGAAGCTATATAAAATAATCAATGATGAAAATGACAAAAACTTAATACAACAAGACCTTGACATATTCATCTCGTTCTGCAAGTCAAATGATCTCTTACTGAATGAGAATAAATGCAAATTTATATCATTTACTCGTAAAATCAATCCCATTGATACAGAATACTGGGTAAATGAAACTAGACTAGAAAGGGTAAACAACCTCAAAGATCTGGGTGTAGTTTTTGAAAAAAATTTAGTTTCACCTCTCACATTATGAATATTGTAAAGGAAAGCTATAGAAGTTTGAGTTTTGTGCTTAGAAATTCATGTCTTTTCAACTGGAAAACCGGAATACTTCTATTCAATGCTTTTGTAAGACCTAAATTAGAATATGCCTCGGTCATTTGGAATCCCCACACCATTGTACACTCCGAAATGATAGGAAAAGTGCAAAGTAAATTCCTGAGAAGCCTTTACTACAGGAAACATAAAGAATCAGCTTTTATGATCTCATACAGAACTCAACTGCTGGAATTTGATCAAAAAACACGAGTCCCGAAGAGATACCAGTGATGTGCTATTTATATCGGACATAATCAATGATAAACTGAATGTACCTGATTTACTTAATGCAATAAACATTCATGTACCTGAAGTAAGACTACGTAGGAGAAATCATAATATTTTCTATGTTGACGTCACAACTTGGCTCACTTTTTGAGAGATGCCAAAGAGCTGTAAATGAATATACAAACCACTGTGATATTTCACTTATCTGGTTTTCATTTTTAATCGGACAAATATTTCTCATTACCCTCCACAGTTCAACCAAGTTTGTTTTATTTTCCTCAACTTTTCTTTGTAATATTCTCGCTTTTTCATTCTCATAGTTTTTACTGCTGTTTCTTTTTTGTTTGCAAATGTCTTTGAGATTTTCTGTTCCCTTCTGTTTCCACTCTTTATAACAATCATCGCTGTTTTTTGTTGCTTCCGTCACTTCTCATCATCTCTTATAATGTGGATAAATTTTTACTGTTTTTTTAGGTGCTATTCCATCATTAACCTCATACACTTTATTGTAGAAGTCTCTATATTTTTCATTCATGCCAATTATTGTGTAGTTCCAATTTATTTTCGATAGCTTCTCATTCATTTTAGTGAAATCTATATTACGGCCTCTACTTTCTACTGTTAGAGATTTTTTTCCATTAGAACATTGAGCACAATACAAAATAATATTATTGTGACTTGATATTTTTGGTGTCTCCATAACTACTGCATCAATAAGAAATTGTTCATTGGTTATTACCAAATCTATCAAACTTCCCCCGTTATCAGTTGGATGAGTTATATCCTTAACAATATTGATATTTTTATTTCCAGTACTAGTGAAATTAAAGGCTGTTCTCCATCTCTTTAATACTCTAAGACTAAATAGCTATAGGTGATTATTAAGATTTTAAAGGTTGTTATGAATGTCTTGATTTTATCTTTATTTTTTTACTCAACTGTATTTTTTATGTATTTTTTTTAAGAAATTTGATTATTATATCTGCTGTGTAGTGTGTAATGTATTTTACTGTATAGGAACTGTCTGTCTGTAATTGGGCCTAGGCCTGTTGATTTGTCAGTAAAAATAAATAAATAAAAAAAATGAAAAATTACGGAAGATACATGGATGTTTCCATGAGAAGTGAGACAAATTCGGATTTTTCAGAGTTGAAAATATTTCTGCAAAAATATGGATTGGTAATAAAGTTGGTGTCCTGATCACGAATCCGTAAGAATTTTGAACCCATTTCGCCCCCTTATATTATTTTTCGGAAAAATCGGTATATCCATTGCCTTTGGCACGCAGTGTATGTCACTCAGATTAACCCCAGTGGACACTCATCTCCGATAAATCTACAAATCGTGAAAATTACAGAATTCTACTCAAATTATTAGGGAAGATATGGGGAGGTTTCCATTAGAAGACACACTGTATATATTCTTTATTTCTTCCATGTGAATAATGAAAATATTCCCAAACAACAAAAAGTTGTTATGGACATGAAAACCAAACATAACTACATATGTAGGGACACCTTATAATGAAAGTGAAATAAATTATATCACAGAAAATCAAATCAATCTTTATTCGTTCAGAGACCCATCCGGGTATGGGACACGTCAATGTAAGAAGAGCGATAGAGAAATACAATAGCAAAGATGGCCGATTACTTGGTCACAATGACAAGATAAAATACAAATTAAAATACATTAAACTACATCACATGTTAAAAGCAATTAAAATTCATCAATACTATTAAAAAAAAAATTGTCTGAAATGTTTCATGGAGTTACGGAATTTGAAGTGTGTAGTTTGATTTCTGATATCCTCAGGTAGTTTATTTTGTATTTATTTCGTAAATTCATAAATTTTACAATAAGTTCATAGACTACATTGTTTATAACTATTATCTTGTATAACTAGTATTTCTCATTCTGACACCTAGGTGAGAGCACCTGTATGTGTCATGAATGGAGATTTTGGCAGTTAAGTGGATGTTTTAAGTGAAAATAGGATTGAATTCAGCTTGTTTTCTGAGTGAATAGTCCATATTGACGAAAATATAGTAGGTGCTATGATTTTAAAAATACAATTTATTCTTAGACTCTTATTCCAGTTGAGAGTGGTCCCTTTGATATTAACTGGAGGTTGTCATGATTAGGGTAAATGGTCTGGTTATTTAGATAGGATTCAAGAATGCTCAGTGCTTTTTAACCCAGAAACATATATAGTGGCGTGTTCCATATGAATAACATTTGAAATGTATTATGAAAACAACATTCAAATCATATATTTATTTTAGAGAAAGTATCTTCGCTTATTCATTGAGGAACTCTTCGAGTTTTTTCACATTTCCCCATATTTCACTTCCCTCAAAATCTGTTTCTATATCAGAAAGGGGAGGAGAGTCTGTTGGAGCTTCTTCTTTCTTCAACTTTTTCTTCGCCCCCTTAATATGTCTTTTCAGGTGTTCCCCCAGACTAGATTTATGTATTGTCTTGAATGGACAAACAACACATTTATGCATTTCGTCTTCGGGAATGTTCTCGTGGATCCTCATATGGTGGGTTAGATTGCCTTTCAATTTGGTTTTGAAGCTACACTGGTCACATCCAAACCATGTAATATTCTCGTTGTGCCTCCTATTTATATGTTGCTTGAGATTACTTTTGATATTTGTTTTATAATCACACGAACTACAGTGATGCATATCAGTTTTGACATGACATCTTCTCATATGATTCAAGAGATAAGTTTTCGATTTGTAAGAAGAATGGCACTCATTGCATTTAAATGACTTTTTTCTACTGAGATGAACATTTGCCTTGTGTACACGCAAACTCTGCTTGTGCTTAGTGGTGAATGTGCATCTATCGCAATGAAACATTTCAGCCTCTGTTGGGTTTTTGTGAGTCAAAAGGTGCACCTCCAAGCTGCGTTTTTCTCGTGTTTTATGAGCACACAAATGACAGTCGAAAGTCGGTACCTCGCTGATATCTTTGTGGAGCAATTCATGTCGTGCAACTTTGTCTTTGTATTTCGATTTGTAATCACAAGTTCCACAATAATAGATTGGGATTTCTGAAGGACCCTTGTGTACAAACAAATGATTGTGCAAATAGGTCTTGTTGTGTGTCTTGTATGAACAAATCTTACACTTCAGCATCTCTTGTTTCGATGGGTTTTCATGCTTCCTGAGAACATGTGCTCTGAGGTAATCCTTTTGATTAGATTCATATTTACACAGGCTGCATTTAAACTTTTCCAGTTTTACTTCTGAGTGTACTATTCTAACGTGATTCTTAAAATAGTATTTTTGGTTGGTTTGTAATGGACATTTCTGACATTTGTACAATTTCTCTCCTGTGGGGTCAAGGTGAACAACCGTGTGCCTTTCTAATCCGTATTTGGTTCTCGATGAGAATGAGCATTGGTCACAATTCCAAATTCTATCTACCTTCTTGATGCTGAAAAATTAAATATAAATATAACTTACAATATAAAAAATTATCAGATCAAAAAAGGAGCAAGATGCTCAGTGATAGGGCCAGAACCAATTCTAGGGGTCTCCCGTTCATGGACTATATCAACCATGAGGAAAATTCAGTTGAAGAAAATTGACGATGAATGGAGAGCTGCTCCAAGCACGAAACAATCGAGGTTACATATAAAAGGTCCTTCTGCAGGACACACCAAATAATTCCCAGCACTGAATAAAAGGAAAATAACAACGGTGGTAGGGCTCCTCACGGGACACTGCCTTCAAAGTGCAGTTGATGCTTGGAGGACGAGATGACAGCCACTTACATCCCCACCGAATGCCCAGAAGTGGCAGCAATAAGGGAATCGCACTTTTCTCAAACCCAGAGTGGGCAAGCTAGGAGAGTTACAAAACGATAGCCTCTTTCGCCCGTGAAATTGGCCACGGTGTATAATTGGTAGTTGGTATATAATGTGCCCAACCAAAAGGGAAACGGACAGGATTGAAGCTGCCCACATACTTTAATCAATTTAATGCTACAATATACTCAAGAAAGAATGAAGTAGAATCAATAAATTTCTCATAGTTTGCAATAAGTCCTGGAATAGCAATGTATATGCTATATTTGATGTTCTTTCAAAGGGTACAGAAATTATGATTTAATACAAGTTGTGGGAAAGTGAAATGGTTAATTACTTGAGATCCATATCATTATGTTAAAAATTTATTGGACCTTCAATAATATTTTGGATTATATAATATTTTGGATTATATAATATTAAATAACAATAAAATCGAATATTGAAACAAATATGAGGAAAATTACAATGAGAATCCCAAGAGGGGGAATAATGCAATAACAAAACCATCATTCGTGACATGTTTTCTTTTAAATACTAAGTACGTTTTCTCACCAAAACATATTAACTGTATCAAGATACTCAAACTCACCTGATATTATGTAGCCGACCATTTTCTTTTTTGATAGAATTTTCATTGCTATCAGGTAAATCGAACTTGTATAATTCCTTATAGTTCAGTTTAGTTGATAATCCATGACATGTGATCAATTCTTTCTCATTATTTGAAACGTCTAATAGAAACTCTCTGAATTCCTTAAAACGCCCGTAGCATTCCTCACAAATGAGAGGGTCATTACTTATATTGAATGCCTGTTGAAAAAGGAAAGTCATAAAATATGTATTGGAAAACGTCAGTCAATATGATTGGAATAACTAAAAGTTTAGTTTTGAGTGGATCTAGCTGCTTACAGGGTTTATGATAAAAATATCTGCCTATAATGGCCGAGGCTGCCATCTCAACCCATATAAGCCTTATCCGTCTTTGGAGGAACACTAAAAAATGATGGCTTTTCTAAATTTAATTTCTCAAAATAAGTAAGAAACTGATTTAATCCACATATATTTGGATTGGTATGCGACACATTAATCAAAATAATCTTTAATATTTTTATTTTATTTATTTTAACATTGATACCATTAAATAATACTGATTAATGGTACTCACAACTTCTGGTAGACTTTTGGTAAAAGTTTCAAGGATGGATTCATCAGAACTTCTCAGTGATATTGTGTTATCAGATGGTTCAAGACACAAACGACATATTTTCGTATCTCTATGTTTACTCGTACATTCTTGCCCGTTTTTCTTGTTCCAAAATATTTGTTGCAAATCTAACTTTCCAGCCCCCATGGTATTGATATAAGGAAATAAAAAGTCTTCCGTATATATGTATATCGATTTGAAATTGAAAGTATTTTTCAATCTATTACTACAGTCGAGACATATCATCGGATTCTCGAAAGGTATTAGATTCTGAAATAAATAACACAATTATAGGAATGATTATACTGATGAACAAGCCACAATATTCATAATTAACTCTTTGTAAGTGAAGGGCTCTTCACTTTTACTAAATTTAAATTATCACACTTCCTGAACATATTTTATTCGGCAGTATTCAGGGGTGTACCACAGGACTCCATTCTAAATCTTTTGCTTTACATATATGTCAATGAGATACCTAACTTGATACCTCAGCAGATGCAGATGACACATCTATGATAATTGGTGAGTTGTCTCATACTGAAGGTAAATGGTTGAAGCTCTTAAAGTGCTCGAAGAGTGGTACCCCCAAAATAATCTCCCACTTAATGTAGATGAAACTAAAATGTTACTTTTTAGTCGACAAGGATAACATTTCAACCTGAATTATAAAGATCAAAACTTAAGATGCAGTCGATTGGGTTTCATTTCTAGGGTTGAAAGTAGATAGGTTAAATTGGAAAGAGCACATAAAGGTACTCTCTGTAAGCATTTCAAGGTATACAGTCAATCAGCGTAGATTGTGAAACTGCACTTTTGCATATCATGCTTATGTTCGATAAAAAAATTCATATGGTGTAATATTTTGGGTAAACTCTATAGAAGCTGACTAAAGTTTCAATACTTCAAAAACAGTGTCTGAGAAGCATTTTTAATCTTGGTCCAAGATAAAGTTGTAAAATGGTGTTTGAGGAGAGAGGCATCATAACTGTATATGCAATATGTGTAATTGAATCTGTAATGTTTGTTAAAAAAAAAACAGATTTATTTGAAAATAATCTAATATCACATAATTATTCTACTAGACATGAAAACGACTCAAAAAATAATAAAGTAAAATTCAACATAATGTAAATTACACTGTAATAAAAATTTGGAATAAGATGCTTGGTGACCTAAGGAATATTTCTGATAAACTTCTTAAAAATAAATTAAAAGCATACTTCTCAGCCAAACCATATTATTCTCTGCAAGAGTTCTAATACTGTGATAAAAAATAATAGTTATTGTGATTGATTTTACTTCTTTTGAATAATTTTTAGATTGTGATATTGTATTGTGACTAAATGTAATAAATTCTAAGTATTTATTTAAGTTATGTTAGGTATAACTCAATATGTTCTATCCCTAAATGGGATTTTTTATAAAGCACCTGCCTATTTTGATTGTTAATGTAAAATTTCCTTGATTCATGTAGATCTAGTAAAATAGCCTTAATTTTTTTCCTAGTTCAAATTTGCATTAATGTTTGATTCATTCACCTGCGTAAAGAGAAGAAATAATGTTGATTTGTTTCAAAGTCATAAAATCGAATGTAGAATAATGTCTAATGCGATTTTCATACTCGAATTATCTGTTATGATTGATATGAAAAATCATTATTATTATACAGACCGATTGAAGCTCAAATATTAATGACATTAAAATCATCCACGTATAGATTGAAGCTAACACCATTTCCTCGTTTATCTGAAAAGCCGTAGAAGGGATATTTTCGAAAAAAAGGACAGGACGTTCATACATCTGCGACTGAAAGATAAAATTTAGTTACTATCATCCATGTCCAAGAATGAAGTAGATTTTTTTACTTGGATTAGGGTCCTTCCACAAAATCTATCAGATGTAGTTCAATATCAAGCATGTTATTAAGCCAGGGAAGTAGTTGTTTTCTGTTAGATAATAGAAACAAAATAGCTTCATTAGTTTTCAATTTTTAGAAAAATATTTTCAATATTCAATTGAGAAAGTTTCTCTTTTAACGAAGAAATAATGGACCAAGAAATGAACCCTGCGGTACTCCATCATTCATTCGAGTTTTTTTGAATATTGATATTTAACCCTTCGTTACCTCGGTGGGGTCTGACATACCCATGCGTTCATTGATTCTGAAGCCCAGTACCTAATTTTGCATTTATGTAAGTATGGGGGCCTATAGCTTCCCTTTACACATTCATCTTCGGATCCCCATAAAATATTCAGTCTAAATTCTATCTTCGGAGTGTGTAGACGTCTCGAGAGTGTTTCGGGGTGTGACATACCACACTGTGGTAATCGAGTGAGCAGGTACCAATCGTAATGTTACGTTTGACAATTGGCACACCAGTCTGGAAATCATAAACGTTTTACATGACAAACATAAACTCACTACTGTAGGAACACTTCGAAAAAATAAAACGGCAATTCCACGAGAATTTTTAGAAATCACAGATAGGCAGGCACGTTCTTTAATGTTTGGTTTTCAAACACAACACATTAGTTTCATATGTTCCTAGGAAAGGTAAAAATGTTATATTGATTTCATCATTGCACCACGATGATGCAATAGATCCATCCACGGGAGATAAAAGTCTGCCAGAAATATTAAGTTTTTTTAATTTGACAAAGGGTGGTGTAGATACCGTGGACGAAATGTCAGGTACTTATTCTGTTGCTCGCAACTGTAGAAGATGGCCACTGAGAATCTTTTATTCTCTTTTAGATACAGCTGGTATAGTCAAATAATCTATAAATGGAATACTACGGACACCTCCAAAATGCATAGAAAATATCTTCAGGAATTAGGATTTGCTTTAGTCAAACCCGCCTTAGAAAAAATAATCTTTGCATACCACTAGAAACTCGAAAACGGATACTCCATATTCTCTGAGAAACCCCTCAACTACCTGCAATGCCCATTAGAAGGGTTGGAAGATGCCATATCTGCCCCGGATCTCGTGACAGTAAGACAAAATATTCTTGCCAGCATTGCAATGTGTATTTATGTTTGGAACCCACGCACTGTTATTGCAAAAATTGCGCTCTATGAATATCATAAGAAATTTTCTATATGGAAAATTTAATTTTTCCCAGTTAGAATATGCTATTACCGAATGAATAATATAGTTTTTTGAGTTACAATGTTTTTTTCTCATTTATATATCAAATAAGAAGTGTGTGTTTTTGTTTTAACGAAAAATGTATGATTCCTACAAAATAAATTCCATTTCAGTTTTTTATCATTGTTTTCATTGGTGCTATTGTTTTAGTGGAACACAACACAACAGAATATGGAACATTATGAAATTTACAAAAATATATCTTTTTGATTATTGTCAATTTTTAAAAATTGGGTATTCACACCCCCACCTAGGTATTCTTGTGTCATTTTTTTCCAGGTTAAGGAAGGGTTAAGAACTTGCTACTTTTTCAACAACTATGTTCGAATTAGAAGAATGGCTCACCAAATTTAAAGATTCTAATATTTCCCTCATCACTTCTTGCAACTTTTCACAATTTTCAGGGGGCTTCCAATCTAAACATAATCTGCACACCACACTCTCAGGTTTGGCTTCATTTTTTGATTGACGCATTTCCATACCTGATACTTTTCAAAACAAAAAGTTCAGCGTTTCTTGTTTAAAAGGATTTAACTGTTATCATAATTAATATACAACCCACACGAGTACAGAGCCATATTTCAAAACATTCTAGTTAGGTTAGGTTAGGTATGTGGTCTGTGCTGCAGATGATATGCACCATAGACAAATTAAAAATAAAGAGGCTGTTTGAAACATTGGCGATCTTGACCACCAAGTTTTTGGTACGGCCAGTCGCGCATGGAGGCGCTGCCCGCAATCAACAGACGACTGACATGATAATTTTCCAATTTCGACATTTGTCAGAAAATGACAAACCACGTAATAATTATAGAAATTATACTATGGACTTAAATTATGAACCCAACGTCGAAAATGGAATGTTTCGTTATTCGAGTTGACGCTGAAATTCTTCGAAATATTCTTTCACAAGGTAAAATATAAGCTGTTTTTCACAAACTGATACTTATTTCCATCCATCAGTTGCAAAAATTTTTTCACAAACTGATACTTATTTCCGTCCATCAGTTTCCATTTCCTATCACCATTTGAGGAAGTACGAAGATTATCATCAAACTGGAGTATTTGTTAAGTATACCTACTCGTTCTCCTTTGTGCTAATAACTGAACAATATTATTGAAGGTTTGTTGTAAATGAAATTTGTTTTTATTTTGGTTGATTTGATGAAGACTGAAGAATATTTTTAATTTTTTTTTTCGGAGTTTTATTATTGTTTTGTCTGTAGTTGTACCTTGTCCTAGATACAATAAAATGTGTTTTTATAGTGTTCAACTTATTATTCTTGTTTTATAAGATCTTCAATTTTGTTCTTGATATCATGAAATAAAGATTTACTTTGAAACTTTATTTTAACAACGAACGAACAGATTCTACGAATCGATTACTGTATATATTTTATAAGTGATCGATTTGCCATTCCTGTATTTCATATGATACAACCATTCATATGAAATACAAGAATGGAAAATCGATCACTTATAAAGTATATACCATATCAATCATATAAAAGTAACACATTTGAAAAACCCACCTTATTTCAATCGGTAACTGAAGATAAATCAGTTTTACCAACTGTACCAACTTAGTTCGGACAGTTGCGAGATATGTCGCCACTGTCTAAATGTGGTGCCAACTTTAACTGCAGGTTTGACAACTCTCTTTATTTTTAGTTTCTCTATGATATCCACCATAGAGAAACTAAAAATAATAATATTTTTAATTTGTCTATGATATGCACTGTCAAAGATTAGAGGTTGGCACTACTGTTGACACTGTTCAAAGAGAGTAAACGTTGTCTGAATAGGAGGTACTAATAAGCTCTAGCAAATTAGAATCTTGTAGCATTATCCCGTCTAGTGCCGTACGTGGATATGAGTACAGGTGGCCCACGTAACATACAGAGTGGTCCAATATACATTCAAGAGCCTGTAACTCTCAGATACCAGAGTGCAGAGTGCGCTTGTCCGCCACTGTCCAGAGAGAATAGTGGCCATGATATGTCTATATACGTCACTATGACCCACAAATAATCTTTTATCTCTTTCTATTAGTGTCACCATTGTCTTATAGGGACTAGACCACAGAACTATAACATAGAGTGTTATAGTTCTGTGGACTAGACTCTCCTAGATAGCGTTCACTCTCTTTGGGCTCTGTTCACTATGTGCAGTGCTGCCAATGTGATGATGCTAAATTACACACAAAGACCACATAAATTACACGGACAAGTTACAAAATTTGCGCGCGCATCCTGTCATTTATTGACAAGATTTTTCGACTATTACGCAAATATTACAGAAGGAAGTTTGTTCGTACAATTCAGAAGATATTTAACAAATGTTTAGCTTTCTTGAACTCACCTAACTCAGCAATCTTTCTCTTTTCACAGATGAGGTAAATGGTGGTTTTCTCACAGGCGCTTCTAGCGGTTAATTCGGAAGCTGCCTACGAACGACAAAACGTTTGACAGATTTTCAGATCGGCTAATGAATGAATGGTATCAGATTTCATTCAACAATCAATAACAGTACTCGATGTGAATGAGATCTCATTTAAACTCAAAATATCTTTCTTGTCGTTCCTAGGACTACTTGTATAGGTTCCAGTTAACTTCTGGTTGAGTTAACTAGTGGTTGAATAGAAATGATGCTCGTTTTATGATCGGCTGAAGGCACATTCTAACCACTAGTGAACTCAAGCAGATGGAATTGTTTGACTATGGTTGTGTAGAAAATCGCCAATTTGATATACCAATTCAATTACTTTTGGTCATGAAGTGCTTATAACTTACAGTATTCTCAGGAAAAAGGCTCATTCATTGCAACACTTGATCAATGGTAATAAGGGAGTTCCGCACATGTTGCCAACCTTAAAACTTCTGCCTCCCCAATTGTAATAATTTTATCAGCGTTGTGAAGAGAATTACAAACTGAATATGCTGGATCATTTATTCTTATTCCCAAAGGGTTTATATTTTTGTATAAAAAAAGTTATATTAATAGGGAATTTCGTGTCTATATCTCGAGTGTTGGTGCCGGTCCCAATCTGATTCGTGCTTTCGTGCATTATCGACTGTCATTTGTCACAATGCCATTTGAACCTTGAGGCAGAAGAACGCCACTACTATCACTTGTTGCTAGGCTTCTGTTGTTAGTGTGTTGTGTATTCTCTTATTCAATCTTTTTTTCACAAAATATGTTTGGCATTACAAACTGTTCCCGTTTTTAGTCTCAAAATCTTTGTGAATGACACATGTGATATAAGGAACATAAAAGTGCTCCAAGTAAATGAATTGTTATATCAAATTGGCGATTTTCCATACGAGAAAAGTCAAACAGTAATCAACACATACGTGCCCCTTTCTAAAATATTTTCATGTACACATACAGATTACCACCTATAAAGTTCAGCAACAAGCTTAGAAATTGAAAGAAATGTTCAATGCTCTTCATAATTTGAAATTGAAAACGACTATTTCTTGATTACATTCAAAGAGGTACTCCTAGCGTATCTGATGGACGTATGCATCCTTTATACTTCAAACTTTTACCGCTAGATCCCTCGAACTTTCAACTATAATTTCATCTGTCTTCGTTTATATTGTTACGAAACTGGGGTTCATTTATTGCAGTCAAAACCAATTATCGAATTATTCCAATGTTCGTCCCATCAAAAGTAAGGTTGAACTTATTAAGAAATATTAGTATTGTCTATCAATATTCCTGAAACAACCACAATTGGCGCTAGTGTTTCAAGTGAAATCGAGTTTGAATTGGGGAGCACCTTTAAATTTGAAAATTTTGGGGATTCGAGAAATTATTTTCTTATAATATAATATCTGAGGCCGAACCGATGCAAATAAAAAATAAAATGAAATCAGGCGAGTTCCCTATTGCCATTGGAGAGGCAGAACTTTCGAAGTTTTTTTCTTTAAGTTGGCAGCTTGTGCGGAACTCTCCTTTTGTTGTAGCTGGCAGGATGGAACCAAAGCCCTTGCGCAGAATAGAAATACTTCAAAGGATTGTGAAGTGTAAAGTGGGTCTCGGACATCCTTAGCCCATGTGTAATAGATATTCGATGGCAGTTGCCACCATTAATTTGATTTCTCTATAGTTGCCACAGTTGGTTGTTGGCGGTTAGTACTGAGTACTGTCAGTTTTGCCTGTCTGACCTACTGTCAGACGTGAACCTTTTGATTTTTGATAGATTAGTGAATTTCAGTATTTTCGAGGTCGTTGATTTTAGATTTCAGTAAGTAACATTGCACAACTGTCGCTAACTGAAGTCTGAACCCGTATGGGCCATTCATTCCTTTGTTGAATGATTACACCACAAGAAGGAGCAGATAAAGGTAAACATAATAATATATAAGAAACCAGGAATGAAGTACTTGATAATCCATTTTTTCAGTTCCAACATACTTGTTGCCTACCTAGGGGTGGTCAGGACTCCTAGGGTACTTTCATAATGTATCAATAACTGAATACATGAGGCTCATTAACCAAAAGAACAATCATGTCTTCCCATGGCAACGAACAGCATTCCAATTCCATGTTTCCAGGTGAGCCTCAAACATACTTCGGAAGCAATTCTCAAAATATGAATGTTAATTTATCGAATTTGGAACCTACCGCTCAAGAATTTTATCCTATAAGTGCTGGTTCTCACAATGGAGCCGTTAAAAAGAGGCCTCAACAACAGTATAACAGAAATAGGTTCAGAGATAATGGAAGAGGAAGGAGTAGATATGGAAGCGGTAGAACTTTCAATGATTATGGAGCAAACTATGTGAAAGACAAATCGAAGGATAATCCAAGGGATACATATGGTAGTGGTGGAGGCAAAAATCCAGAGGAAACTAATAACGGTGATTACCCGATAACTAGACTCGCAGGGATTTGAGACATGCCTTCGGCCAAAATTTATAAATTCTCACCTGAACATGAATCCAAAGTCAAAACTTGGCGCTCTCAAATACTTTCCGAGATACAGACCTTCAGAAATCAAAATAATGTGATTTTTCAGCTCTATTTGCGGCCACTGGAAACACTTGTCTTTCTTTTAACCAAAACATCATACAGACCCTTAATCAATGTGCCCAATGAAACTCTTATTTATCTGAACATTATGTCTGAGAACGGCTTCTCTTCTAATATAAATGAGCCATTTCTTTGTAAGATCTTGTAAACAGACAAATTTATAATTGAGTCCAATTGTCCTTATGTACCACTACTCTGCGATAATATTGACCTATTCAGAAAAAAGCAATATGCCATCTATTAATGAAACCAAAAAATTCCAGAAGTTTGGAGGTCAAAAAAACGTATCTTCAATTTGACATGTGATGATGTCCGAATTAAAGGTGTCAATATCGTAAGAATAAAAATCTCTAAGTATTTGATGGTTATCTGATTTTATGAACATCCTGTTTATATTTTCAGAAAATCGATCTGTTCATGTTGTGAAGAATGGTGATTTTATTGGAAAAAGGCAGTTTTTATTACAAAATTGTGCTAAAAACACGCAATGAAGGGTGTGTGTGATGTTTTGGTTAAAAAAAAAGACGAATGTTGAGTGTTTCCAGTGGTTGAAAATAGAGCTAATAAATTACATTACTTTGAAGGTATCTCAGAAAGTATTTGAGAGCGCCGCATTTTGACTTTGGATTCACGGTTCAGGAGGTTAGAATTCATAAATATTGGCCTTCGGCATGACTCAAATCGCGCGAGTCTGCTTATCAGATAATTACCCTAATAACACTAGACACTTTTCAGATTCATATGAAGATAAAGTTTACAGTAGAAATCGTTATCAGAACTCGGACAAATATAAAAACACCTATAGTGGTTATGAAGAAAGGGAACACAATGAATCTAATTTTTCCCAGCTTAGGTATGGCCAAGATGAAAATCAATCTAGTTCCAATTCCTTCAGGGGATATGGAGGGAATTTTGAGAAATCTAGAAAATTTTATAGCAAGAATGCGGAAAAAAAAATCGATGAAAAATCTCATCAAAATTATCAAGCTCCGTTAGACAAACAGAGAAACAACTATAGAGATAAGAAATATGGAAATGATAGTAGCTATCGAAATAATGGTACAAATGATTATTTTAGTAACAGGAAGGATCCATTTGCTGGTCATAATAGATCTGAAGAGTCCAGAGATGTCAGATACTTTAACCATTATAAACCAGGTTTCAAACGTTCAGAAAATAGATATAATAAAAAAGCCAATGAAGGAATTTCAGCGAATGACTGGAGAAAATACAGAACAAGTAGTGGAAAAAATGCTGATGAAAATTCTATCAGATCAAATAAGAAACGTGAGTAACCTATATTTCCTATCAATATGCAATATTTGAGTGAAATACAGCCAAAATGAAAAGTATATTGCTTACTTATATGTTATTTGTCTTGAAATTTTGTCATCACTTCACAAAAACTCAGTAATTTTTGTAAATGCTTTTTATTGTTAATTTTAGACAGATATAAGATGTTCTTTTGACAGAGCTTGTACACTCTAAATGTCCTGCACAATCACACCTCATGCATGTATAGATCCACTACACGTATAGAGAGTGGCGCTGTAATCGTGGCATCGCCTCACATTCAGCATTTATCTCCATCCTTCTAAACCATGTGCCCATCAGTTCCCTGGAGGTACACTTGCCATTTCGTCACAGCTGGTCACGTTTTCGTTCTGTGTCGAGTAAAATTATCTAAGTCTTCAAAACTAAAAGGTCAAATATTACCATTTTTTTAAATTAATCCCACAATTGTACTGCATACACATTTTTTTTAAATCTCAAGATCCGTTCAGCTTCTATAATAAAGAATGCGAACAAAGTCTTATACGTTCACGTGTTAGGTAGATATAGGCGTAAAAAAAGACCCATTTTTAATTACAAATATCTGACAAACTTGACAGTGGATCGATTTAAATTTTTTTCGAGTCGGTTCAGGGAGGTTATGTTTACACCATACTCAAATTTCAGGCGATTCCTAAGATTTGAACAAAACTACATAACTACCTTAAAAAGGGATTTAAAAATATATTTTTCATAATAATAGAAATATAACATGGATTTTTCAGGAAATTTCAGGAAAGTCCTAAGATTTGAACAAAACTACCTTAAAAAGGGGATTAAAAATATATTTTTTATAATAATAGAAATATGATATGGGTTTTTCAATAAATTATTCTTGTTCTCATTTCTATGAAATTTTTGATGCTTTTATAAACATACCAAGATAAAAAACAGTTGCATATAAATAACTATATGCCAATGAATGTATTGATGGATGAAAACATCATTGAAATTTCAATTTCATCAAACTGTAGTTTCCCCTTTTAATTCGTTTCCTTGAGAAAATATTCGTCTTCTTGTGTACGCACCATCAACATTTCAAATAGTTCGATTCTTTGTGGAGCATCTTGTGGCTTAAGGGCTTGTACTTTAAGAAATTTGTAGTCATGCATGTTTCTTCAGAATCCTATGAACTGAAGAAAGTTTCACATTTAAATCTAAAGGTGTACGCTTTTTAAAATTTACAGCAAGAATAGTTAATTTAATAAATAGCTGTGTCCGAGATTTTCGTTTAGAATGTTGATAATATAAGTAATTCTGGACAAGAAGCTAACCCATTGAATAGTTTTGAGTTCATAAGCTTGCATGTATGTGAGTGATTATGTAGCTATAAAGAACTTAAGACATTAGCAAACATAAGTGATCAAGCTTTTTGTGTGAAGTGAATTGACATAGATTTTTTTCAATGGGCTCATATTTATCAGAATTTTTAATCAGATAAAAATAAATACTAACGAATATTGCAGTTGATGCCGCATCTCAGAAAGAGAGATTGGAAGAAATGCTGAACCGTCGTATGCTGGAATGTCTGGTATGTTGTGAAAAAATAAAAAACAACGACAAAGTTTGGTCTTGTATACTGTGTTATCACATACTACACCTCCACTGTGTGGCTGCTTGGGCAAAATCCTCCAAAGTGGAAAATAGCTGGAGATGCCCTGCATGCCAAAATGTTTGTACCGAATTACCGAACCAATACAGATGTTACTGCGGAAAAACACTTGAGCCTAGATATGAAGCCGGTACTGTACCACACGGTTGTGGAGAGATGTGCCTGAGGAAAGGACGCTCATGTGAGCATAAATGCACCATATTATGTCACCCGGGACCTTGCCCAGACTGTACTGTAATGGTTGCTAAACATTGTGGCTGTGGTGCAACGAAACCGATAGTCAAATGTAGCAATGACATAGAAATTGTTTGCGAAGCAATTTGCAATAAGACCCTAGAATGCAGTTCTCACAATTGCAAATCGAAATGTCATTCCGGAGATTGCTCCCCTTGCAAAGAGACTATCATCCAAGAATGCTTTTGCGGGAAGGAAGGGAGGAAAGTGCCCTGTTGTGCTGAATATAAGGGCCAAACAAAATATATCTGTGGAGAAATATGTGGAATATTATTGTCTTGTGGTAACCATCGATGCCAAAAGTTGTGTCACGAAGGGTCCTGTGAAGCTTGTGCCAGGGACATTGATAAGGTTCAGACTTGTCCTTGTGGAAAGACACTCCTAGAAAAAACGAGAACTTCTTGTCTCGATCCGATACCATGCTGTGATAAGGTAAGGCTTAATTTCAGGACAAAACAAATTAAACTGTATTAATGATCATTCGATTTGATAGCATAGAAAAGACAATATAATAATAATAATACTTAATATATAGAACACCAAACAATATTACATTGAAAATTACATTACATTATTATGTTACACTATGATCCAATGAGCTGCACAATAGAATATAAAAAACTGTGTGTGCAGTAACTCCTAACTTAACAATGAATATATTATCTATATCTAGGTATGTTGAAAATGATGACGTACTTTGAGAGATATTCTCCAGTATGTACAAAAATCTCTCAAGCATTATATATTTATATTGCGCTTACTTTAAGTAAACTATAAATTTTTGAAAAATTCTTACACTAAGTGTAAATCTAAATTAGAAGGAAATTAAAGCAATACTTGATCAAATTAAATTCATCAAAAATTAAACTTAAACCCGCTTCTTTAATCCACATATCAATCTTGAGCTTATTTCTTTTGTATGTTTTTGTTTTCAATTGCAGGGACAAGGCATTCGAAGCCTTTGGACCAGTAAAATGTATGTGCTTTTGCATGGCTAAGTGCTTGACAGAGGGAAGTAGTACATTTTGTTGAGATGCATTTCTCGTGTTTAATTGATGCTTCAATTCTAATTTATAGTAAGGCATTTTGAGCATAAATCTTATTATTGATTTAACATGTAGTTGTTCCAATGTAAGAAAATTATAGTTTTTTAACAAGATTTCGGTTGAAAATCGCTTATTTTTAAAATACACTACTTTAATCACATATTTCGGTACTACAAACAAAGGCACTTCCCCAGACCACTAGGCCATAGTTTATCACCGACTCAACAAGAGAGCAATAAACCATTCTAAGAATCTTTCCTTGTAGCACATTTCTTAGAACATAAAATTTATATATGAGTTTTCTTATTTTACCTACTACATACAAAACATGTGTTTTCCAAGTTAAATTTTCATCAACAAATACTCCCAAGTATTTAAGAGATTGGGTTCTTTCTACCTTGTGTTTGCATGTACAGTCATTTACAGTCCTAGTACAACCTGAGTCATGAATTCTTGAGCTTTAGAACATCGGTAAATTTACCCGAGTAAAGCCGAAGGCTTTAAACTTTGTTTTTTGCACATTTAGTGACAATAGATTTAATATGCATAACTTTTTTTTTTTTTATATATTTTTCATAAAAGTGTACCCATAGGCAGAAGGACTTCGGTCGATAGCCTATTGAATTGAATTTTGGTTCGGTTCAATAAAGTTCCTTTTATTATTATTATTATTAGTGACAATAGACTGTAGTCCAACCATTCTTTTATTTTTGTTATCGCAGTTTCTGCTTCACTCAGAGTAGCTTCCCAAGTTTCTCCACTCACAATTACTGTAGTGTCGTCCGCAAAACAGAAAACGCTCCCTATGTCAAGTAGGGAGAGTATATCATTAAACAAAAAGGGACCAAGCACTGTACCCTGTGGCACACCAAAACCCAACTCTACAGGATCGCTTAGACTACGGTTTATTCTTACACTTTGGGTTCTATTCGTCAGGTATGATTTAAACAAATCATTTGCTACTCCTCTAATGCCCATATTGTTTCTGTAGAGTAGGATTTTGTGTGCCAGTGTCGAAAGCCTTGGCTAGATCTAGAAATATTCCTATAACCTGTTCACCATTGTCCAAACTGTTTCTGTAACTTTACTTAACGCATCTTCTGTGCTGGTTTCCTCTTTAAATCCATATTGATTATCAGATAAAATAGCATGTTTATTAAGGAACTCAGCCAGTTTAGACTTAATGCATTTCTCTACCAATTTGCTAATAGTACTTATTAAGGCTAGCGGTCTATAATTTGTTGTTAGTTCTTTATTGCCTTGCTTGTAAATAGCTATAACTATGGCTTTTTTTAAGTCTCCAGGATATACTCCTGTACAGAAAATACGATTTATAATATGGACTAGCGGTTTTAATAGAATAGAATATCAGTTGTACGTTTTATAATGACAGTACCTGTGCGACCGAGCTTCGCTCGGTGTTTTTTTTCTGTAAAATCGTGTTTTTTCGGAGAAGATGCTTATTTAGATACGAATCACATACTTATTACATATGAATATTTTGCAATATTACCTAGTGCACAGGTTGGCTACAAATACACATTTTAAGTAAACCTTAGGAGTTCCTTGGACTAACAAAAGAAAAATATATAAAACATTGATTTGATGCACAAATTCGGTAATATCACTCGGTAAGGTTATTCGTTTTCGGATAACGTCATATAGCGCCATCTCACAAAGTTTAGAGGTACGAGTAGGCTAACATTCAATAGCAACAATGCAAGTACCTCAAAAATTTACGAGATGGCGCTATACATTGTTAGCACGAGAGCAGATAGTGATCGCTCTATCAATTTGTAAAAAAATGTTTTTTTGTGTAAAATAACTTTTTTTTCAGGAAAGATTCCTATATAGATAAACTTAAAAAGCAAAACCCTATCTAAATACAAAATTTAATCCAAATCGTTAGAGGAAATATATTTATATATATATATATATATATATATATATATACAAGAATTTCTCGTTCAAAGTAATAAGATTTTAACAAAAAACTTCATATTCCTTGTATTCTTTATCTTTGTTAATTTTCATAGTGATAAAATACCTGATTCTCTAGTGTTTTATCTACCAGAGCCTTTTTCGATTACTCATTATTCAGTTTCAGATTTTTTTCTTTTTTACCTGATTCTACGAAATCCTCTATTTGACATAAGCATGATTTTCTATGGTTTTATAGTAATTAATACAGTAATTCACAAACATTGTTTACTTACAAATGGTAAATGATTTTATATTTCAATAAAAAAAATGTATTGTAGTAATTAATATTTTTTTATGAGATACTGCTTTGTTGAGTGTCCTGTAACTTCTTTATTTTATAATACAATAATAATAATAAATGTCCTTGAACTAATTGGAACAACTACATGTTAAATCAATAATCAGATTTATGCTCAAAAGGCCTTACTATAAATTAGAATTGAAGCATCAATTAAACACGAGAAATGCATCTCAACAAAATGACTACTACCCTCTGTTAAGCACTTAGCCATGCAAAAGCACATACATTTTACTGGTCCAAAGGCTTTTAATGCCTTGCCCCTGCAATTGAAAATAAAAACACAAAAAAATAAGCTCATGATTGATATATGGATTAAAGAAAGCGGGTTTAAATTTCATTTTCGCTGAATTTAATTTGATCAAGTATTGCTTTAATTTCCTTCTAATTTAAATTTATAGTTAGCTTAAGGTAAGTGCAATTTAAATATATAATGCTTGAGAGATTTTTGTACATACTGTACATACTGAATATCTCTCAAAGTACGTCATCATTTTCAACATACCTAGATATAGATAATATATTCATTGTTAAGTTAGGAGTTACTGCACACACAGTTTTTTATATTCTATCGTGCAGCTCATTGGATATAGAACATAGTGTAACATAATAATGTAATGTAATAATGTAATTTTCAATGTAATATTGTTTGGTGTTCTATATATTAAATATATTAAATTAATATATTAAATTTACACTGATCCAATAGGCTATCGACCTAAGCCCTTCTGCCCATTGTGATACCTTATGAATATGTACATAGAATGGCGTAAAAACAAAAAAATAAATAATATGACAAAGAAAAAAAACATATAACATAACAATTATCAAAAAAGGAGAAAATTGAACATAAGTAAATAAGAAATGAGTTTTACATGAGGATACGAAGTAGAATGTAGGATATTTAAAGCTGAATTCAATTGATGATGTCATAAATGTGTTCCAGTATTGTCTGTGATGAGGGGTCCTGCCAGGTATTCTTCTTATGGCATATTTTTCTACAGTTTCAAGGTGGTCTGGTTTGCTGAAGAATTTTTGAGTTAGGGATTGTAAACGTTCGATTGGCCTAACTTTTGTTCTGTGGTTCACCAAATCATTAGACGGGTTATGGAGAGGGTTGTTAGACCTTCCGTAGGGATGATGTTTCAGCTACTCTGAGGTTGTTCAGGGCTCTATTTTTACAATTGAGGAGTACTGTGTGACGATACTCGTTCATTGGGCGGCAAATCATCTTGTAAATTTGGCTAGCTGTATCAATGTTAATTCCCTTTCTTTTATAAGTGAGATTCCGAAAGTGTTTGACTCTTGCAATTGTGTTCTTCTTAATTTGAGTGTGGCTGTTGAAGTTCAATTTTTGGTCGAATCTTATGCCCAAGTAGTCAATCATAGTTTCTGGGCGCGATTTTGACCCACTTCTAGACGTACGAATGATTTGAAATTTGGCAGGTGTACATAATTCCGGTGACAATGCATTAAGAAATTTTTGTTTGAAAAAAGAAAACAAAATGGCGGCTCCAATATGGCGGACGAGATTTGTGACTATGGTCGGATTCGCTTCAAAATTGGTATCCGAGGGTTTTCGTGGTCAGAGATTATGATTCTTTTGTCAAAACTGAAAAATTCAAGATGGCGACTCCAAAATGGTAGACGAGTTTTGTGATTATGGTCTGATTCTATTAAAAATTGGTGTGTGGGTTTTATTGGGGTCCAATATTATGATTCTTTTGTAAAAATTGAAAAATTCTAGATGGCGGCTCCAAAATAGCGGACGAGTTTTGTGATTATGGTCCAATTCTATTCAAAATTGGTATGTGGGGGTTTTTGGAGTCGGAGATTATGATTATTTTGTCATAATTGAAAGAATTCAAGATGGCGGCTCCAAAATGGCGGACGAGTTTTGTGATTATGGTCCGATTCTATTCAAAATTGAAGAAAATGTAAAAAAATTAATAATAATAATAATAATAGTATGAAAAACTAATAGAAAACAAAACAAAAAGTTAAATAAATAATAGTTTAAAAACTAAAAAACACGCTTTAATAGAAAACTCTAAAAAAAAAAAAAAAATGTAGAAAATAAATAAAAAGCGTGGGGTGCTTTTTAAGATATTTTCATAATGATTCTACTTTTACCAATATCTGTCCATGAAATATTAACAACAATTGACATCAAGCACCCCACGCTTTTTTACGATGAAATAAATTTGTTGTTAATCACTGTATTCTTATTTCAAACTCATTTAAAATTATTTTCTACTTTTTAGTTTAGTTTTCTATTAAAGCGTGTTTTTTAGTTTTTAAACTATTAGTTATTTTTATAATAAATTAGTGAAACAAATAAGATGCTGCCAGTCAAAAATCTCAGGAAATTTGCAGTCTGTGGCAGCAGAAGCTGCTCTGTTGGATAAGTCCGAGGATTCAATGGATGGTTTGCCCCTAGCACAGCTTGCATTGCTTGCATAAAAAATATTTATTATGTGCTAAATTTTTATTTTTATAAATTTTGTTAATTTTTTTTCTAATAATAAATAAATAAAAGGCTTTTATTCTTTGTTTTATTAATAATTTTATTTCAACCAAAATGAAGATATATCCGATATATATCAAAATTTCAGATATATATCGTTAATATCCGATATTTTGATATTTTCAATAAATATCCTGATATTTACGATCCCTGGTTTTTATTAACATTTTTCTTGCAATCAACTGAACATAGGTATAGGGTATGCTACATGAAATCTGCTTAGAATTTTACATAGAATCGTAAAATCCAATTACATTACAGAGTGTCTCATTTAAAAAAATATACTACCAAGTCTCCTTTTTTAAACTTGAAACTTAAGCCATTAAAGATTTCGAATAAAACCCTACAACTTTTGTTTTAATTTTTTTTATAATATGTAAAATAAAGAAGTTATGAGGGGGGAGCGACTTTTGGTCCTCACTGTATAATTTGTTCAACTTTTTGAAATATTTGTTCATTGTTTCAGCGTTGCGCGAAACCTTTGAGATGTGGTCAGCCAAGCGCCCCTCACAGATGCGAGCAAAATTGCCACGAAGGAGACTGTCCTCCTTGTCCTGCTACTACCGTAGTTAGATGTCGCTGTGGCCACATGGACAAGGAATTGTCCTGTCAGAAACTGACTACCAAAGCTGATGATGCGAGGTGTGAAAAAAAATGCACCAAGGTAAATTACATGTTATTTCAAATAGTGAATATTTGACCAGTGAAAAAGTTGGAGAGAAAAATGTTTGATGTGAATTATTGGCCAAAATTATGTTTGTCAGAGCTAATGTAAAAGTTTTAAGAGTTACTTGGTAAGGTTACTAGGTTTGGAGTTCACTTTTTAACCCATTCTCTAATAGATAGTTTTTTGAAGAATATTCAAACTTCCAGTTATCCCGTTATTCCCTTTATCTCGTTTTTCCATTATCCCGTTTTATTTTATATATATATATATATATATATATATATATATATATAATATGTATATTATATTCATGCAAATTTTACTTGACCAAAGAATTATGCATATCCATCGCTCGACAAAATCCCATATTAAAAAACACTTTAAATTTTTACCGAATCCAATAACTTTTCTAAAAAACCTTTTTCGGAGTAATACAAACAACAAAAAATGTTTTGTGTTTGATTTGAGTGTTAAAACAAAATAAAAAAAGATTTTTGTGGGACAAGCCCGGGGATTGAACCCGGGCCCTTGGAGTTTCAAAGCACACTACTCGGACCTTCACTAAGATATTCCTTTTGTTGATCAAATTTCTCGAATTTTCCAATTTTCGGCCAACTTTCCTTATTTCAACGTATCAATCACCCTCGGGCTATTACGAACATTTAAAAAAAAATTGCCAAATCGGTCCAGCTGTTCTCACGTTTTACGCTTACAAAGAATCGAGATTCATTTTTAATATATAGATTGGAAAAGCTAGGTTGCTTTTTCCACTTATTGGGAACGCAGGTTGCTTTTTAACCGATGACCACGCATAACTTTTTACTGAGATGTCCGATTCCGATATTCTTTTTACAGTGGATAGGGTGTACTTCGAACGTGGTCCCATTTGAATTTAAAAGATGAAATCAACCCCTAAGGGTAGCAAAATGAAGGATATCACTCACCCTCTGAATCCTGGTCCGTTAACTGATTCTATAACTTTGTACTGGGTTCTTCGATTTGGATGATTCTTTTTTTATTAGATAGGGTATACCTCATAGTTGGTCATATTTGGATTTCGAATGGCATTAACCACCCTTACGGGTAGAAAAATAGGGGCTAATTGATTTTTCACTTGTCAACATTGACACACATATGTAGTTGACAATGACAGATCGCTACTGTCATTATTTTTGTTCTCCTACATCCGTCACCATCATTATATTCTATGAGAGGATGAAATGATATACAAAGTAATGAAATAAACTAACAGAACAACAAAAATAATTTATATTACAACAAATAGTAAAAGTAGGTAATCATATTATTCAACTGGTAATAGTTGAGGTAAGGTGGGAAAGTAAGTATTTTAGAAGTAATCAAAAAACAAGTAGGTAGTAATTAGTAGATTTCATCCACAAAAAACGAAAAAAGGAAATAAATAAAAAATAAAAAAACCTTTTTAGTCTCAATAACTAAGCTCCTAAACTAATGTAAGTAACTAATTTTGAGTTGGCGCCAAACAAACAATCAAGGAAGATCATTAAATTACTTCAAAAAAATTATCAGATTGTCACCGCGCAACTCGATGCCATGATTTTACGCCTAATTCATTTGCTTGTTTGTTTGGCACCTACTCAAAATTAGTTACTCACATTAGTTTAGGAGCTTAGTTATTGAGACTGGGAAGGTTTATTTAATTTTTTACTTTTCAGTTCCGTATTTCGTCGGTTTAATTTTTTGTTAAAAAGTTTTGCCACTCTAAATAACATTTAATTGGTTGTCAGTGTCAAATACTAATATTTTGATTGGTTTATAAAAAACGAGAGTATTAATCACTTCAAAAATTAATATCAGTGTCGGGTAACAAATATACAAAATATTTAAAAAAAATTACTCATAAAAACCGATAAAATCAATGTAGTTATTAGTAGTAGTAATTTATTGAAATAGATAAATCTAATTTACAAACAAATAGTCACATAATCATTAAAAATACAGATAATCTAATAATTCTAAAATAAATAATAATAGTACTAAAATATTAAAATATTAAACAGTAATACATCACAAATCTTGTTCTAAAAAAGCCAATAGACTTTTATTAAAACTTATAACAGTATTGGACTCTTTCAAGTGTATGGGGAGTTTATTGAATTCATTCAAACCTTTGAAAAATGAGTTATTCATGCATCGTCTCGAACTAGTTCTATTAATGTGGAAGTCATTATTTTGCCTCGTGTTATAATGATGAATATCTCTATTTAAAATCACAAAATCATTGACATAAGTTGGTTGAAAATCTTTAACAATCTTAAAAATAAAAACCATTTTTTGAAAAAAGCCTCTTTTTTACTGACAACCACTGAAGTGAATTTAACATATACGAAATTGAAGTATAGCGACTACATTTAAGAATCATACGCATTCCACGATTTTGAAGTTTCTGTAATTGAGACACTTTATTTTGATTGAATAAATACAGTAAGGAAGCACAATAATCGAAATGAGGTTGGATAATGCAATTGAAAGTTGTTATTTTAGAATATGTGCTCAAACAATTTGAAATTCTAGAAAAGAAAAAGAGCTTTTTTGATATTTTCTTAATAATATACTCAGCGTGGTTATTTAATGTCAAAGTACTATCAATAATAAAACCAAGATATTTAATTTCGGATACAATTTCGATATTTCCTCCATTTATATTTATGTTGATAGTATTCAAATTACCCAAGTTACGCAGCTCATATTCAGATGCTATGATCATTGCATTCGTTTTGTTGACATTTAGTTTTAGTTTATTCACTTTTTGGTATTTTTCGATATTTTTCAGTGAGTTGTTTATATTTATGATTGCATTCTCAAGATTTTTATCAGACTCAAACACTAAGGTATCATCAGCGAAAAGATTCAAAGAGTGTGAACCTGGTGTGTAGTGTATGTCATTTAAATATATGATAAATAAAAGTGGTCCCAAAACGCTTCCTTGGGGAACTCCCATATCATTTAGAATTTTGTCAGATTGAACATTGTTTATCTTGGTCTGTTGAAAACGATAACTCAGGTAACTTCTAAACCAGTTCAACACATTGCCAGATATGCCATAATATTTTAATTTTTCCAATAGAATGTTTGATCTATCGTTTTCAAAAGCTCTACTAAATCCATTAAAAATAGCCACAGTATACTTATTAACATCTACAGCCCTTTTCCAGGTTGATATGGTATATTGAAGAGATGTTTCACACGAATGATTTTTACGGAAGCTAGACTGAGCACCAATAAAGAGTTCGTTGATATTGAAATAGTTTTCGATCTGTTCGTAGACCGCTATTTCAAGAACTTTTTCAAGTGATGGCAATGTGTTGATTGGTCTGAAATCACACGAATCTATTGAGTTATTAACTTTAGGAATAGGAATAATGGTGCTAATTTTAAACTGATATGGAAATATACCTTTTTCTAGAGACGTATTAACAAGGTTTAGCAATACATGTCCAAAACAATCAAAAGTTACTTTCAAGAATTTACTGTTGAGAATTTCATCTTTGCTTATTTTGTTGTCCAATGAGAATATGATTTTACGGAGATGGCTCATACTTAGCAATGTGAATTCACTCAGTGACTCATTGATATGGGGATAGTTTTGGCTCGACCATATTTCTTCATATTCAATACTGTTAGTTAGCAATTTGATGAATACTTGATCTGAAACACCCCGAATACAGATTATACTTCTTTTTCAATATTGTTTCATTAATGGCAATTTTTTGCAAATGAACCTTATATCCTAATATCCTCCACAGAAACGCTCCTGTGGCAAACACAAGTGCAACCAACGTTGCTGCATAGAAATTGAGCACATCTGCCCCCTTCCGTGCAACCATCAACTCTCATGTGGCCAACACAGGTGCGAACGTACCTGCCATTCCGGCAGATGTCCCCCTTGCATGGAAACCAGCTTCGAGGAGCTCTACTGCGAATGTGGCAAGAGTGTGTTATTTCCTCCCATCCCTTGTGGTACGAAACCTCCTAGTTGCAGCGAGCCCTGTTCAAGATCACGAACATGCGGGCACGAACCGAACCATTCGTGCCACATGGGGCCCTGCCCCCCTTGCACCGTTCTATCTAAACGTTGGTGCTATGGAAAACACGAGCAAAGGGCGGCTATACCCTGCCATCAGCAGAACTTCAGTTGCGGGTTACCTTGCGGCAAGGAAATGCCTTGCGGAAGACACAAGTGTGACAGACCGTGTCATGACGGTCCGTGTCCCCTTCCATGTAAGCAGTTCTGTGCCGCTCCGAGAAGCTTATGCGGTCACCCTTGTGGCAAACTGTGTCATGATCCACCATGCCCAGAGAGCAGTTGTAAATTCAGCGTACCTGTCACTTGCATTTGCGGGGTTCAAAAGGGTAAAAGGCCTTGTTTAGAAGTTGCGGATGAATTTAAGAATATACAAATGGCACAGATCAAGGATAAGATGGGTGCTTTGTCTAGTAATCATGCTGTGGATATTTCAGATATCCTGAATGTTCCCAAGAAACCACTGGTGCTCAAAATGTAAGTTTTTTTTTCCGTTTAATGTGGTTGAAATTGGTGATATTTAGAATGTTTTTTGAATCGATTTCCTAATAAAATAACGAGGTTATGAATATTCAGATCCGAAGAAACTGGTATGTTATAGTTTCCCTAAAAATTTGGAAAATTTAAATTGTTTAACGGAACACTCTGTATATTTTTACTCTTTTGGATTCTAGGGACGATTCTGAGTACGATCACATAGTTTGGAGACGAAAAATTGGTACATTAGAATAGAATACAATAGAATAGAACTTTATTAATCCATAAAATACCATAATTACATGGTGTTGGACAAGTCAACTATAAAGTATCATAAAAAGATAAAAAGATATTTTACAATAAAAGCATGTGTAAAAAATAGATAAAATACAATACAACAAATATCAATATAGTTAAAAGCTCATTGAGTATCAGAATAAAAGAAAAAATAATTAATTAGGATCTATTCCTGCTCAAAAACTCATTCACTGTGTAGAAAGTTTCAGATACTAAAAAATCCTTGCATTGTCTTTTGAATTTTTCGCATGAATTAATGCTTTTCAGTTCGCTGGGAAGTGCATTAAATATTTTTATAGCGATGAAGTGGGGCGATTTCTGGTACATTGCAGTTTTATGTCTAGGTATGTCCAAGTTAATGTGGCGTGTTTGATATTCATGCTGTTTTTGGGAAACATTATTAATATCGCCTTAATAAAAGTGAGGCATCTAAAATAAATATTCCTGAAAAGGTAAGAATTTGTTTTTTTAAATGTATTTCTGCAGCTTTCCCTATAACTCAGTTGAAAAATAAGTCTGATTAGACGCTTTTGAGCAATGAATACTCTTTCCCAATTACTTGATGAACCCCATGCTATAATATTGTATGATATATGGCTATATGCAAAAGCATAGTACAAGTCCATTAAACCTTTTCATCCAAATATGGTTTCATTTGTAGTATGGCGTAATATGCTTTATTGAGTTTCGTACAGACATGATTCACTTGAGTACTAAAAGAAAGCTGAGAGTCAAGATAGGTTCCTAACAATTTTACATCTTTAGTAAAAGACAGATCCTCAGGTAATTGGAATAGTGAGGGAATCTCGCGACGCAGATAAAAATTTATACATTCTGTTTTACCTTTATTCAATATTAGTCTATTGCGTGAACACCAAGACGCCATCTCATTATAGGTAACTCTAATGTGTTTTTGTAGCTCCTCTGGGGTAACTGCTGATACAGTTATGGTTGTATCATCCGCAAACATGGTAATTTGTCCTATGCTGATATTTCTCGGTAGATCATTAGCAAAAATTAAGAAAATAAATGGTCCCAAAACTGATCCTTGGGGAACACCCATGGCTTTCTGATAATTCATTTTCGATTTTCACCAATAATTTTCTGTTAGTTAAATAGCAATGTATCCAATCCAACATGACTCCTCTAATCCCGATAGAGTATAATTTTTCGAGAATAAATTGCAAATTTATACTGTCAAATGCTTTGGACAAGTCAAACATCAATGAAGCAACATACTTCCCACAATCTAACTCGTAATATATGTAGTCCAAGAGGTGGTTTGTTGCTGTTTCTACAGATTTAGATTTTCTGAAACCGTGCTGTGATACAGATAAAATGTTATTCTTTTCAATGAAGCTAATTATAAATATGATATTAGTTCAAGGATTTTGGATATAGCTGGTAAGAGTGATATTTGACGGTAGTTATCTACTGAGTGCACATCACCTTTTTTGAAGAGAGGAAAAATAAGGGCGACTTTCATCAAATCAGGAAATGTTCCGGATTGTAACGATAGGTTGACGAGCCATGTTAATGGTGATAGAATGGCGTCAGCAATAATTTTAATTATTTTTGGGAAATGTCATCAATTCCCATTGAATTTTTATTTTTTAAATTTTTAATTATATTCAGTATGTCATGCTCATGAATGAAGGGAACAAAAATGCTTGATAGTACTCTGTCAGAGACAGTGCATGAACTAGCTATCTTTGAACCGAAAAAGTCAGTGATTTTTTGTTGGCAATTCGAGGTAAAATAAGATGCAAAACTGTTTGTCAACTCCTTAGGGTTGATTTTTCAAAAGCATTTTAATTTTTGCATTTATAGTGTGTTGGACCCACTTAACCAATCTGAATGATGAGTAAAAAATATTATATAACAGTTATTTTCGCATAGTTAAGTACCACTTATTATAAAAAAGTCATTTTTTTGAAATGACACATTTTCTAGATTCTAATTTTCACGACGAATCCATTGATGGTCTCAAATCGAATAGATAGCAATCCTAATACACTCATTATTTGTCGAAAAATTATGAGTAAATTGGGGTACATCGCTCATCAAGTATGCTGTGGATACAAAAATGAATGAAACCAGACTCACAACTTCAATTTAACGATCAAAACAAAAGGTATAATTATTTTGCGAATAAATAAATTTTTGAATGAGTCAAACATTTCGAAGGCACCTTCTCTCTGAAGTAAATTAAATTGAAATTATTGATGAAACGCTTTGTATAATTATACATTTCTCGATTCAGCAAACTTCTGCAAGTTGGGAAACGAATAGTGCTCACTCAATTTTTCAGATTTATTCCCATTCTCATCATGGAAATCCCATTGTTTGGTAAAAACTTTAAGAATCAAAAGTGTGCTATGAAAACAAAAATAACTTTGACAAGTAAGAAATTAGTGAACATCAATAACCTAATAAATTCGTATACCTATACCATAAGACAGAAATAATAGTCAGTGACTCATTCTTAGCTTCAGGGTGCCCAAGAGAGGCAAGGGAAGAGGGAAGGAAATTCCAGAAATAATCCCGCAAGCACGACTATGCAGTGACTGACTATTATCACAAATGCTTTATTGTCATGAAAACATTAATTTTGTTGACAAAGCTACTTAAACCTAAGATAAAAGTTACTACATAGACATTTTTAAAAAACAGCACATTCTATAAGTTTAAATAAATAAAAAATATAAATACAGTCACAAAGTTTAGACAACATTAAAAAATATATATGTATGAATTTAAAAGGTAAAAAAGTACATTTGAGAGGCAATGTAACTATCCCCTTAGGAATTTTTATTGTAAGTTGTGAAATTGTCAATGAGGAATTCATCTGCATTGTAATAGACTCCTAGACAAAGGAGTTTTTTAACCTCTTTACGAAATTTGAGGGAATAGGAAGACTGATGTTATATATGAGTCTGGTTTCGTAGTTCGATTGATGATGCATAATGTTCTCTTTGTAGTTCTTATGAATTAGACAAACTGATTCTAAAATTAAAAAATAAAGAGGCAGGCAAGGGGTAAAATTTGTTATGATAAAAACAGAGGTCTACAGGAATCACTTATTTTTGCTTGACATATATATCTCAGTGCCCTTTTTTGGAGCATAAAAACTGAGTTGGTTAAAGTTTGAGAACTTGCACCCCAGAAACAAATTCCATAGCGCAAGTGAGACTCACAAAGCGCAAAGTATGCGTTTCTTGCTGATAGAGAATCCATGTTGGATGATATTGTCCTTATGGCATAGCAACTTAAAAACAATCCGTACTTTTCCCGGTTTATTTGGATTTCTCACCGGGAAATGAGGTAGAAACCAGACACGCTCGGCTCTTTTCAAGTCTTGAGGATCTACTGGAACTGCATAAATTTTCACAAAGAGTTTTTTCATCTCCAAACAGTATGCTTTGGTGAAATCAACATCCCTTTTCAGGCGCCTCTCCAAACATAAAAATCTTTGAGTGGCCATTTTTCGAGATTCTGGAAGATCCACGTTGTCATCCTTCCAGGGAAGTCTCACCTTATACTGCCCTTCAGAAAAGGAAATAGAGCTGCTCACAATGGAAAGTGCCCACTCTTCTTCTTTCGTTAGACCATGAAGTTTTGTATGAACAACACCAACATTTTCCATTTTCATGAAATTTTTCACAAGTTCGTGTAACTTATCATCTGTATCTTCACAGCAAACTATAGCTATCTCTTCCTGATTTCTGTTGTGCCCCAAAGAACTGTGGATTGTCCAGCTTATTTTCGTTTTAGAAAGCATGGGTTCATTGGGATGCGGCCGAATTACTTGCTTAGAAATTATTAGATCAGCATTGTTCTGTCCTATCAATAATGTAGGCCTTTCCTGATTGTTCATGTCTACAGGAACTTGTTTGATGAATGGACATTTCCGGAGCATACATTGAACATAAATTTTTTTGTTCTGGTAAATCGAGATTTTCGATAGTTCTCAAGTTTTTTAGATCGAAAAATGTGTTATAATTCTTGCTGGCGATTTTCGTCTGTACTAATTGAGAATTTTCATCATATCTACATATTTCACCAGTCCATTTACAACAAAGTGGTGTTATTTGCCCATTCAATCCAATTTTGTTTGCTATCGCAGAGTCAATCAAGGTTACAGTACTTCCTTCATCCAGCAAGGCACGAATAGTGAATGTGCCGTTGGAGCCTTTAATTTTCACGGGAAGGATTTTAAGCAGAGTGAAGTTGGGATTGACTTTGATACATGCATTCGTTTCGGATGTTCCAGGGATCGCATTGAACTGATTGTTTTTGTGGAGCAGTGGGTGATGATTTCTTTCGCAGTGGTCGACGTTGCAGGCCTTTCTCCTCTGGCATTTTCCTGTATGATACCGGAGACAGCAAAAACAAGCCTTGTGATTTTGCACCAGTTTCCATCTCTGTTGTACATCAGTATTTTGGAATTGGTTGCATTTTTCAATTGGGTGTTCACCCTTGTTACAAACCTTACATATTTTTCCAGATGGTACCTAAGATTTTTTGTCCTGTCTAGGCAATAACTCATTTCCTGACATTTTCTTCACTGAATGATCTACTTTGCTATTGTTTGAAACGAAAGTTATTCTCGAAACTATGTCGGACATTTGTTGTATCCATGTTGAAAAATCGTGTAGAGATTCTTTATGTTTATCGATCTTCTTCTCTACTAAAAAACTTCCCCATTGTGTTAACAGATGGGATGGAAGTTTATTAACAAGACTAGCAAGTAAGTTCCGCTGATCAATGAAGTTATTGCTATCTCCTTGTAGAACAGCTGCTATATTTCTAATGGTACAACTGAAACTCAGGAAAGATTGCATGCATTCCACAGCTGGAAGTTGGTGAGCTTTTGCAAATAACTCGTCCATTATGAGCTCGGGCCTCCCATACTTTTTCTGAAGTATGTCGAGAATTTCACTGGGTTCTTGAGCTGCTATTAGGAGCATTTCTACTGAATTTTTAGCATCACCTGTCAAGCTTTTATTCAGCCTTAGAACATTTTCTCTCGGTGAGAATTTGCAAGCTTCATTCGATAACTGATATTGTGAGAAGAATATGGGCCATTTTAAACAAGAAGATCCATCAAATGATGGGAGTTGACTACCTACTGTTTGCCTTGCCAACATATTATTGATCGATTTGGATAAATTTATCATTTCGGTATCCTCTGATTTTTTTGGGAAAAACTGTTCATTGGCTAAAGTCCATTCTTCTACTCCTTTAATTTTTAAAGAGTTTTCTGAATCTTCCTCTTCTGAGGAACATCTACCGCTCTCCGACTTTGATAGCTCTTGTACTTTTTCCACTAGTTCTTCTTTCTTCTTCAATGCGTTCTCTTTACTCATCAACCGGTTTTCAGCAATTTTTAAAAGTTTCTGCTTCTTTTCGAGATCGCTTTGTTTATTTTGTATATCTTTAGGTGGAGTTGTCTCGTCGTTTTTCATGAATCTTATTTCAGATTCGAGATAGATTATTTCTTCTTCTTTGGAAAATATCACCTCTCGAAGTCTATCAATTTCTCTCTGAGTTTCGTATAAGTCTTTATAATACTGTATACAATAGTATATTAAAGTATAAGTGGATAAAAAGGGCTTTAAAACACGCGCGATTTTTCGAGCACGACGGCGCAGCCGGAGTGCTCGAAATAGAGCAAGTGTTTTTAAGACCAGTTATCCACGAATACTTTACGTTATTTTTTTTTATTGGTGCACTTTGAAATCATATATACTGGTATTATTACTACAAAAAATAGAAATAAGAACTAATAATGCAAGAAGGTTGAATTCGTGATGTGACATCAGTATACCTTTCGTTGTCATGGAAATGAGAAAAACATTCATTTGCAATTTGTTACCAAAGATCAATATTTGTTGTCACCAGAGCTCAAAAATGAATGATTCTAATATCGATTTTTTGAACAGTGAGGCAGAATCGCGGTTAATACCGCGAAAATCCAGTGATATATATAAAAAAGAATATGAGAAGTTCATCAAATGGATGGAGGAGCAAGAGGTATCACATATAAATGAACGAGTTGTTAGTAATATTTTATTTGACGTTACTCCTGTCAGATCAATAATCAAAAATTTGTCATTTAGACTTCACGTTTCTCGATTTGTTGATGTTGTCATGGTTACCTTTAAAAAACGCGCGTTTTTTAAAGTTCGATTTAAACACGCTGAGGCGTGCTTTAAATGGGTAAAAAGGGGCACCAATAAAAAAATAGTATTTTTGTGATTCTGCAATCGTTTTTCGGCTATTCACGCTACCGATGGTTGATTTTGCTCCATGATTTTCATTTGAAATGGTCATACTCATCAAATGTCTCAATGATTTCAGCAGAATATTACACAACTCATGGGTAGAAGCAGAATCGTTGTACTTCAATTCGAAGAAATCACACAATTTTTGAAGATTAAGATGCTGAGAGATTTTCCGATTTTTTCGCTATATTTTCGAAATTCTTTGGACCCTTGCTCATGTTTCAATCCTTGAAATGAAAGAATCTTTCTTTTGTTGACAATTCCTTTAGCTCGTTCTCCGTGTATTAGGAAGTAGATATTTTCAAGTAGATCTCTGTCAGAAATTGACTTGACTTTTTTCTCCATACCAGGTACATCCTTGAACATTGCTCCTGATGCCATATTAAAAGTAAGGAACCTTTCTCTGAACTGCGTTCACCTTAGGAATGGTTTTAGATTGCTAGAAGGACCAACTTTGTCACGTAAAACTGAATATTCACCAAGATCCGACTAAATAAACTTTGATTGCGACAACTTATATTTGACAACTTTCAAATTACAATTGATTCTAATTGTTTTTACAAAACATCAAGTAACTCGATTTTCATCGACATTTTATCAATTTTGCTCTTATTGAATCCCATCTGATATACGGTATAGCATTCTGGGGAGTGTGTAGCAATCAATTATTACAGATGGTGCAAGTTATTCAAAAAAGAGCCATTAGGGCTCTCTGTAAAGTTAAACCGCGTGACTCTTGCAGGGAACTCTTCAAAATCCACAGAATCCTCAAAGTCACCTCGATTTTTATTTTAGAAACTACATGTCTAATTCATAGAAACCGTGATAAATATATATCAGCGCCTCTAAATCATAACACTCGTTCTTCGCAAAAATTTAGACTACCATTACCTATACCTAAAAGTAATCTTGCTAAAGAATCCATCATCTACAACGGGCTAAAAATATATAATTGCTTACCATTAAACCTAAGAGAAATTGAAGCATTTGCATTATTCAAAAAACAACTAAAAGAACTACTATACATTCATCCTTTCTACAATATAGAGGAATTTTTTAGTTGTGAACTCTTTCGTTTATAGTGAACTACACTAGCCCCTTCATTAAGGAATTATTTTAATATGTTTGCATCGTGGGGATGTACCCTCTTATTATTATACATTTCTTAATTTTTAACTTTTTAAACTATACAAATTTTAATTAGTCTGTCCCTGTACCATTTGTCGTTTTTATTATTATTGTTTAGTTTTTAATGTTTATTTTTCTGTTTTAATATGTATTTCTTTAACGTCTTTGTCGATAAGACCAGTTTCTTCTGACAATAAAGCATAGTTTGATTGATTGTTTGATATCATTGATGAGATTATAGAAAACAGTGTTCTAGCATTTGTAGAATAGAAGTGAATCCTATCGCTTCTACTTGGGAAATTAGCATAGGTACAGGTCGTTTCAGATCAAGTGCACCAGCATTTGTGTGAAAATAATGGAAATAGCAGATTAGATTAGTGTGATTAGTTACTTCAGAACAATACTGCTAATCCTGATTTTGTTCCTTCGATATTGTTTTCCGACCAGTCAAGATTCACGAATAATGGAATGTTTAACAGACAAAACTGCAGGTATTGGGCGCAACAAAATCAGCATTTAATGAAGGAAAGTAATTTTCAGGAAAGATTCGGAGTAAACATATGGGCTGGTGTAATTGGAAGTAAAATAATTGGACCAATTTTATTTCAAGGACAGTTGACGGGGGTAAGGTATTTAGAATTCCTTCAGAATGATATTGACGTATTGTTAATAGACATACTGGGCTGGTGGCCACAGCTTAGAGGAGCTGGCTGATGCCCAGATGGTCCGGGTTCAATTCCTGGTACGGCTACTGAAATAAAAATTTATTTCTGTAGTTTCTCTGAGCGGTAGGAGATAGGTGACCAACCAAACATTCTTGGTACCTAGATATCAATCCTTCGGACTGTCCACGGTTACCAGCCGAGTAGTGCTTCGGATGACACTTAAAAAGCTAAGGTCCCCGTCTTCTTAACTCACACAGGTCTCTGACTTCCGAGGGTGGCTTTGCAACTAAGTTGGCGGTTAAAAACACGTTCAAACACTTTTTTAAACCACTTGCTGTTTCTGATGTGATGCAGTTTCAACAAAATGGGGATCTGCCTCATAATACCATCCAAGTCATGAATTATTTAATGAACCGGTTCAATGAGCAAGTAATTGCAACGAATACACTGCCTCAAACACACACACACAAATCCCATTCGTGAAGTGTTTGCTACCATAAATCCCCCTATGTTGCGAAAGTTATGAGAAACACAATTGATTGAGCCAGAAAATGTCAGGAAGTTGGCAAAATACACTTAGAACATTTGATTCTCTTCAACTAATCCTGGTATTATGGGTAGTTTTTTTTTAACTTGGAATTCATTATTAACTGTTGTTATGTGAAAATTGATTTTTTTAATTTAGTGCCATTCAATTTTGTATCCACAGCATACTTGACGAGCAATATACCCCAATTTCCTCATTTTTTGATAATTAATTAGAATCTATGTGTGTCTAAAAGATGTTTTTTTTTTTTCCTATTCAACGTCTGCCTATTTCTGCTACCAAGGCTAAACACCGACGCCGGTGAGCACACTCCTCCCAACCGGAAATTTTTCCGAATCCTCTGTTGTTTCAGAGGTAGGGTTCTTTAACGAGCTCGAAATCCATGAACTTAACATCCATCTTAACGTCCCCTCCGAAGGACGGCATATCTATCGTCTTATCTCGTGCTCATTGATAAGAATAGAATAGAACAGGGCTTTATTTTCAAGAATAACAATCACAGTGACATTACATTTAAAACAAAAAAAAACATACATTATCACAGTAACCATAATTAAAGAAAATAGTGTCATATAAAGTTGATTGAATCAATCTTGAGACTTGAAGACAAGTATTTGTATCAGTTAAAATATTAAAATGAATAAATATTAAGTTTAAAATGAATAAAGTTGTCTTATTTTCAATGCGGATCCATTCGTAAAAATATCTATTCTCCCAAATATTCTTTAGTAGAGTATGGTTCTAGATTCACTGTGATATCGATTATAAGCCTCTTGAAGACTTTTATGTTCACTTCTTGTTTGACTGTTTCTGGTAATTTATTAAAAAACCTAATACACGCATACTCTGGAGACTTTTCTGTTATTGACAGTCTGTGGATTGGGATATTATAGTCGGTGTTATGGTTTCTTGTGTTTAGTCTATGCTTTATCTTGTGCGCCTCAAATTTATTGCGATTTTTAAACAGAAACATTAAGCACTCATATATATAGGTCCCCCAGGTCATTCCCTGCCATGGTCACTTCAAAAACATTTTCAACGATTGTTTCCCTATAAAACGAATCGAAGTAAAGAATCAACCTCCGCGGAAAGATCCTGAAATAGAAGAGTGTAGAAATAAATTAAATGTCTGGTTAGTTATATCAGAACTTAAATATGTATATAATGATATGAAAAAAAATTACAATGAATTGTTAATTCGGAAAAGAAAAGAAAACTATGAATATAAAATTACTAACTCAGATAACAAAATGAAAACTATGTGGAGTATTCACAATGAAATTGTAGGAAAGCAAAATCTCACAGATTCGGCTTTCAATGGTGAACCAAGCAATGTTGCAAATAGGTATAATGACTTCCTTCTAAATATAATTCCTAGTTTGTTAGAAAATTTAGAAGCTAAACAATTCAGTTGTAATAGCCCAAGTAGCTCACAATCGATGTTCATCAAACCAGTATCAATAAATGAAATTAAGGTTTTAGGAAATAGAAAAAAATAAGGATGATGACATCCCTACTAGTATGGTAAAATTATGTGTAGGATCAATACAAGCTTACTATGTTAATAATGAACAACTCACTCCAATATGGAGTATTCCCAGAACAACTTAAAATTGCACTAATAACTCCGATCCATAAAAAAGGGGATTGTGAACAATTCGAAAATTATCGTCCAATTAGTGTCCTACCATCATTCTCTAAGCTCTTGAAATGGCTATGTGTGATCGTCCCAATGGATCATATGAACCGCATAGTTTTCAATACAAGTCAACATGGATATATAAAAGGCAGATCCTAGAAACAGCAATCACACAGTTCACTGAAAAATCCTTGAATCATTCGAAAATAATGAAATCGTGCTGGGTATTTTCCTAGACCTCTCTAAAGCGTATGACTGTTTGAATCATGACTACCTACTGATTAAACTCGAAAAATATGGTATTAGAGGAAATGCTTTAGATTGGTTTGAATCCTATTTGAAACATCGTCAACAAAGAGTAAAAATTATAACTGATGGACATGCAACCAGATCTAACTTACAACATACCAAGATAGGGGTCCCTCAAGGTAGCATTACAGGACCAGTACTTTTCATAATTTTCATGAATGATATTTTGGATATCTTAAATGACACTCATGCACACCTAACTAATTATGTAGATGACACTAATTTGATAGTTTCAAGTCCGGACTATCCAGACCTAATACGAAAAACTCAGGACATCACGAGAAACATTTATGAATGGTTTACAAAAAATAAATTGATACTAAATGTTGAGAAAACCAACGCTATATTATTCAGAACCAAACAACAGAGAATTGAAACTCCAGAAAATATAAACTTACTGGGAGTCTTCATAGAGGAACATTTACTTTGGAACGTCCATATTTTAAGCTTAGGAACAAAACTGAACCAGATATGCTATAGCATTAGAGTCATAAGCAAATACCTTAACGAAAAATCATTAAAAATTATATACCATGCAAATTTTGAATCCTGTGCTAAATTTGGAATAATATTCTGGGGATGTCAAAGTAACATTAATGACCTTTTCTGTATTCAAAAAAGAGTGATTAGAGCTATGTTTAAAATGAAATTTCGGGAAACATGCAGAGTGTGCTAAATATCCAACACGAAATATAAATGTGAATTTTCCGGTACACAGATTAGTACTATCAGAAAAGCATCCATCATATGCATCTAAAAAATTCTTTAATAAACTACCAAACAATATAAAAAGTCTGAATAGCATCAGTAAATTCAAAAAGGGAGTAAAGAAATTACTTATTGACATTGAACCTTACTCTCTTGACGAATATTTCCTACATACATTCACATAGCTCTAATCCTACTCACATGGTTAAATGTGATCTTATTTTTGACGCCTATTTCATTTTTGGTTTTTGTATTTTGACTATGTATAAAAATATGAAATATTCCATGAAATAAAGACTATGTTATTATTATTATTATTATATTAAATTTTTTGAATTTACCTCTACAGGATTCTTTGTAATTAAGACGCCTGCAGCTGCAAATATGCTACTACGCTACAGTTGTTAGGACATTTAACGTGGAACTTCCTTGTCCGGTGGTCACCCATTCAAGTACTAACCACGCCCGACGTCTAAAAGATGTTATTTGGAAAAATGTACTTTTTTTTCAAATAGTGGTTTTGGAAAAATCAAACCACCATAGGTACTCAACTAGGCTGAAAACACTGTCATTTAATATTTTTTACTCATCATTCATGCCCATCAGATTTGTTGGGTTCAACGCACTCTTGATGCAAAAATAAAAATGCTTCTGAAAAATCAAATGTACCAATTTTTCGTCTCAAACTATGTGATCGTACTCAGAATCGTCCTTAGAAACAAAAAAAGTTTAAATATACAGGGTGTTCCATTTGAAATTCCCAAGTTGGGGTCGTTCCCGGTGAAACTGGAAGTGATGGGAGAGTATGAAATATTGAAAAATATTCCAATTCTTGAATCCAACACCCCTGGCAAGTGTTCTCCTACCCTTGAAACTCTGGAAACCATGGCTTGTCTAAAGAATACGTTGACACCCGGTATATTTATGATACATTTCCTGAAAATATAAAAACCAACAAAACATTTACTTACGGATATTCAAAACACCTAGAGTTATATTATTCAACTTGATGAATATATCAATAAATTCTTCATCAATTACCTGCTTTCTCTATTTATGTATTTATAAACGGGTAAACCATTTCACAATTAACTGTAATAATAATAATTTCAACAAATTAATTAATTACTAAAAACTTAAACTATAACTTAAACTAAACAAGGATAGCACACCGTCTGGTATCAGATTTGATGTGATTTGAGGGCGCTTTTGAAGCGAACCAATGAGCTTCCAAAGACATCTACATTGAGTGAATTAAATGTGGTTATCATACGAGATATAGGAGAATACTTTCCATAATTACATCTATGCAGAGATGTGGCAAAGGTCTGAATTGTTCTGGTAGCCCTTACTGAGACATAAAGAGCAAATCTAAAAAGCAAGTTAGGACAGGTGACCAAGTTGTTGATAATTTTGTAGGTTAGTATGAGGTCAGCATGCAATTCTTGAATATTCAACGTTTCACGCATATGGCTAGCAAAAAATTCAGTTCTAGGGACCCCCAACTTATGCGAGAGACGAAGTAGAAATTTATTTTGAACCATTTCAATTCTGTGAATATGATTGTTGTATGATGGTGACCACACATTGGATGCATATTCGAGAGTTGGCCTCACCAAAGTGTTGAACAATCTATAATCATGGATATTATATTGTTTCATCAAGTATCGGCCGCATCAATTCAAAATTTCTTGTTATTATTCATGATTACTCTTTGATGATATAATCACTGAATATTTATTTATATATGTTATACATCTCATAAGTTGTCACTTCGTGAGGTTACTCTATTTATTCTAAATTTGTTTTTGAATAAACTATTTTTTTATAAACACATTGTTGGCATAGTGCCGGGAAAGTAGTTTTTTTCTGGGATAATTTTTCTGATTTTCTTTTGGGAATGTTTTTCCACAGTCGAATACTCTCAATCAATAATTAAATCACATATTTGTTACTCAAATTCCTCATTGTATCACTTTGAAATGCACAGAGTACTTTTTTCTTTTGGTGAAACCTTGCTGAGATGTTGCAAATAGTTTATATTTAAAAAAAGTACCAACCAATTTCAATATCCTAGGTTAACATTCTCTAATTAATCTCTTAGTGTTTCTGAGTATAGACAGTATTAATTTTGTTTAGATTGGAGTGTACGGAAGAATGCCGAGTATTGGAAAGAAACCGCAGATTAGCCATAGGTCTGCAAATCCGCAATCCTGACCTCAGCCAGAAACTAACGCCGAAGTACTCTGATTTCATGAGACAGTGGGCTAAGAAAGATGTCCATTTCTGTCAAAGAGTTCACGATAAATTAACGGAACTGGTACAATTATCCAAAAATAGCAAGCAAAAGAGTCGATCCCATTCCTTCGAGTCGATGAATAGGGACAAGCGTCACTTCATCCATGACTACTGTGAGCATTTTGGGGTGGAAAGTGCAGCTTACGATATGGAACCGAATAGAAACATCGTAGCCACTGCAATCAAGGATAAATCGTGGCTACCCAGCATGAGTCTACTCGATGTCATTCAGAGAGAAAATGGGCAAAGAAGGGTACCGGGGCCTATGTCCGTTTCAGGCAGGAGTTCCACTGGAAAATCAGAAACCGTGTCCTTGAAACTGCCTAGCAGAGCACCGAGGGCTAACACACCCCCTGGTGAATTTGTTAACGGTTACAATCTGACTTTACAGTAACACATATTTTTACATTTGTATGCAAGTTGCATCTTTTATTTTCATTGGTAAACGAATAAAGATTCTTTTTGGTTTGGTTTTGATTTTTTTCTTCAGATTTACAGGTTATTCCAAAATAGAACTCTTGTGTACAGTGCCTTCTACTAAAAATGATATGTGAGAAAATATTTCCAATTAAAATTTTTGCTTATGTTTCAAAAATGTGTAAGCATGACCACTAGGCCAGTAGAGATAGACATGATTTACCCAAAATTTTATAATAATTACAAAAGTTTCAAGACTTCACTAGAGTGAAGAGGACTTTCATATGATATTCGGTATGATTTTGTAATCCTTTTTTCTGAAAATGAGGATTTAATGAATTTTCACATTATTAACGCGGAAAATTTTTTGTTTTCTGAAAAATTTCATAACAGTTTACCATCATCTCCGGATATGTGTCACCCCCTGCCAGAAGGCTTGTATCATCAGCATATGTAGTTATAAATTGATTCTCTGCTAATTTAGATTTGCATAAATCATTCATAAATATAACGAACAACAGTGGGCCCGCTACACTTCCTTGCGGTATACGCACTGATGTTATAATATCAGATTTGAAGTGTTTAGAATCTTTAGTGATACTGACTCACTGTTGTCTGTTTGCTAAATATGAATGAAACCATTTCAGAGCATTTCCCTTGTTCCATATTTCTCTAATTTATTTAATAAGATATTATGATCCAGACAGTCGTATGCTATTGACAGGTCAAGAAACATACCCAGAGCTAGATGCCGTTTTTCCATCAGACCAATTATGTTCTGTGTATATTGAAAGATTGTCGTTTGTGTTGATTTTTTATGTAAGTAGCCATGTTGATTATCACTGAAGATATTGCACTCATTAAAAAACTGTATAACGTTATTACACATTGCGGTTTCAAACAATTTGGAGAAACTTGGGAGTAAGCTTATGGGTCTATAATTTTGAATACAATCTGTATCCCCTTTTTTGTATAATGGTTGTATAACTGAGAGCTTGAGTTGCGTGGGGAAAATGCCAAAATTCAAAGAATTGTTAATTATGTGTGTTAAAACATCTTTTATTACTACTGTACATTTTCTTATCAAACAAGTTGGGATTTCATCTTCTCCGCTTGAGTATTTGTTCTTCAATTTATTTGACATTGCAACCACTTCATTTGGAGTTAGTGGTTGTATGCACATAAACTGAGGATTTTCTACTATTTCACAAGTAAAATGTTCATTATTACTCTTAACTAATTTTGTAGATATTTCGCTGAAATAATTATTGAATTTACTTTTGCGTAGTAATTTCGTGCAGATACTCCATATACATTTTGTTTTGTTATCAGAATTTTTTATACGCTTTTATAATTTTCCTGTTTTGACGATATTAACAACTTATCATACTCAGTTTTGTTTTCAAGTATTCATATTTGATATTTTCATTCGTTTTGGATAGACATAATAATGTATCTAACCTACTTTTGCATTCCTTAATTTGAGAATTCGAGTAATAATTTTTGTTTTTACGAAAATGTATGTATTTGATTGGAAAACATTCGTTGAAAATATTCATAAAGTTATTGATAAACATCACCCATTGTTCGTTTACTTGTTCAAATTTTATTTCGTAGACCTCTGCCCAATCCTCATTGTTTAGTTTTTCGACAATTTTTTTTACGGCTTCCTCAGTGAAACATCTTTTGTGGGTACCTTTCATTGGTTTTCGCAGATTGAGTTTACGTGTGATCATTTGGGCTGTATGATCTGAAGCGTGAGTCTCAAGTACTATTGTAATGTAAGTACCCCTATAATTTGTAAAGATATTGTCAATGCAACTTTTGGAATTTTTTGTTATGCTTGTGTATTCATCAGTAACTTTATACATATCAAAGGAGCTCGCTAGAGCTAGTAGTTTTGATTTTTCATTATTATTTTCTTTCAGTTCGATGTTGTAATCACCTGCTACAAAAACTAATTTATTATCACTTGTGACTTCCGTTAACAAATTTATCAAAAAATATACTAATTGATCCTCCACAAGGTCTATATAAAGATACAATTATAATTTTTTTATCAGAAAGGGAAACTTCAATACCTGAACATTCGAAATTTCCTGCAACTGACAGTTTAGATATATCCTTTAAACTTTTATAGTTTATCCCATTTTTACAATATATAGCACTTCCCCCATGCTTGTTTTCTGTACGACAAAAGGATGCTGCTAGATTGCATTTTTCTATTCCAATACATTCCAGTTGGGTAGTTGATTTCCAATGCTCGGTAACGCATAGAAAATGGCAGTTACTATTGTTCGCCAAGAAATGTTCTGTTTTCTCCACACTGTTTCCTATGGATTGCATGTTTTGGTGCATTAGACCAATATCTCTATAATTGGCTTTATGTTGTGAAGAACTTTCTTCGATAATTGATTTTCTTATTGAAAATCCTCTGCACTAGTGCTGTACTGATTGAATTTGCGAAAGTTGAACCTACGAAATGCTACTGATTTGGGCCATGCTGAAGGGTTGTAAATACTGTCTTTGAATTTATAATCAATCCCGAACATAAAACATTTGTTCTGACTCTCTTCTGTGGGGAGTTCTTTTACTGTTATTTCTGCATCTTTAAAATAATCTTGGGCTTTTATATGATTTTCTATTTTTTCAGGAGTAACATGCCTTCTTACTCTGTATAGGTATAGCCATACTTTCCTAGGAACACCAAAATCGTCTGAGGAATTACTTTCTCCAAAAGTTTTTTTCACTTGCCTCCGTTTCTTATATGTGATATGCTCGAAATTATCATTCTCCGATTTTTCTTTTTCTTGCGTTAAATGCACTATATCTAACATTTTTCTACTGTGTACCTGTTGAAGTTCTTGATTGAAATTTTCTCGTACCGCTCCCGTATTTCTAAGACTTGCGGATTGATTCGGCAACGACGTTGGTTTTTGATCGGTTGAAATTCCCGTTGTCATTATCTTGTTTTGTTGATTTGGCAACGTCTTGTTTACTGCTGGTTTTTGTAGAGCTTGTTTGTAAGAACCAGTGTTCACGTTATCTGTTGATGTTGTGTTTTTGCTTCCAATTCCATTTCTATCAGTTTTTCTTCTAGGAGAATGTTGTTCCTTTTTAATAAGTTGGTGTTTTCTAATAAAATATTATATTTTTTATCTTTTTCCCTTAAAAGTGATTGGATAATCAAGTATTTAATTGGACCACTGTAGACATATGTCGGTCGAATATATATCTTAAACCTATTTGCACATTGTTTACAATTTATGGCCAAATTATAAAAAAAATGTTCCGTTGAACAATGATGGTTGCAAATCTCTTGCATCACGTAAAATATTAGTCATAATTATAACTGCAATTTGCAGAACTTTTGCAATTATTTCAGCAGTTGTAAAAATGCAAAAAATTTATATTAGTGAATAAATAGGTTCGTTTTTCGTTGAGGTTGCAAAGTTACATATCACTGAGACCAATATTCTCTTTATTTGCAACCACAATAGAAAACTTTTGTAATTATTTCAATGCTTGTGTATTGATAATGCAGCGTCGATATAAAAGTTTGATAAATAAATGATGCGTTTTTCAGAAATGGTTGCAATTTAGCTTTAATTTAGTTATACAACATTTAACAGATTATCATATAGAGTTTTATTTGCATGTTTGTATGTTTCTATGACTTATAATATTTGTAAGTGTTAGACCTTTTTTACTGCTTTTATTGACTTTTTACTGTTTTTATTGACTTGTCCTATATCACATGTGATCTTACAGGATGAATAAACTATTGTATTGTATGTAAAATGTTAAACATTTTTTTTCCAATTTTCCTGTTTAGAACTTTTGTAATTTTTTTAAACAAATTACAATGAAAAACTTGAAAAAAATTACAAAAAACAAGGTTCCGTAACTTTTACAAGGTTGCAAACTCAATGTATGCTGTAAAACATCATTTCTATCGGTATGTCTAGTTTTTTGCAATTAAAACAATGTTCCGTTCATCGAAGAATTCTGCAAAATTGTATAGTTTGTTTTTATTAATGCACTAACATTCCATTGAAGTTTGAAAACTTTTGGAATTAATGTGAATTGATTGTCTATTTCTACTGGCCTACACATACAATTACATTGAGAATTAACAAACATTATAAAGTAGTAGAGTTTAAAAAGAGCTGACATGTGCCAGCTTATTTAGGTCTGAACAGTAGGGTATCTATGTATTCCTCATTTGTGTAGAAATCATTCGAGTTCAGAAAGGATCACATGTTTTTTGAAACTGTTGAAGTCTAATTCCTTCTACTGGATTTTTGCAATCTGAATTTAGCAGGTCTTATTAATTGCCTGCTCCTGGTATTTTAATCATGAAAGCCAGCATTTTTATCGATATATATATATATATATATATATATATATATATATATATATATATATATATATATATATTGAGGGTAATTTCATGACTCAGAGATAGAAAATGAGATCTACAAGTCCGCGAACCCTGCCCCCAGTTATTATTCTTATGGTTTTAGTTCACCATTTTGCAATTTGGATAACCTGCTTCTCATTACACATATTTACAACCCACATTTCAAGACTCTTAGCATATTAGCCAATTTTTTCAACATTCCTGGAGTTACAATATTTTCCATGGGAAAAAAAGAATTCAAATAAAACAATTGAAAAAAATATTTACAACTGTATTTACAACTCTTTAACAAAAAATTAAAAAACAAGACGCGACTCACTCACAATAGTGATTCAAAGTGAGTCTAGCTGTTATATTCATGGCTTGTAATTCTGTCAGCAACAACTTACAAGCATAAGGCATAGTGATACTCGATACTTGTCCGGAGCTCTTGCAGCTGTTGCACCAACCACAGTATCCTAATCGGCCACATTTGTTGCAAACGTCCACCTCGCATTGGTCGCTGGAGACCATCAGTCTCTCAACGAGCATCATACTGAAATTAAAAGTGACGTTTTATATTTTGCAGATGATTTAAAAAATACAGAATATTGCTATAGAAACGATTTTTCACCTACATAAATAGTGAGGATATCTAAAGTATTTATTTTGATAAAAGTCAAATTGTTAAGGAACAAAAATAGGCAAGGTTCTGTGTTCACTCTCTAATATATGTGTGATAATAGATAATGTATCAGCTGCAAGCTTGTATTACCTGGCCCCATAACCAATTAGACAATCTCTTTCCATTTCCCCCAATCGAAGACCGCCATCTCTGCTTCTTCCTTCGGTTGGTTGTCTAGTTAGAACAGCTCTTGGTCCTCGACCCCTAAAATAATCATTCAATGAAAGGTCTACCAAAAAAGAGCGCAAATGCACATTTTATCTTTTAAATACTTAAAAAATGCATTCAGTAAATTTGGATGAATGCAGTTTCCAGTTTCATTGAAATACGAGGGTGGACTGAAAAAATCCGACCCAACAAAGATACAAGACATGTTTTCTTCAAATCTATTTTTCTACATAGTCTCCTTCTGTAAGTCTACACACTTCTCCCAGCGATGCTCCCATCTCTTCAAGGTAGTTCCGCCACGAGACAGTTGAATTAGGAAATTATTAAAATTTGGCATACATATTGTTTAACATGTGAACAACACCCCTATAAAATTTTAACAAGTTTCATCATCCCGAACCCCAGACATATATAATTGAAGTTGACTCAATTAACACTTTACATATGGACCATGCATAGGCAAACATTACATTATTAATTCTACCGTTAGTACTAAAATTAAGAAGTTTATGAAAAACGAGGAGAAGCTAGAGCAGGATATCTCAGATATTGTGAAAAAAAAACAAAGTGATTGACCATCTAGTTTGACAGATACCATCAAAACTACTCTCGTTATTCAAAATAGTCCACGGGGAAGCGCACAGCCTAAAGGGGGGGTCGTAGAGAAATGCGGATTGTGCCAGGGGACTTTTTACGGAAGGACCCTCTCGAAAATAATTGAGAAGCTAGTTAAGAAAAGACTAGTATCATTCTTAAATCGACATAATATATTTTCGTCCTCTCAATTTGGGTTCCATCCCAATAAAAGCACCAATGATGCTATTTTCAACCTGTTGAAGGCAGTTTACACAGAATTGAATACCGGTGAAGCTGTTGGAGCAGTGTTTTGTGATTTTTCCAAAGCATTCGATTGTGTTAATCACGGAATACTGCTCCAGAAGCTGGATTGCTATGGAATTAGAGGTGTAACTGGCTAAAATCGTATCTCTCTAACCGAATTCAGATGGTAAAATGTAATAATAAATTGTCGAACCCTTCAAATATTGATTATGGTGTTCCCCAGGACTCGGTATTGGAACCAATTCTTTTTCTTATATTTTTTTTTTTTCATGTTCTGGTTCCCACGAAAAGGGATATCCTGTAATGTTCAGAGAACATCGTGGGAACCTGGGAAAGAAGGAGGGTTGGTGTTCTTTTAAATTTCTGAAGGTTGTTTCTGGGGGAAGGACCTAGGGAAAGAAGGTTGAGTTGGTGTTCTTCTTAAAATTCTAAAGGGTGAACGAGTCTTTGGAAAGTGATGTTCTGCAGGTCTCCAAAGTGACCACGAAGGGGTGTGATGACTGAACTTGACGGGTTAATCTCGAAGAGACTGCCAAAGCAGGAACGATTGTTGATATTTCAGAAGAGCATCGCCCATGAAAATATCTATAAAATAGAGACAAATCGCCAACTTTTCTACGGTGTTCTAGACAAGTGAGCGAGTTTGTGCTGAGGCATCACCGACGAGACGAATTGTCCTTTTTTGGACAGAATCCAATAGCCTCAGGATATGTTTAGGTGCCTCCTTCCAAATATGGGAACAGTATTCCAGGACAGGTCGGATCTGTGCCTTATAGATCATAAGCAGCTGACTGGGGTGAAATAGCTCTTGGCACGAAACAGAAAACCAAGTTTTTGGGATGCACTTTTGGCAATGGACCTCACGTGATTTTCCCAGGAAAGGTTATTGCTGATAGTAATACCAAGCATCGATATGGATGGCTTCAGTGGTATGGTTACTCCTGACAAAGTTATGTTAGGCATAGTGAGATCGGCTTTTCTAGAGAAAAGACATGCTTGTGTTTTGTTTGCATTGAATTCTACCAAGTTATTAGATCCCCATTCGAGAATTGTTGCTAAGTCCATATTTATATTATTAACATTTCTTTCTCGTTCATTTCTGGTTTCACGGGCTGATATAGGGGCCCTGGAAGAGAAAGCGTATGGAGGGTACTATCATCGGCAAAGCTGTGTACTGGACATGAAGTTGCTTTCAACAGGTCGTTGATGTGAAGTAGAAATAGTGTTGGTGCGAGAATGGATCCTGCGAACACCAGCATTTATGAGTAGAGTGTCAGATGAAACTCCATCGACCACTACATGGAGAGACCTGTTTGAGAGAAAACTAGCAAGCAGAGAACACAGCTGAGGGGCAAGCCATAAGACGGAAGCTTGGCGAGGAGTCCCTGGTGCCAAACTCGATCGACGCCTTGGAGATATCTAATGCCACAGCTAAAGTTTCTCCATACTTTTCAATAGATAGCTGCCATATATGTGAGACGTAAGCGAGCAGGTCACCAGTTGATCTCTGATGGCGGAAGCCATATTGCCTATCGTTGACAATTCCTGAGTCTTCCAGATATTTCATGAGCTCGATGTTGATGGCTTTTCCATGACCTTTGAAATAATAGATAGCAGTCGATAGGTCTGTAGTTGCTAGGTAGGGCCTTTTGCCTTTTTAGGGACTGGCTGTACTCTTGCAATTTTCCAATTGGACGGAAATACCCCCAAATTGTAAGAGTGGTTGAACAACTTGCAAAGAACAGGTGTTAGTTCGGGGCACATTTCTTGAGAACAATCGGCGGGATTCCGTCAGATCCACAGGCTTTGTTGGTGTTGAGACCCAGCAAAATCTTTCTGATAGTACGTTGGCGAAAGGTGATCTCGGGCATGTGACTGTCAATAGGTGTAATGTTCGGGGTTGTTTTCCGATGAATCCAGAGTGGAATTTCCAGCAAATAGGTGCGCAAAGATATTGGCTTTTCCTGGGCAGTCGTTGCTAGTGTTCCATCTTCTTTGGTTAGGGAGGAAATGAGCTGGAAGTGAAGTTTCTTCCCACAGCTTTGGCTGAAAGACCAAAATGAACGGGATCCGTTAGGACATTCAGCAAGTTTTGATCTTATTTTGGCTTTGTGGGCATCTTTTGAGCATTCTATTGTCTCTTTACATATGCCTCTAGCCTCGACATATGCTGCTCTGGTCTCAGGGCCCGGATTTTTTAGCCATCGATGGTATGCTGCCTGTTTGGAAGCCACAGCTCTAGAGCAGTTTCTGTTAAACCAGGTCTTATCGGATGATGTTCTTTTTCGGTATTTGGTATGTAAGTTTGCATCCCCAACATGATGATTTCAGAAATTGTCTCAGCACATCGGTTGGATCTACTGAAGAGAAACAAACTCTCTTCCATGGAAACGCTGAGAAAAACATACGAAGACCTTCCCAGTCGGCCGAATTGTAATGCCACATGAGACGGGGTGGTATTGTGCAGCTCGATGGTAAATGGAAAGAGCATGTTGTGGAGATGAGGGTGTGGTCAGAGTTTCCAAGTGGGGCACAAACTTCTATTCTATACGGGTCAGGATTGGTGGTGAGGAAAAAATCTAGTGTATTGGCAGACTGGTTGTTGACATCAGGGATGCGGGTTGGTAGCTCGACCAGTTGTTCTAGACCATGAGTGATGGCAAAGGCTTCGGCTTGACGACCTGCATCATCTGTTTTGTTAGAGAATTTGAGCCAGGCAGCGTTATGTATATTAAAGTCTCCCATGATTATGGTTTCAGCTGTTGGATGGTTCTCCTGAATGTAGTCCAGTTTGAGTAATAAAAACTCAAAGAGGTCGTTATATGAAGGTTCATTAGGTGATATGTAAAGGCAGCAGAGGAACTTAGTCAGTTTGGTATCAGATAGCTTGAACCACATCACATCAAAGTCTTTCGGTTCCAAACTCTCTTCACGCTGGCATGAAAGGTTAGCCTTGGCGTAAAGGCAGACTCCACCTTTGAACCTGAATCGAGAATGGAGTTCGTAACCAGGACAAAGCATATGGACCTTGTTGGTGGACGAGTTTACTTGTGTTTCTGTTAGAGCCAGAATATCCGGTTTTTCCGTCTGTAGGTGATGGTGGACGTCATTGATGTTCTTGTTGAGTCCCCGGATGTTGCAAAAATTAATTTTTAATGTTGAGTCCCCTCGAGTACTTCTCGCCCGGAAATCCGAATGGAGAGGTATTTTACTTCCGGAGTGTTTTACTCTAGGAGACTTCATCATTATTACTATTAGGATTAGGATGCACCTGAAAATAAAGGAGGAATTGGGGAAAAGGAAAGAGGGAGACCGGAAAGTATCGACCGAACACTGAAACATGGAATGGTCCATTTCACAGCACACAAAGTCGATATGGTGGTATTTCACCGGGCGATGAGACCATCTTCCACCTACGGTTATCCTTTTAGTCGCCTCTTACGACAGGCAGGATTTACCATGGGGCTATTCTGAAGCCAACCCCATACGACTTATTTAAATGATCTTGGTAATATCAACATTTCCGGAAAATGACCATGTTTGCAGACGACACCACAATAATGTGGCACGGAAAAAATGTTGAACTCTTGAAAGAAAATATCACTTCTGATTTGGAGAAAGTTAAACGATGGTGTGACTCCAACTTGCTGTGCTTTAACATTGAGAAAACAAGCATATTAACCTTCAAATTCAACTTTGATAACCTAGCTTTAGGCAATTAGAGGGTAACTAGCCAACCCCACACCAAATTTCTAGGTTTATACCTAGATGACAAATTGAAAATTGAAGCGCACATAAAAAAACTGAGTAAAACATTAGCATCAGGCTGTTATGCTGTTCGAGTCATTACCAATGAACTTGGACTCAATTCAGGCAGAATAGCGTACTTCTCACTGATTGAATCTCACATAAGATATGGCATCTCCTGGGGTTCCTGCTCTAACCAGTTGATGAACTCAATATTTGTACTTCAAAAGAGAGCATTGAGGTACTTTTGTAAATGTCGTTCAAGGGTTCATTGTAAGCCTCTTTTTATTGAACATCGAATTTTAACGCTAACTTGTATATTTATTCTCGAAACAGTGTGCTTAATACATAAAACAAAATCAAAAGAGCCAAATAATAGACCCTGTTATATTACCCGTCAACACAATAATATTAGTATGCCCATACCAACATCATCTTTGACAAAAAATTGCCTTATATTCGAGAGTAGGAAGATTTATAACCACCTACCTGGCCTTCTCAAGAACCCAGTAAATCTCGCACCATTTAGAAATTCAATTAAGAATATCCTTCTCAAAAAGGCATATTACAACCTGCAGGAATTCTATAGTGACAACCTTAGTTAGATCATTATGTATGACTAGCACTGTACACCCATTTATTTTATTATATTGTAATTCCTCTGACTACTGAATGTAGTTTATATAGCGTATAAATGTAATTTTTTATTGTTGAGTATTGTTAAAATTTTAACGTGTAGTATGACAATCAACTAATAACATTTTACCATGTTATGGAAGTGTTGTTAGTTGTGTTTGTATATGTGATGTATATATTTGTATTTATGAGTAAGCATTTTTATTATTAATTATTAATAATTGTTTATGTCCCTTTCACAAAGCTTTGTCAACAAGAAACTATCTTAGACAATAAAGTATATTTTGATTTGAAAATGGCTGCAATTTTGGTGAGTACCTTTCAAAAGATGCGCAAACACATGCATAGCTATTGTTAACGAGTACTGCCATCTCCACGTTCAGGTCGAAAACTTTTCAGACTGCCCTCGTACTTAAATAAATTTATAAAAATAATATTCCACTACGTGGAATAATGCAATTAAAATAGAAATGAAAGAAACGAGGAATGAGTCGACATAATTTGCAGCTTTACCTGGCATGAATTTTGTCCTGCACCATATGTTTCAGCTTCTGGTAGTAAACGGGCCCCGAATAGATGTAAGCTTCTAATGGTTCGCCGGTTATACCAGAATAAAAGAAATCTTTTCCTTGATAATTGTAACCATGTTTTATCAACTCCTGACTAACATCTTCCACTTTCGAACCACCAAAAGCTGTGCCATAATGGAATTTCCCTAAAAACATTTGGATGTAACAAAAACTGAAAGGCACACAACCCATCAAGAGTCATAAAATCAAATACACTTCAAGAAATACAAATATTTCGTAATATTTATATAATTTACCTTCTGCCAACCCTGCTTTTCCCGATAAAAGTTCAATCAACTTTCCAACTGTCATTCTTGAAGGATAACCATGGGGGTTCATGATAATGTCAGGGCATATTCCACTTTCGTTGAATGGCATATCCTCTTGCTCAACAACTAAACCTATAAAAATGAATGAAAATAACAACATATCTGATTATGAACTTTTCATACAAATAACATTTATAGAGATTGGAAAATGTTTCGACTCTCAAGACTGCTCATACTACTAACCTACATAATATGTTCACGGTGGGTTGAATATTCATCAGGAAATGACTACTTTCCTGTCTAATACCTCGACGAACATTGGATTACTTTGGTTATGCTTGTAAAATATTTAAATTTTTATTCGAATAAAATTCAACAGAATTGCGATGTCTCAGTCCATCAAATTGTTAATTTATGTATCAACTGACATCAAAATTAATGATTCATAACAAAATTAACTAAGGCAAAAGTAATTTTTCTGTTTTAAATGAATGCATGCAACAAATTTTACTGATGATGCTAAGTCGAAATTCTTCATATTTTGAGATTCAGAGAGAGAGAGAGAGAGAGAGAGAATATATATTTATTGTACTAAAAAGAAATTATTGTTGACAAACACAGGTAAAATTAGAAATAACACAGGTAAAATACATCAACTCTTAAAATTTTAAATATTGCTGGATAATAATAAGAAGCTGACATATGGAAAAACATATTTTGCATGGAATTTTAACCAAAACTTCCATATGGGATCTGAAAAAAGTGTGGGACATTTCCATCCTATGCCGATGGGCAAATAATAAACATACCTACAACACCTTTCTGTCCATGTCGCGAACTGAATTTATCGCCAATTTCAGGCCTTCTTGTCTGTCGAAGTAGTACTTTCAAGAGTGTGGTATCATCTTCGTTGGTGCTGATCAAAACTTTTTCTATATAGCTTGGTTCCTCATTTCTGTATAACACAGGAGTGTCTTTATAATCCACCGAGGTATCAGTACTTCCAGGTACCACCGCTGAAACTACTGGTATAGATTTATTTATCATCACCTGAAAAACAAAATAAAAAATAATAGTTTAAAAAAACTAAAAAACACGCTTTTATAGAAAACCAGACTAAAAAAATTGAAAATAAGAAAAAATTTATTTTATTTAAAAAACGTTCCAGGGCATGGTATGCTAGCAACAATTACTGTGATCTGAGACATTTCTTTATTTACTGCCCTAGGTGTGAATGTACTATAAAAATTATTGATACCATCACTTCACGCTTTTTTATAAAATAAAATTTTTTTATTTTCTATTTTCAGTCTGTTTTCTATAAAACTTTTTTAGTTTTTAAACTATATTATTTCAACTTTAGTTTAGTTTTCTATTAACGCGTGTTTTTAGTTTTTCAAACTAGTATTATTATTAATTAATTTTTAACTATTATTCCAATATTAATAGAATCGACATAATCACAAAACTGTGAGCAGCCATCTGAATCCTTCAATTTTGACAAAATAATCATAATCTCCAACCCAAAACCCCACATACAATTTTGAATAAATCAGACATAATATCTGTCACCATTTTGGAGCCTATATTCAATTTTCAATTTTCAGAAAGAATTATAATATTCGACTCCAAAACCCACATACCAATTTTGAATAGAATCGACCATAATCACAAAACTCGTCCACCATTTTAAAGCCGCCATCTTGAATTTTCCAATTTGACAAGAATCATAATTCTCGATGAAAACCCTCAGATACCAATTTTGAGCGATGACCATAAACAAACTCGTCACCATATTATAGCCGCCATTTTTTTTACACAAAAATTTCTTAATGCATGTCACGGAATTATGTACATGCCAATCAAATCATTCGAGTTGAAGAGGTGAAAATCATACAAGATCGGTTACAAATAAACATACAAGTGAAGCTAATATAAAGCGTGTAATAATAAAAAAGAGATATTTTTAAATAGTACTTTATTACAGTTTCCTTTGGTAATATATATTTTTGAGATTAGGTGCATGTCTTGATGGAATTCATGTAGAGTATAATAGGCTTTCACAACCAAGAGATTTTTTATTTCTTTTCCGAATTGAATGCAATTATGTATTTCTTTTATGGCGATGGGAAGATGATTGAATATTTTTCTGCTTTTGTAGATTAGTGAGTTTTGTGTAAGAGCTGAATTGGGAGTTTGGGAGAGGAATATAGGATGTCAGGTTTGATATATTGAGGTGTTTTTTATATTATCCATTTATATTTTTTGTTTGTATGAAGGATACCGCTCTAAATGAGAATGTAACTGACAGTGTTAAAGAATCCTGTGTTGAAAATAATACACGACAGGAATCGCGATATTTGGCTTTGCATAAATAACTTTTTTGTAAAATAAAGACCGTGTCGAAGAGGTACTGTGAACACAATCCCCAAAAGCAGATGCCATAGCGTAGATGGGTCTCAATCAAAGAAAAGTAAACTTTTTTAGCATTAGCAACAGCTTGCTCATTAGAGACAATATATACAGAATAGCAACCTGCAGCTAGCCAGTTACACAGTTTACTGATATGGCTTTCAAATCTTAATTTTCCATCGATATGTAGCCCTAAGAACTTATTATCTGCAACATTTGTAATTGTTCCATTAGCTTGATATCACATTTAAATGGGACGATGTTTGTTTTATTCATATTAAAGGATAAAAGATTGGCATCACACCATTCTTTAACCTTGTGGTCAGACAGATCAGTGATGGTTTTGTTATGGTGGCAAAGAGTCGTACACAAACTTCTGTTTTTTTCAAAGGCCTGAGATTTAATTAGCTGCCCCTAGAAATCAAATCCTCAGATTCCTTGAACAAGTTCAAACAGAACTTAAACATTTTCTTCAAACATCCTAGTGTGGGCTTGAAAAGAAAAGAATTTTCTTAGTAATTCTATTCAATACTGCAGGTAATAATCTCCTTCTCTTCAACTGATTTTAATGTTAGTTTTTTTCATGAGTGGAATGGCTGATTGGTTTTACTTTATTTTATATGACCAAATTTTAATTGTAGTTTTAATGGGACGATGTCTATTATTAGTTTTATTTTATATGACCAAATTTAATGTGTATTCTTTAAATGATCATTTGTATTAGTTCATAACTAAAATAAAGGAATTATATATGTCACAGGATTGTGGTATCGTCCGCAAAAACCGCGAATTTGCCCTGGATGTCCACTTGGGTCAAATCATTGATATATAATAGAAATAAGACAGGTCCCAGGACCGAGCCTTGTGGTACACCACAGTTAATTTCACATTCTTTGGATTAAACTCCATTAAGTAGCACATTTTGGCGACGATCGGATATATATGATTTGAACCAACATAGTGCGGACCTCTGAATCAATAAACTTCTAGCTTCTGTAGTAATATTTGGTGACTCACACAGTCAAAGGCCTTGGATAGGTCACAAAATACAGCTGCTGCTGCTCCTCGATCATTTAGGTTGAGGTAGAGGTTTTCTGGGAATGCAAAGATAGCATCCTGCGTATTTTTAGGGGCTCAGTACATTGAGTTTATTAAGGGAAGAAGTAACTCCCCTTTTAACCAGTTTTTCAATGATTTTCGAGAGAATCGGTAGCAGGAAAATCGGTCTGAAATTAGCTGGAGTGTTATGGTTTCCACCTTTATGTATTGGCATTATTGTGGCAATTTTTAAATAAGATGGGAAAGATCCTCTAGAAAATGAGATATTGATGGCCTCTGCCAGAACATTTAAAGCATTATCCGACAATTCAAGGATTTTTAGAGAAATACATTCCAACCCGAGGAAGTTTTATTCTTGAGTTCTCCGAAGATTTGTTTTATTTCGTGAATGTCAGTTGGTATAAAAAAGAAATTTTGTTCGACAGAGATCTTTCTAAATATTTCATTGGATCCGTTCTGAGTATAATTTTTTCTGCAAGTGCATCTGTTATCAAACAATAGCAGTTCAGTTCTTCAGTTTTTACTGTATTAACCCTATTTTTCCCTGCCAATTCATTTATTTTTGCCCATGTTTCCTTCTGATTATTATCAGATTGAAGTATTCTGTTTGAGTAGTACATGTTTTTTGCTTTTTTTATTACTTTCCTGTAGGTACTTCTGTATTTGTTGAAATAATTAATAAAATTCGTAGGGTTATCATTGTCAATATGATGGAGGGAGCGCATATGTTTTGCCGATCCTATTAATCCTTTGGTTAACCAGCGTTTCTTATTTTTGGTCTTTATGGTTCTCTTTGAGTATATTTTTGTTACTACTCATGTAGGGTTCTACAACTAATTTATTACCTTTAAGATTCACTTTGTTAAACCCTAGTATGCCCAGTATGCCCTTTTCGTGCCTATTTGTCTGCCTGACTGCCCGTGGCTGAAATTTTAAACAAATACGCATGCGCGAGACTATTTTGTTGATTGTTTCAGGCATGAAAATAAATAGGACTGGTTCTATTTTATCACCCTGAATCGAGGGGATTTCAAAGACATTTGTGGAAATGTCAGGTTTGCCAACACAGTAATTTTCTATTGGACTTGACATAACCAACAAATAAATGAAATTAATCACATAGTTTTCGTTTTGTTCAGTATAACAAAAAACTTTTCAACAAAAAATTAAACCGACGAAATAAGGAACTGAAAAGTAAAAAATAAAATAAACCTTCTTAGTCTCAATAACTAAGCTCCTAAACTATTGTAAGTAACTAATTTTGAGTCGGCGCCAAACAAACAAGCAAATGAATTAGGTAAGGCGTAAAATGATGGCATAGAGTTGCACGGTGACATTCTGATAATTTTTTTGAAGTAATTTAATGATCTTCTTTGATTGTTTGTTTGGCGCCGACTCGAAATTAGTTACTTACATTAGTTTAGGAGCTTAGTTATTGACACTAAGGTTTATTTTATTTTTTACTTTTCAGTTCCGTATTTCGTCGGTTTAATTTTTTGTTAGTTTTTATTTTTCAATTTTTTGTGGCTGGAATCTACTAATTACTACTTACTTGTTTTTTGATTACTTCCAAAATATTTACTTACCCACCTTACTTCAACTATTACCAGTTAAATAATATGATTATCTACTTTTACTATTTGTTGTAAAGTACATTATTTTTTTTGTTGTTCTGGTTAGGTTAGTTTATTTCATTACTTTGTATATCATTCCATCCTCTCATAGAATATTATGATTGTGTTGATGACACTAGCGATCTGTCATTGTCAACTACATATGTGTGCCAATGTTCACAAGTGAAAAATCAATTATCCCCTATTTTTCTACCCGTAAGGGTGGATAATTCCATTCGAAATACAAATATGATCAACTATGAGGTATACCCTATCTAATAAAAGAAGAATTATTCAAATCGAAGATCCCAGTACAAAGTTATGCCTGATAGAATCAGTTAACGGACCAGAATTCAGAGGGTGAGTGATCAATATCCTTCTTTTGCTACCCTTAGGGGTGGATTTCATCTTTTAAATTCAAATGGGACCAACTTCGAAGTACACCCTATCCACTGAAGAAAGAATTATCAGAATCGGACGCCTCAGTAAAAAGTTTTGCGTGATCATACATAAAAAAAATGATTAAAAAAAAATATACGCGTTGACTAGAGAACCTCCTCCTTTTTGGTTTCGTCGGTTAAAAAAGAAGAAAAAATCTTGTACCAGGGAAGGAAAAAGTTGAAACAACTAGTCCAGGCATACTAAATTACTTAATCATTTAAGGTAAATGTCAATTTTCCTTATGTTTGCAGCTCTGAAATTAGTGCCAGTTATTTGGGAAAATTTTGTTAACTAATATCCATGAAAATAAGCACAAAAATAGGCACGAAAAAGGCATAGTGTAATAAGGGTTTTAGCAAGAATATACTATTATTTGGACAATAAAGTTTGTCAACAAAGCCTGCCGTAGTCCTTAGTCATTTCAACATTGTCAATGTGAATTTCATGTGACAGCACAGGCTTAGCACGTACTATTTTTCAATTTGGTGCCGAATGAAAACTTCTCATTCTGCATCTGATCAGAAAACATTATGCCGAACGATGTTTATGTGACGCAAGGCCAATCTCAGTACTTTTTTAATATGAATATTTTTTTAATTCAATCACAAATTTTTCTATAATTTAGGCAGAAAAAAAATAGATTGTTTTTTTCATGTGGAACAGAATCAAAACAGAAGAGACTTACCTGTCTGTTCTGGACCAACTCTCCGGGAGCTATGATTCCGTCATTATCTAGGCAAGCATGCTTAAAGATAGGCTGATTATTCGCTGTATCGATCATGGGTCCCTGAATCCTATCGAAAGTTTGATTCGCATATCGTTTCATAGTACATTTGGAATTTTTGTAAACTAGACATCGACCAAAGCCCCTATCTATTGAAGCTTTGTTGATGATTAGGGCGTCTTCTATATCATATCCACTGTAGCTCATGACTGCTATGGTGGCATTTTGACCTGCTGGGAGTTTGTCAAAATTGGTCAGTTCGATCGTTTTCGTTTTGACCATGGGAGCTTGAGGATATACTAAATTGTACATCAAGGTGTCCATTCTGTTCTTCTGGTTATAGCCAATAGTTCCTACAAATACATTTTCACCATCGATTATAAATCCAACATTTGTTGATTATTTTATGTCAAAGATTATTTTTTGACATTTCTAGAAACCAATGGAAATTTTCAATTCAAATCATTCATGTACGTTTTGGCCAATCAAAACATTATTATAGTGAGAATAATCTACCTAGAAAATTGCCGCGGGAATAATTTGAGGTATTTTGTTTTTATTGTCTGACAAGGTATATTGTAGCGTAAATAAACTTAACTTGGTTTATACTAATTTATTTCACACTTAATCTACAACTTAATTTATATTACTACGCCACTGTATAGCTCGATCGTATGGGCTCGTTCAGACTGTCTGACTCCACTTGAGGGTTGCCTATTTATCTCCGATACAGCATTCTCGATGTTTCGAATTCTGACAGTTGGCGACCGGCGTGTTCCAATTGTTTCCAATATTGACCGTTGTTTTCCGCGGCAGAGCGTCTGGGTGGTTCTCGAATATCTCCGGGGATGACCTCATCGCTGTCGACGGCAACGCGCGAGGCGACAGGTCCGGCCTAGGTTCGTTACAATATTTTTAATTTGACGTCTGTCATCAATTCGCATGAAAAGTGAAAAATGAATCAAAACCGGTTTAGTACCTTGTATCATTGTGCAAGGAAATGTGTTTATGATCGTAACATCAAAAAATAATCTATAGAATACCACACGAGAGTTCGATAAAGTAGAAAATAAGTCTCAATTGGCAACAACTTTTCGAAAATCTGTCGAATTATTGTCACTTTATTCTCACTCTCTTGTGGTATTACAACTGAAAATATAAATTTTTTCCTCGGTACATAGCAGTTTGTTTTTGCTATACATATATTAGACATATTAAACTAAATCTCGTCCTCATTCATATTATGAAAATTTAATTTAACTCGAAGCTCCTCAGAAAAACTTCAAGTCATATTTTAGATAAAGTAAGTCATGGTTAACCTAAATTATTCTCAGAAATTACAATAACAGTAATAATTCCATAACACTCTTAGTGACTAAATTTCTATTTCTAAAATAATATTTATGTCTAAAATATAATTAAATTATGACATTTATCATATATAATCCGTATTCAATCAGTTGGTTGCACCTAGGTGTTGAAACACCTGTATGTACTAGAAGATTGCGTACGGCGAATGGTAAGGAATAGTTAGAAGAGATTTTGAATGTACCTTTGTGTTTGAATGGAAATGTTATATATTTATTTTGAAGGATAAACCTTTACTTTTAAAGTTTACAGTTTACTAAGAATACGAAACTATACGAAACTATACAATCAATCATAATATACAAAACTAGGTATATTGGGGTAAGCAGCAATGAAAAAGTAAACACTTCAAGTTTATCCAAGCTTTCGGAAATATTTATTTCCATCATCAGGGAGACTACAATAGATGAAAAAACCAATAGTAATACATATTCAAGTGCGAAACAATATGCTACTTACAACTTTGTTGAGGTTGGCTTCAATGATGTTAAAGATCAATACAAAAGGAAAAAAACCCGTAGATTAAGGAATAAAATGAAGTTCAAAGTTGCTACAACCACATTAGCGTTGTTTTAAATTATATAAATGTGTACTCTATGTGGTGTGACAAGTGAAATTGACAGGTTAGGAATGAATCTCTCAATTATATTTAAGCCAATGACACCTGACGGGTGTCACTTGGAATTAGTTACAGTGGTGCCAACTGTTAGATTAGTACCAACTGATGTTACCAGGTGGCGGTAATGTTAAAAAGAACTATTATTTTATATTACATTCGTACATCTGCGAATAGTAAGTAGTATTTTTCACCAAGTTGTTAATGAAAAGTATAAATAACAGACGGCCGAGATTGGACACTTGCGGAACAACAGATAAAGCCACCAATGACTTAGACTTAATGTCCTTTGACTACTTACTACATTTTGATTAAGATTGTGTAGATAAGATGCAAAGATCTGTATAAGATCGTTATGAAGTCCAAACTCACCTTACTCACTCAGAAGTATTGTGTGTGAGACTTTATCAAAAGCATTTGCAAAGACTGTGTTTATTACATCGAAAAGTAAAATTTTAGGAGAGATCAAATGATAAATATGTCTAACTATAATGACTTCGAAAATTTTTGCTGGTACATCAATCAATCAATCAATCATGCTTTATTGTCAGAAGATACAAAAATCTCATAGACAAAGCGATAAATAATGATTATAGTATATAAATGAACTCCTATAAACATAAAAATATATAAGCATATTTGAGCACATATACAGACATATAGATATATACATATATACTAAGGGTCAAAATGTAATAAACATAGAACATATAATATAAGACAATTTCTTCACATTGTCTGGTCATAAAAAAATGATTATATTGAACTGAACAAGCATAAATATATAAAATATAAATATAAAATAATTATAATTATAGGTTTGTAAAATAAGATATATATACAGTTATTACTCACAATTTTTGACTAGTTTGACGATGATACTTCAACTTACTGAATCTAGGAAGAATTCTTCCAGTTTATAATAGGCCTTCTCAACCAAAAGCTTATTTACTTCTTTTTTGAATTTATTGAGATCCCGAATCTCCCTTATTCTTAATGGCAGGTGGTTATAGATTTTTCTGCTTTGGTAGATGAGCGACTTCTGAGTAAGAGCAGATGAAGGTTTCAAAAGAGAAATCTGATTAGGGCGACGGGTACTATATGAGGGGGAGCAAACTAATATGTTCTTGTATTTTTTATGCAGAAGGCATGCCGTTTCTATTATAAAAATACAAACCAGAGTTAAAAATTTTTGTTTCAAAAATAGTGGACGACAAGAGTCCCGGTACTTAGCTTTACATATATATCTCATTGCCCGTTTCTGTAGCAAGAAGACCATGTTGAATCGGTTTTTTGAACACATACCCCAGAAGTAAATGCCATAACGAAGGTGTGACTCTATCAGTGAAAAATATACCTGTCTGGCATTTGTGATGCACAGCTCATTTGATACAATTCTGACTGCATAACAGCCTGAAGCTAGTTTCTTGCACAATTGACTAATATGACCTTCAAAAGCTAATTTGTCGTCGATATGTAGTCCTAAAAATTTAATGTCAGAGACATTGGGGATAACTTCATCAGCTAGATTGACATCATCATTTAGAGTACATTTGAATGATACAATGTTTGTTTTCCTGATGTTGAATGATAAAAGATTGGCATCACACCACTCTTTCACTTTCTCATATCCGCTTATAACGCTATGAAGCTCTGCGCTATTCTTGTTATGACAGTATCGCTGTCATCTGCAAACATTGTAAATTTTCCTTTAATGTCCACTTCAGTTAAATCATTTACATATATCAAAAAGAGCAGTGGTCCCAGTACCGATCCCTGTGGTACACCACATCTCACTATGCCTTCTCTTGAACCTGTCCCATTTAGCAGCACTGTCTGACGACGGTCAGCCAAATACGAACTGAACCATGTCAGTGCAGTACCTCTAAAACCATAGCGTTCCAGCTTTTGGAGGAGTATCTCATGATTCACACAATCAAATGCCTTTGTTAAGTCACAGAATACTGCAGCCGCAACGTCTTGGTCATTTAGATTTAGATAAAGGGTTTCCAGAAACGAGAATATGGCATCCTGTGTACTTTTTGATGATTGAAACCCGAACTGGTTGGAATTCAAAATATTATGTTTTTTAAGGAAAACTATCACCCTTTTTTTTACAAGTTTCTCAATTAACTTCGAAAACTGGGTAACAATGATATTGGCCTGAAGTTTGCAGGCAAATCATAATCTCCCTTTGTGCAGAGGAGTTACTGTGGCCATTTTAGGAATGAGGGAACTCCCTCAGAGAAGGAAATATTTATTGTTTCTGCCAGGATCATAAGTGCATTTTCAGGAAGTTGTTCCATTATTTTCAGGGAAATGTCATCCCAACCAGAGGAAGTTTTTTTCTTCGATTCAGCAAAGATACCCTTGATTTCCTGTATATCAGTTGGTATGAGAAAGAAAGTTTCAGGCACCCATGTTTCGCTGAGGTATGTCAATGGATCTTTTGTGACATTAATTGATTTTTGCAGTTGCTCTACTATTGAACAGTAAAAAGTGTTCAATTCGTCTGAGCTCAATTGTGTTTGTACATTAACAGCAGCTTGTTTTTTTCCCCTCAAATCGTTTATGATTTTCCAAGTTTCTCTTTGATTATTTTGCGAATGAGCTATTCTGTTTTCATAATACATATTTTTTGCAGCCCTAATCGTCCTTCTGTAGGTATTTCTATATTTATTATAAAAAGTTAGGAAGATTACACTGTCATTTCTTATATATTTTCTGATCTGATGCAGGGAGCGCATATTTTTTGCCGAATTTTTAAGGCCCTTAGTGAACCAGGGTTTTTTAATTTTATTTTTTAGTTTTCTTATAGGAAATGCCTTATTAAAATTTTCTGAAAGCAATTTATGAAATTCTCTTAGGGGGTTTTGAAGCAGAATAACACTACCAATCTGATTCAGAACATAGTTGAGAAAACCTATTATAGTTACGTTTACTGAATATTCTACCCCTTTGGGGTTTAGTTCTTGACACTTTGGTGTCAAATGTCATATGACATATAATGGCCTCATGATCAGATAAACCGGAATTTATAGCCCTACAGGCGACGTTGGTCAAATTGGACAGATAGCACTGTACCAGGTCTGTAATTGGTTATGCTCGTTTTATCTCTTTTTTTGTAAACTGGACAGATTTTGTCCTCTTGCCAAACATCTGGGAAAGTTTTTTTCCTCAGACATAAATTATAAAGAAACATTAGCAGGTTTAGTAAGAAATGGCGCCACAGTTTTAGTGAGTACTCCCAGATGTGTTGACGGATGTTCACAGAATGTCAGATAGCACTGTATCAGTATCAGCAAAACAATCAATATACATTGAATTCAAGATACTCCGACTCACCCATGGCTTGTTTTCCCATAGCACATTGATACGTATTCCTAGGGGACTGATTGTGATGAGGATACGGTACCAAACCGGCACACACCCCCAGTAAAGTGAAAGTTGCAATCTCCAAATGGGTTGTTTGCATGGTAATATCTTTTTCCTCACATGCTATGTAGCTGTCGTTCTCCTCGTTCACATCGAGAAATTCCAAGAGCCCTACGAAATATAATCGGTTTCCGATTGGATTCTAAGTTGACTGAAATCAAGAATCTCACCATCCTGTATGAAGTCTTCGAAAGCCCTTATACCTTTTTCGAGCTCAAAAATATGTGCTTCAGTTATCAAAGGGTGACCATCTTTGACTATTATGTATGGCCTACATAACCTGCCACCATCTGAGCTGATATACACTGATTTATGTAAGTGACTGGGGTAGATGGAGACATAACCTGAAATGTAACCTTTCCGACGGGCCAGCCTGAATACATTGATGAGTTTTTTATAGTCTTTAGTTATGCCTACTATGTTACCTAGAATGAAAATATGGCAAATTAGTCAGTGTCGTTCTACTGTTGTTTCATTTAAAATATCTAATATTAAAGTTTTTTTAATCCTTGGAAGAATAATAATTTCAGACATCAAACATTTGCTGAAAATGTATTCTGTAAAACCTGACAAAGACGTTTCCCAGCAAATCGTATGTTTTTTGTTTATAAAAGCTGTTTTGAAAAAAAAAGGCCACAAATACAAACAAAAACTTTGACAGCCTATTCTTTTGACAGACCTGTTTTATGAATTTAAACTTGGAAGGTACAAATTAGAAGATGACCTGAAAATCTTGCAATAGATAGTCTTGCTGAAAAAAAATTGTTAGAGATCAGAGCCATCCGATAGTTTTTTTGATAAAATTAAAAAGAATCTTTCAGTTTAATTGGTGCAATAACAAAAATTTATTTATTTATTTAATAAACGGGAGAACCCCTCTTTACAATTTATGGACAAAACAATATGAGACAATATATAAAAGACAGTAAGATATATCAGGTTATCAAAGAGTAGCTACTCCACTAAGGGATGTTTCAAAAGTAAATGAGTTAACGCACGTTATACATACACCATTCGCATTAACTAGATTTCCCAGTCTCAAAATACGAGATATACTGCTATTATAGCCATAGTTAGAATGGTGAAAAGGAGTGCTGAAAAGTTCACAATTTCGTGTCGGTATTTTTTGAAATCTAAAATTGATTTTTGCCAACAATTCTGGACAGTTTTACACGCTTTATATTAGCTTCACTTGTATGTTTGTAACCGACACCTTTGGACTTGATTTTCACCCACTTCCAGACGTCCGAATGATTTGAAATTTGGCAGGTGTAAATGGCGGCTCCAATATGACGTTTTTTAAAATTTTATCAGTTAATTATGAATATTGTCGAATTGGATCTGAGGGTTTTCGTAGTCAGAGATTATGATTCTTTGTCAAAATTGAAAATTCAAGATGGCGGCTCCAAAATGGTGGACGAGTTTTGTGATTATGGTTCGATTCTATTCAAAATTGGTATGTGGGGTTTTTGGAGTCGAATATTATGATTCTTTCGTGAAAATTGAAAAATTCAAGATAGCGGCTCCAAAATGGTTGACGAGTTTTGTGATTATGGTCCGATTCTATTCAAAATTGGTATGTGGGGGTTTTCGGAGTCGAATATTATGATTCTTTCGTGAAAATCGGGAAAATTCAAGATGGCGGCTCCAAAATGGTGGACGAGTTTTGTGTGTATGGTCCGATTCTATTCAAAATCGGTATGTGGGGGTTTTAAAGTTGAATATTATGATTCTTTCGTGAAAATTGAAAAAGTTCAAGATGGCGGCTCCAAAATGGTGGACGAGTTTTGTGATTATGGTCCGATTCTATTCAAAATTGGTATGTGGGGGTTTTTGGAGTCGAATATTATGATTCTTTCGTGAAAATTGAAAAATTCAAGATGGCGGCTCACTGTATATATTGACAACGTTAAAATCTTTGAATGACTTCTAAAATCGAGATTTGACTATTAATACAGCTGTACACATTAATGATTTGGAAAATAATTACAGTTACTAATAGTAATCACGGAATTAATAGTAGATTAGAACAAATAATAGTTTAAAAAAATTAAAAAAACACGCTTTTATAGAAATCCAAACTAAAAAAATATAAAATAAATTTTAATAAATTTGAATTCAGAATAGTGTAAAAATTTTTAATAAATATAAATCAATAATGTAAATAAGAAAAAAAATTATTTTATTTTAAAAAAAGCGTGGGGTGCTTAATCTGAATCTCAAAAATTTCATTAATTTATATTTATAAAAAAAAATTACACAATTCTTAATTCAAATTAATTTAAATTTATTTTCTATTCTAGTTGGGTTTTCTATAAAAACGTGTTTTTTAATTTTTTTAAACTATTATTTATTTATTTTTTAGTTTGGTTTTTTATAAAAAGCGTGTTTTTTGGTTTTTTTAAACTATTATGTTATACCTGAAATTAATTTGTATAGTAGAATTAAATCAGCTCTATTACAGCTAGTTTCCAAAGTATTCATGGAAAGGCGATCCAGGATCTGAGAATAGTTGTATGTACCATGGCATAAGCCCATTTTATAAGCAATACTTCTCAAAAACCTGCTTTGGATACACTTAGATTGTGAACTCTATTTCATGGAAAGGCGATCCAGGATCTAGTCTTGTTGTCTGGACTCCAGACAGGGAGGCATATTGGAGACAAGAATATACAAGTGACAGGAATAGTGTTTTGTTGAAAAATTTACAATTGTCTGTGTATTCCTGCGAACAAACCTAGTTTTTGTGAACCATTGCTTACAATTAATTTATATGCTGAACAAATGTAAGTTTTTCATCGAATAATACTCCAAGGTCTTTAACAATCGATACTCTTTCAATGATCTTATTATCTAAGTGATAATCATTTTGAATTGTCGTTTTTGCTACTACTACAAGTAATACATTGGCATTTATCAGGATTTAACAACATTCCGTTTGATTCGACCATTTTAGTAAGGAATTCAGATATTCTTGTAATTTTGTGCAATCTATTGGGTTAGAGATGTCTGTATATAATTTTAAATCGAAAAGGAGGAATTCACAATTTAAAAAAATGGTTAATATTTCCAGTTAAACATCAACATTAATTATTTATAACCCACATCCAGTCAAATTTAATAATGATAGTCCAAGAGCCTGGTCGATTTATATTCCTTGAACCCCATACATTCAGAAGTTTACTACAGGGTTCCTCATGAAAACATATCCATGAAACGACAACTGTGCCGGAGTAAAACCTGCCAGAAGTATTTTTATTAATTAATAAACAGACGCTTATTTTT
>JAFIRS010002596.1:0-199854 GCA_018342105.1 Gonioctena quinquepunctata | reverse complement strand
TGGGAAAAAATTTAAAATCTTGAGAAAAAAAAAAAAAAAATGGAAAAAAGTTGAAAATTTTTAAAAAAAAAAGTTAAAAAAAAAAGCCAAGTTTGAAATGAAAAAAAAAAGAGGAAACCCGTCAGAGGATCTCTCTCTCCCACACACGGTATGTTCACGTCACTACACCGTTTTAAAAAAAAGTCGGTTAGACTCTCTATTCATTTTTTTTGATATTACATGACGATTCCAAGCTTTTTTTTTACGTTTGTGGGAATTTCGCCAAAGCAAAAAACATTATGTTATAACAAAAATAAAATTACAAAATCTTATATATTTCATGTTCCAAGGGTGGTATTTGGTGGTGGTGGTGGCGGCGGGGATACGCTACTGCTCCCGTTGGAAGCCCCCCCATCCCCCTGTATTTAGAATCATTCATTTCAAACTTGGCGATATTTCGATTATGGTGTTGTTGTTGTCATCCCTTCGAGGGGGGGTGGCAGGTCTTAAGAAAAACCCTTTCGAAGTCCGCTTTTCGTTTCATTGGCCCAAGACTGATTGCCATTTTTGAAAAACCGCTACTCCACGAAATCATATCTACGGTATGTCAGTATAAGATGGGTTCAGAATAAAAGTCCGTATCTTTTGAACATATTTCGATGTTGTGGTTTTTGGTGCGAGATTCAATTTTTTAATTTTTCGTGACGTTTCGTTTCTCTTCAAAAAACTGTAACTCTTCGTTCAGGTTTGATTTTTCGATGAAACTGTTAATTTCCTTTATATCCTCTGTCATCGACAACATAACCTCAACGAGCATTTCAAAAAAAAAACTCCAATATATACTTGTTTCTTCCCCCTCCTCAAAACACCTTTTCGATCCACCCTGTATTTTTGGGTGACGTTTTAAAAGTTATCCGTCCTGCTTCCATGTCGCCGACATCCTTCCCCCGCAGATACAAATACGAATAGTAATCGTTCCAACATTGAATGAAGTTACCCCACGGTTCGAGCGTGCAGTTGCTTCTTATCTTTTTAAAGTAAAAAATTCTTTCAAAAAGGAGCCCCCCGCCGATATCTTATCTCAATGAAAAAAGATCCCGGATATCCGGTCGTTAAATAAACAACTGATAAGAAGTGCTGACGAAAATAAATTCCTGCAAAGACGTGGTTGAGTCATGACCGCATCTCGCTGGCTCCCCCACTTTCAAAATGGCCGCCGCCATTCACTGGTCACGTGACACTTCCTCCCAATCAATGCCGTTGACGGATATTGGTTGACACCCCATTTCAATATGCTGCTCGGCTATTGGATAACGGCCGGCGGCTATCACCACGCCCACGACCTATCACAGCTCTCCCCCCCTCCCACTCTCAATCACACACTTCCATACACAACATGGCTGCCACCATTCCGACCAATCACGGGCCACTCATCCCCCCACCCTACCCACATACAACCATCCCCACCCCTCTCACCGCCATCTTTTCACAAACCCTCCCACAACATGGCTGCCGCCATCATCCCTACCCCACCCGAAAACCTCAACCCCAACCACTAAATAGGTTCGCCAGAAGGACATACCCTACATAAACTGGAAGAAGATTTCACAAATAATTAGCCTCTCTTCCAAAAATAACTATTGATTTAATCGTGGATTTTTCAATTCACAGAAAAAATCTTTCTATCAATATTCAATTGAGAATGTTTCCCTTTTCAACATGAATACCCCACAAGAGGTTATCTTGACGATGGAAGATAGTGACTTAAGTTTATCTTTCAGTCGCAGATGATTCCACATCTGATTTTATGAACATCCTGTTTATATTTTCAACAAATCAATCCTGTTTATATTTTCAACAAATCAGAGTACAAAGCATTCGCCTAAAGAAGTCTTTTCACAGAAATTTTGAATTTTCTTGCATCAGCTATGATTTTAATCTCGTTGGATAGGTGATTATATAATTTTTTACCATTATAAATTATGGAGTTTTTTATTTGTGTTGATGTTGGCGTTGGTAAGGTTATATTAAGTGTTTGTCTAGTGTTATATTGTGTTTTTTCCAGGATTTCGTTTTGGAATTTCTTATGAATGAGACATACTGTTTTTAAAATAAAAATACAAGGTATTGGTAATGTTTGATGAAGAGTGGCTTGCAAGAATCCCGGAACTTAGCCTTGCACATACACCTTAATGCTCTTTTTTGCAAGACAAAAACCATATTGAACAAATATTGATTACAAGATCCCCAAAAACAAATTCCGTGTCTCAGGTGTGAGTCGAATAAAGCATAATGCACACTTTTTGCCATATCTTCACCAAGTTCCCATCAAGTGGTTCCTACAGCAAAGCAACCTGTCGCAAGTATTCTTCTGAGTTTTTCAATGTGATCTTCATATTTCAATTTATCATCAATATGTAAACCCAGGAACTTTGCTTCTGTCATATTACTGATCACTTGATTTCCTAGATGAAGCTCTTCTAAATTACATTTGAAAGTGTGGATGTTAGTTGTTGAGATATTGAAAGATAGATTATTAGCGTCACACCAATCTTTCACTTTGCTAATATCATTCTCAATCATTTGATGCAGTTTTGAGCCATTTTTATCATGCCATTTGGGTGAACTCTCCCGAAATATTAATTGAAGCTAGATCATTTATGTACAGTAGAAAAAGCGTTGTAGAAGACATTTTTTTAGTTGCGATTAAGATGCTGCCAAGACAAGACGTCCAAGGCATGCATTTTGAACATATCCTACATTGGAATTGTTTTATATTTCATTGCATTATTAAGAACGAATCGCTATTATTTGACGGGAAAGAAAGATACTAATACTTTTATAGGTGTTGTGGATAATATTTCGCTCACTTATTATCATCATTCAATCAGAGATTGAGTGGTTGAGATTTTTTAGGTCTCTCGTATCTTCTTTCCACAGCGAAAAATATGTTGGACAGTCAGATCTCGAAGTATTCTTGTACTGCTGGATTTCGATCTTATGTCATTCATTTAGCGCTATTTTTTTGTGGCTTCAGTTCGTGTTTTCTGACATAGTCTTTTTCAGCTTTGGTGCGATACTTCTTTCTTTCTATGAGGGCCGTAGTCAAAAGGCGCAAATCATGCCGGTTGTTGGATATTTTCTGTTGAATATATAACTGCAGAATCCATGTCCTTCGGTGTTTTAATCATTGATGAGATGATATACATCTGATTTGTCTCTGAATAGTATTCAGGTGGTTACCATAATTTAGAAATGATTGATTATTAATAGTGGTGATTTGCTGATGTTTATTATTATAGGGGAGTGATCTGACGATAAGTTGAAACAAGATTTTGCCTTGCATAGTTTTGAATACCTTTCATAATATCGAGAACTAGTTGAGTTGATGACTTTTTTCTGTCTGGTAGGCCAATATTTTGGTTGAGCAGTGGCGATTTTGTAGATTATTAACTTTCATTATTTTGAGGAGCATTTTGAGGTAGTAATTCTGAACCCCCATGTTGGGATTTTAGCGTTATAGTTACCCCCTAGTTTTTTGGCTTGTTCTCTCCTTTTCAGAGAGGTCATATTGTTGGGAAAGATACACAGACCATAACTGAAATGGAAAAAAAAATCGATATATTCTACGATGAAACAGGAAGTGATTCAAATTCCAAGATCTGGAAATACACCCACCAAAGAAAATCCGAAACTAAAACTATGTGTCATCCGGTTTTCTTGAGCAGAATTTTCCTCCCCTCTTAACACTAATAAACATAACCTTTCCTGTCAAGAAAATCGAATTATCCTTCACCTTTCCGTAGAACAAACAGAACTAAAGTATTTATTGTGTTTACTTACGTCTGAATCGCATTAGCGTCGTTGGGTGAGTGTACTAACACTGTTAGTGTAAACATTTCTCCCTTGCTGTTTACCTGATATTTTCAGCACCTGGAGGCTGAGAAATCTAGCATCCGCTGAAGTGTGGGTCTTATTCAAACGAACACTTTCGGTAGCACACAGGCAAGCATTATTTTCAGTAAACTTTGAATGAACAACTATTTGCGTTCTGATATTAATTACCACTGAAGTTTGAATCATAAGTCAACTAGTTGACCGTGCCAACGTTATATTAAAAAAATATCGCGTTTTCCAGGAAATCAATGTTTATATTAATTGAAAATATTTGAGAACGGTCATGTAGTTACTGCGGATCATGCGACCTTGTAAATATGATTAAATTTGTTTTTTCTCGGGATTTAGGTACTTTTGGAACGGAAAAACTGTGTTTTTATGAAATTATAATTACGTTTCGCCTGGAGGCCTCCTTCTTCAGATTTTCATCTACAAAAACAATGTTTTCTGTGAAAAGAGAGGTTATGATACATGTTTGAAGGCACATTTCATAGTTCATGTTTTGTGTTTGATTTGAGTTTCAAAAATAAAATTTAAAAAAATCAGTTTGGACACGCCCGGGGATCAAATCTCGGCCCTTGGAGTTACAAAGCAGACGCACTGAGCTAATCGGACACACTCTAAGAGGTTAGCCGATATTGCTTTTGTTGGCCATGTTTCTTGAATTTTGCAATTGCCGGGCAGCTTTCCTAATTTTTCTTTTCGTTAAAACCATCCTCTGGCTATTACGAACATTTAAAAAAATCAGTCAAATCGGTCCAGCGCTTACAAAGAATCGAGATTCATCTTTATTATATAGATAAGGAAATGCTACATCACCGAGTTGAGCTCTGATCACAACCCGGTTATACTGTCATCAGGGGGTGATCCTCCGCTCCAGACGGATCGAATGTATACTAAGATGAATTGGGAGAGATTCCGTTTGCTCCTGGATACAGGTTACCGTGCTCCTGAGAGAATGGATTCTCGACTTGAGTTGGATGAGGCAGTAGCGCGTTACGAACTCACCATCAAAAATGCTTTGGAGGATTCCTCCCGCAAGGAACCGGCTCCCAAATTTCATGACGAATTTCCTCTGAGGATTAAAAATCTCATTCGCTATAGAAATCGTGCCAGAAGAGCGAACCAAAGGAGTCGGTTCCCTGCAGACAGAATACGAGCTAACGAATTGAATAGAGAGGTTAGAGAAAACAAATCGGAATTTAGAAATGAAAGATTTGGCATAACACTTCAAAATTTAGAAAACTGCGATCAACTTTGGAAAATTAATAAGAATCGAAAATAAAAAGAGACCGATTTTCCTCCTATTCATGGTGAGGCCAGAATGTGTTATGACCTTGAATCCAAAGCTCAAGCTTTTGCAGACTCGATGGGAAGACAATTTAGGGTGAATGAACATCCAGACGATGATCTGGATCGTGAGCTTTTGTTGGTAGATCGGATCCGCCGCACCCTTAGGGAATGATTGGGTAACGAATTGAATAGGGAGGTTAGAGAAAACATATCGGAATTTAGAAATGAAAGATTTGGCATGACACTTCAAAATTTAGAAAACTGCGATCAACTTTGGAAAATTAACAAGAATCTAAAATAAATAAAGAACGATTTTCCTCCTATTCATGGTGAGGCCAGAATGTGTAATGACCTTGAGTCCAAAGCTCAAGCTTTTGCAGACTCGATGGAAAGACAATTTAGGGTGGATGAACATCCAGACGATGATCTGGATCGTGAGCTTTTGTTGGAAGATCGGATCCGCCGCACCCTTAGGGAACCCAATCATGATGACATTCGTTCAGCTACGTTGGATGAACTTAAGGCCTATATCAAGGGTTTGAATCCCAAAAAAGCGCCTGGTTACGACGGAATTACTAATCGTATGATTAGGTATTTTCCGGATAACCAAGTGCAGTCACTATTAAATATTATTAATAACTCTTTGCGCCTTAAGAGATTTCCTCGTAGGTGGAAGCATGGTATCGTGGTTATGATTCCGAAACAGGGACTAAACCCGACCTTCCCGCAAAATTATCGGCCGATCAGTCTGCTTTGCAGTTCAGCTAAGTTAGCTGAGAAAATCGTCCTGGAAAGGCTCGACGAAGAAGTGGAGGATAGAAATGTCCTACCTAATGAACAATTTGGTTTTAGACGTGCTCACTCCACCGAGCTTCAGGTTATGAGGCTAGTGGAGGTCACAATTTCATCGCTAAATACTATCAATAGCGCTCACATCGTTTTGCTAGACATCAGCAAAGATTTCGACAGAGTGTGGCACGAAGGCCTACTGTGAAAGCTGATAGACTTCCATCTGCCGCTTAGTTTGATAAAGTGGATTAAATCGTTCCTCTTAGGTGGGACATTTCAGGTCAGGGTCGACAATTCGCTCTCGAATTCGAGAGAATTTGTGGCTGGCGTTATACGCCCTTTACACGTCAGATATACCAAGGAGCGAACATGTGAAGATCTCCTTATTTGCTGACGATACGGCTTTGCTTTCCTCTGCAGCTGACCACTTGATGAGTGCCGTTTATTTGCAAAATGCATTAAACGACCTCCGGCAGTGGTATCTGGAGTGGAAAATAAAGCTGAATCCTGATAAAACACAGGCGATTTCAATGGGTCGTAAGAAAAACAACCCGGAGAGGGGAGTGACTATCTCTGGAAGGGAATGGTCAGAGCGGGTCAAGTACCTGGGATTTACTGTGGACCGCCGGCTCACCTGGAGACCACATGTCAACATTGTGAGGGACAAAATTGTTAAAAAGATATGTGCGTTATATCCCCTGATTAACAAGAAGAGGCTCTCCCTCAAAAACAAAGTCATGATTTACAAGATGATGTTCAGGCCTGTCATTTTGTATGCCTCAGCCGCCTGGGGCCAAATCTGCAGGTCTAGCATTGGCGTCCTGGAAAGGGCGCAAATGAGAGTCCTGCGGATGATAACGAACGCTCCGTGGTACGTGCGGAGCGATCGGAGCCTTGGAGACTTAAATCTGCCTTCCATCAGAAGTATCATCAGAGAACGCAATCAAAAAGTATTTGATTGTGCATTGGCGCACGAGAATCCGCTCGTGAGGGAAGCCACTGATTATAACATAGACGACCCCTCGCGTTTTAAGCGTCCCAGGCACTCTCACTAAACGAAAAATCAACGAAGATCATTAAATTACTTCAAAAAAATTATCAGAATATCACCGCGCAACTCGATGCCATCATTTTACGACTTACCTAATTCATTTGCTTGTTTGTTTGAGCCGACTCAAAATTAGGTACTTACATTAGTTTAGGAGCTTAGTTATTGAGACTAAGAAGGTTTATTTTACTTTTTACTTTTCAGTTCCGTATTTCGTCGGTTTAATTTTGTGTTAAAAAGTTTTTATCCCCATATATGGTAATCAGTGTGCCATCTGCGAACAGATTAATAAATGAGTTGTGTAGGTAAAGATGTAAATCATTTATATATACCTAGTATAAACAATAATTGCCCAAGGATACTTCCCTAAGGAACTCCGTAGATACTATCTATTTCTTTAAAGTAACTACCATACATTCTTGTTTTTTGTTGCATATTTGTAAGATAATTTGTTAGCCATTTGAGAACTGTGCCTCTCATACCGTATGCCTCACCTTTGATAACAGTTTTGTCCTATCTATTCTTTCGAATGCTCTTCTCAAGTCTACAAATACACTAACCACAATTTCGCCATCATCAATGTTTTTTTCCCACTTATTACATATTAATTGGCAAGCTGACTCAGTAGAATGATTATGCCGCAACCCAGATTGGCAAATGAAAGCAAATTATTTACGTTTAGGTAATCCACTAGCTGCTCATACACAATTTCGATTATTTTTTCAATTACTGGAAGTAAATTCATGGGTCTCAGCTCTTCGGGCTTATTAGGTTTATTCATCTCTATTTATTGTGCTGCACTTCAGGGCTGCTGCTAAAATATCAGTTTGCAAACACGTATTTATGATATACAATAAGGGATACCCCTCACTGAGAATATATTTTTTAATGACGACACTGCTTTATTTTATAAATTGTTCACTATTTTCTGTAATTTTTTGAGGGACCAAACAGGAAACGTGTTAATACTAGAATAACTTAATTTCCACAAAATTTGTAAGAGCAGGTATGCTTTCAGAAATTTCCTGTATACATTTAAAATAAAACTCATTTAATTCCTCCTTAACACTTCCTGCACCTAGGTCCAACGAGTTTATAAAGTCGAACTACTATTTACTATTTGTTTTAGTGTATGCCACATTTTTTTACTATGATTTTTACATTCATCAATAGTTCTTCCATATAATTCATCTTCTTCAGCTCTAATTAAGGATACTATTTGATTTCTTTTCCTTCTATATTTTTCGAAATCTAATGGATTATTTGTATAGCGAAACGTTTTGTAACACATATCTTTCTCTTTCTGTAAAGTTCTGACTGGCGCTATTTTATTTAATCTTGTTTCAATATCGGTTTTGAAATTTTTGTATAAGATGTCGACATCAGAAGAAGTATAATCCCATTTTTTTAATCATGTCCATACTAATACCGTCCATTTTCTCCTTTGAGATAAATCTCGAGTAGATCATTTTGCTGCTAGTTTTTGGATATACATTAATTTCGATTCTTATGATATCGTAATCTGTGAACCTTGGAAATTCACGTTTAACTTCTTGAAATTTGTTGTTTGTAATAATTAAATCTAGTAACGTACTGGAATCACGAGTAAGTTTAGTTCGTTGTTTAATAATTTGTCAGAATCCAGATGAGTGCACTGTCCATGAGCCTTATTCCGTTTGGATTTACAGATAAAAGGTTAATATTAAAATCACCCCATATTATAACATCATTAGAACCCAAGACTTTATGTTCGAGAAGTTCATGAAACCAATATAGGAAAGTAGATTTACAGCCATTGGGTGATCTGTACATGACGTGTTGATACCCCACAGTAATCTTAAGCAACATATACCAATACTCTTTTTTTAACTTCCTATATAACATTTCACTTCCCCAGTGTGCCTACTATCGGAACAACAGGTATAATCCTTTATATAATATTCAGATTCTGCAATGTCAGCTATTACTTGGATTTCTGTTAATAATACTACAATAACTGGTTTTACATCCAATAATTATAGTCTTAATTGAGTAAAATTTGTTGTTAAGCCCTGTATATTTATACATAGTACTAGACCATTTGAAATAGCCTGTGATTGCTATTGATAACTAATTATTTCTTTATTTTTTAAACCTGTCTTAAGTAGCTTTCACAATTTGGATCGAATACATGGTGCTCGTAATCAATCCTCTTCTGCTTCAGAGTATCAACAGCGTACTTACATTTTACATTCTTCTTTCCTATGCTTTTTGTTACAATAAGGGCAAACTGCGTTTGAGCTACATTTATCTGCACGATGTCCATACTTCTAGTAGTTAAAAGAACTTGAAACACTAACAAACTCAAAGAATGTATAGCTAGACCACCCTATAAATATTCTCTCGTTATTTTTAGGATCAGGTTCAAAAGTACATAAAAAACTTTCTTACTTACGTTAAAGTATGGTAATGCGTTTGGTAATTAATATCGTCCAGTTAGCCATACTGTGTACTCAATATTTCGATTATTACATTTCATCTATTTCTTATTATTTACTTGAACTCATGAACAAAACTCAAGTCCTCGGGAAAGTTTTGGTTTTCTAACTGAGAGGTAAACTGTGTGCCATCCACGTCTTCTTTACATACATTGCCATCCACAACGTCTTCTTTACATATTTTTTTTTTCTAATTTTGACATTTAAATTGACACTTTTCAAAACTCGTTGACGTTATCAAATGTTTTACTTTTCACCACCAGTTGCGAAAGGTAACATTTTTCGCAACTGGTGATGAAAAGTAAATTTTACCACCAGTTGCAAAAAATACACGAATAAAATTTGTTATAATTTTGAGGCTAAACTACTTGAAGTAATTCTTCATTGTTATTATATTCTCTGTACATATCATGAAGATAAAATTTTATCCGAATTCAATACATGATATGTATAGTAAAAACTAATTATAAATATTAATAATATAATTTGAATAATTGGATATATTGACCCCAGCTGACAACGTAGTTTTCTATGTAGCATTAATTTCCGTTTTTTCCATGAAAGTCTCTCCAAGGATGAGAAAACGCTTTCAACGCACTAAAAAGTAAAAAATAATTTTAATATTCAATAACTATTCCAAAAAGCGTGGGGTGCTTTGTCGAAATAAATTAAAATAGGGTTTCCCAACGTATTTCACACAATATTTTTTCTAATTTTGATATGTGATCTTTTTTAATTCAAGTTAAAAATATAAAGAATATATATTTAAAAAAACTGAATAATACGCTTTAACGCACAAAAAATTTAAAAATAATTTTAATATTCAACGACTATGCCGAAAAGTATGGGGTGCTTTTTGATTACGTATCTTTGAGAAACATAATACTTTTAGAGTAAGATCCCAGAGCCGAAAAAAACACCTCATTTTAGCAAAGCTGAAATTTTAAGTATGAATAGTGTGATATTAGTTGAGAACGTATGCGCACTTGCTAGCTTGAAAGCGGTATCAGGTACAAAAGGGATCAGGTTCAAAAGTACATAAAAAACTTTCTTACTTACGTTAAAGTATGGTAATGCGTTTGGTAATTAATATCGTCCAGTTAGCCATACTGTGTACTCAATATTTCGATTATTACATTTCATCTATTTCTTATTATTTACTTGAACTCATGAACAAAACTCAAGTCCTCGGGAAAGTTTTGGTTTGCTAACTGAGAGGTAAACTGTGTGCCATCCACGTCTTCTTTACATACATTGCCATCCACATCGTCTTCTTTACATATTTTTTTTTCTAATTTTGACATTTAAATTGACACTTTTCAAAACTCGTTGACGTTATCAAATGTTTTACTTTTCACCACCAGTTGCGAAAGGTAAAATTTTTCGCAACTGGTGATGAAAAGTAAATTTTACCACCAGTTGCAAAAAATACACGAATAAAATTTGTTATAATTTTGAGGCTAAACTACTTGAAGTAATTCTTCATTGTTATTATATTCTCTGTACATATCATGAAGATAAAATTTTATCCGAATTCAATAAATTTTTTTTTTTTTTTATGTTCTGGTTCCCACGAAAAGGGATATCCTGTAATGTTCAGAGAACATCGTGGGAACCTAGGGAAAGAAGGTAGGAGTTGGTGTTCGTCTTAAATTTCTGAAGGTTGTATGCCTCGGGGAACACCTCCCTAGGCAATGAGTTCCAAAGCCTCGCTGTTCGTTGGATAAACGAGTCTTTGGAAAGTGATGTTCTGCAGGTCTCCAAAGTGACCACGAAGGGGTGTGATGACAACTTGACGGGTTAATCTCGAAGAGACTGCCAAAGCAGGAACGATTGTTGATATTTCAGAAGAGCATCGCCCATGAAAATATCTATAAAATAGAGACAAATCGCCAACTTTTCTACGGTGTTCCAGACAAGTGAGCGAGTTTGTAAGCGAGGCATCACCGACGAGACGAATTGCCCTTTTTTGGACAGAATCCAATAGCCTCAGGATATGTTTAGGTGCCGCACTCCAAATATGGGAACAGTATTCCAGGACAGGTCGGATCTGTGCCTTATAGATCATAAGCAGCTGACGGGGGGTGAAATAGCTCTTGGCACGAAACAGAAAACCAAGTTTTTGGGATGCACTTTTGGCAATGGACCTCACGTGATTTTCCCAGGAAAGGTTATTGCTGATAGTAATACCAAGCATCGATATGGATGGCTTCAGTGGTATGGTTACTCCTGACAAAGTAATGTTAGGCACAGTGAGATCGGCTTTTCTAGAGAAAAGACATGCTTGTGTTTTGTTTGCATTGAATTCTACCAAGTTATTAGATCCCCATTCGAGAATTGTTGCTAAGTCCATATTTATATTATTAACATTTCTTCCTCGTTCATTTCTGGTTTCATGGGCTGATATAGGGGCCCTGGAAGAGAAAGCGGTATGGAGGGTACTATCATCGGCAAAGCTGTGTACTGGACATGAAGTTGCTTTCAACAGGTCGTTGATGTGAAGTAGAAATAGTGTTGGTGCGAGAATGGATCCTTGCGGAACACCAGCATTTATGAGTAGAGTGTCAGATGAAACTCCATCGACCACTACATGAAGAGACCTGTTTGAGAGAAAACTAGCAAGCAGAGAACACAGCTGAGGGGGCAAGCCATAAGACGGAAGCTTGGCGAGGAGTCCCTGGTGCCAAACTCGATCGAACGCCTTGGAGATATCTAATGCCACAGCTAAAGTTTCTCCATACTTTTCAATAGATAGCTGCCATATATGTGAGACGTAAGCGAGCAGGTCACCAGTTGATCTCTGATGGCGGAAGCCATATTGCCTATCGTTGACAATTCCTGAGTCTTCCAGATATTTCATGAGCTCGATGTTGATGGCTTTTTCCATGACCTTTGAAATAATAGATAGCAGTGCGATAGGTCTGTAGTTGCTAGGTAGGGCCTTTTTGCCTTTTTTAGGGACTGGCTGTACTCTTGCGATTTTCCAATTGGACGGAAATACCCCCAAATTGTAAGGTGGTTGAACAACTTGCAAAGAACAGGTGTTAGTTCGGGAGCACATTTCTTGAGAACAATCGGCGGGATTCCGTCAGATCCACAGGCTTTGTTGGTGTTGAGACCCAGCAAAATCTTTCTGATAGTACGTTGGCGAAAGGTGATCTCGGGCATGTGACTGTCAATAGGTGTAATGTTCGGGGGTTGTTTTCCCGATGAATCCAGAGTGGAATTTCCAGCAAATAGGTGCGCAAAGATATTGGCTTTCTCCTGGGCAGTCGTTGCTAGTGATATGTATAGTAAAAACTAATTATAAATATTAATAATATAATTTGAATAATTGGTGATATTGACCCCAGCTGACAACGTAGTTTTCTATGTAGAATTAATTTCCGTTTTTTTCCATGAAAGTCTCTCCAAGGATGAGAAAACGCTTTCAACGCACTAAAAAGTAAAAAATAATTTTAATATTCAATAACTATTCCAAAAAGCGTGGGGTGCTTTGTCGAAATAAATTAAAATAGGGTTTCCCAACGTATTTCACACAATATTTTTTCTAATTTTGATATGTGATCTTTTTTAATTCAAGTTGAAAATATAAAGAATATATATTTAAAAAAACTGAATAATACGCTTTAACGAACAAAAAATTTAAAAATAATTTTAATATTCAACGACTATGCCGAAAAGTATGGGGTGCGTTTTGATTACGTATCTTTGAGAAACATAATACTTTTAGAGTAAGATCCCAGAGCCGAAAAAAACACCTCATTTTAGCAAAGCTGAAATTTTAAGTATGAATAGTGTGATATTAGTTGAGAACGTATGCGCACTTGCTAGCTTGAAAGCGGTATCAGGTACAAAAGGGATCAGGTTCAAAAGTACATAAAAAACTTTCTTACTTACGTTAAAGTATGGTAATGCGTTTGGTAATTAATATCGTCCAGTTAGCCATACTGTGTACTCAATATTTCGATTATTACATTTCATCTATTTCTTATTATTTACTTGAACTCACGAACAAAACTCAAGTCCTCGGGAAAGTTTTGGTTTGCTAACTGAGAGGTAAACTGTGTGCCATCCACGTCTTCTTTACATACATTGCCATCCACAACGTCTTCTTTACATATTTTTTTTTTCTAATTTTGACATTTAAATTGACACTTTTCAAAACTCGTTGACGTTATCAAATGTTTTACTTTTCACCACCAGTTGCGAAAGGTAAAATTTTTCGCAACTGGTGATGAAAAGTAAATTTTACCACCAGTTGCAAAAAATACACGAATAAAATTTGTTATAATTTTGAGGCTAAACTACTTGAAGTAATTCTTCATTGTTATTATATTCTCTGTACATATCATGAAGATAAAATTTTATCCGAATTCAATACATGATATGTATAGTAAAAACTAATTATAAATATTAATAATATTATTTGAATAATTGGTGATATTGACCCCAGCTGACAACGTAGTTTTCTATGTAGCATTAATTTCCGTTTTTTCCATGAAAGTCTCTCCAAGGATGAGAAAACGCTTTCAACGCACTAAAAAGTAAAAAATAATTTTAATATTCAATAACTATTCCAAAAAGCGTGGGGTTTTTCGAAATAAATTAAAATAGGGTTTCCCAACGTATTTCACACAATATTTTTTCTAATTTTGATATGTGATCTTTTTTAATTCAAGTTAAAAATATAAAGAATATATATTTAAAAAAACTGAATAATACGCTTTAACGCACAAAAAATTTAAAAATAATTTTAATATTCAACGACTATGCCGAAAAGTATGGGGTGCTTTTTGATTACGTATCTTTGAGAAACATAATACTTTAGAGTAAGATCCCAGAGCCGAAAAAAACACCTCATTTTAGCAAAGCTGAAATTTTAAGTATGAATAGTGTGATATTAGTTGAGAACGTATGCGCACTTGCTAGCTTGAAAGCGGTATCAGGTACAAAAGGGATCAGGTTCAAAAGTACATAAAAAACTTTCTTACTTACGTTAAAGTATGGTAATGCGTTTGGTAATTAATATCGTCCAGTTAGCCGAGAGGTCTAAGGTGCGAGATCTAAGATCTGGATCTCAAAAGTTTGGGAGGGTTTGAATCTCCACGCCTGACGATTTTATTTTTCACTTTGAAATTAGTTTTGGGATCAATATTCAAATAAAAAAAAATATTTCTCAATTTCGTTGGGAAAAATAAAAAAAATCGCTGGCGTGGCGGTTCGAACTCTCGCCAATTTTTGATATCAGAGCCTTAGAGATGCGCCTTGACCAAATAGACGATGTTGATTGTCAAACGCATTACCATACTTCAACGTAAGTGAGAAAGATTTTTTATGTACTTTTTTTACTTTTTGGTGCGTTAAAAGCGTGTTTCTCATCCTTGGAGAGACTTCCATGGAAAAAACGGAAATCGATGCTACATAGAAAACGACGTTGTCAGCTGGGGTCAATATCACCAATTGTTCAAATTGTGTTATTAATATTTATTAATTAGGTTTTACCATACATATTAAGTATTAAATTCGAATAAAATGTAATCTTCACAATTTGTACAGAGAATATAATAACAATAAAGAAGTACTTCAAGTAGTTTAGCCTCAAAATTATAACAAATTTTATGCTGTATTTTTTGCAACTGGTGGTAAAATTTACTTTTTCTAATTTTGACATTTAAAGTGACACTTTTCAAAACTCGTTGACGTTATCAAATGTTTTACTTTTCATTACCAGTTGCGAAAACTAAAATTTTTCGCAACTGGTGATGAAAAGTAAATTTCACCACCAGTTGCAAAAAATACAGGAATAAAATTTGTTATAATTTTCGGCTAAACTACTTGAAGTACTTCTTCACTGCACTAAAAAGTGATAAATAATTTTAAAATTCAACGACTATGCCAAAAAGCGTGGGGTACTTTGTCGAAATCAATTAAAATAGTCTATGTCCCAGAGCCGGCAAACCTTCGCCATTGAGTATGAGTAGTGTGATATGTAGTTGAGAACGTATGCGTACTTGTTAGCTTGAAAGCGGGGCCCTTTTACAGGTAGCAGGTACAAAAGTACATAAAAAACTTTCTTACTTACGTTAAAGTATGCGTTTGAAAATGAATGTCGTCCAGTTGGCCGAGTGGTTTAGCGCTAGACTAAGCTCTGATCTCAAAAGTTAGCGTGGTTCGAATCCCCACGCCTGACGATTTTTTTTTTATTTTTCACTTTGAAATTGAAAAATGCTATTTTTTTATTTGAATATTAAAATATTTTTTCAATTTTTGTGCGTTTTTCAGTTTTTTTAAATATATATTTTTTATATTTCTAACTTGAACTAACTGTCGGGCAGATACACAGCAAAGTCATGGTAGGGCATCCAAACCGGACCCTGACGGCTGACCTTCTGAACCTGAACAGAACGAAGGCACGTATAATAATAGGTCTGTTGACTGGACACTGCGGCCTAAGAAAACACCTATACACCATCGGAGTAAGCAGAGAAACCGTGGAGTGTAGGCTATGTGATGAAGAGGAGGAAACAGCCTCTCATATTATCTTCGACTGTGACGCTCTTAGTAGTAGTTGGAGAGATCAGCCCGGAAACAGGCATGAATCCGAAGAACCTTATCAACAGGCTACTAAACCTAATTAAAGGCACAAACCTATTTGAATGAGGAACTACTGACGACAGAGTGATACAATAGACCCCAGCTGGTCGCAGTGTCAAGGAAAGCTAAGTGCCAACCCCGTATCTGGCTCGTCAGCTTTCAACCAACCAACCAACTTGAACTAAAAAGGATCACATTATATCAAAATTAGAAAAAATATTGTGTGAAACACGTCGGGAAACACCATTTTTCGTAACTCGCTCATTACGAAAAATAGTGCTTTTCCCAACTGGTTGCACAAATAGCTATTTCATCACCAGTTGCGAAAAATTTTACTTTTCGCAACCGGTGATAAAAAGTAAAACATTTGATAACGTCAACGAGTTTAAAAAGTGTCACTTTAAATGTCAAAATTAGAAAAATAACTATTAGTGAACTGCCCACTTTCATTTCGTATCCCTGGCCTAATGTATCATCTGTATTAGGTTTCAATTTTTATAATGATTGTCTACTGTCGCAATTAATCCCTAGGGATCCTTGAGCAGTCGATTTAATTTTTGTTATTAATACAGCAATATCGCCTGGGTTTACTTTTTCAGCTAATTCCTTCGTTGTCGCAATGATCTCTTGAAAACCGCTTTTTGGTTTAACAATTACTGGCTCAACCTTGTTTTTATAAGCTTTTATTTAACTTGCTTCGTTCGTATGTCATTCTGTCATTCGTTCTGTCATTCTTTCCGGTTCAAAATTTTTAATCCATTTTTGCAGCAATTGCTGACATCCGATTGAGCTGAAATTTGGAAGGTGTTCATAATTCCCGAGACAATGCATTATGAAATTTGTTAGAGAAGAAAACAAAATGACGGCTCTAAGATGGCGGACAAGTTTTGTGATTATGGTTCGATTCGATTCAAAATTGGTATGTGGGGGTTTTCGGGGACGGAAATCGTGTATTTTTCAAAATTCAAAAATTCAAGATGACGGACAAGTTTTGTGATTAAGGTCCGATTCGATTCAAAATTGGTATGTGGGGGTTTTCGGGGACGGAAATCGTGTATTTTTCAAAATTCAAAAATTCAAGATGACGGCAAGTTTTGTGATTAGGTCCGATTCATTCAATTTTTATGTGGGGGTTTTCGGAGTCGGAGATTATGAATTTTTGTAAAATTTATAAATTTTAAAGTTGGTCAATTTTTTTAAAATAAAAATGAGTCAAGGCGGAGGTTAGATTTATGGTCCGATACGATTCAAAATTCGGATGTGATAGTTTTCAGGATCAAAGATTATTAATTTTTCTTGAAAATCAATAAAATTAAAATGGTGGCTCCAAGATGGCCGATTATCTCTGTGTTTATGGTCCGATTCGATTCCAAATTGGTATGTCGGGGTTTTTGGGGTCGGGGATTATGAATTTAGTCGAAGATTATTGATTTTCAGTTAAAACTCATAAATTTAAGATGGCAACTCCAAGATGGCGGATGAGTTAATCTTTAGATGGTCTCCTCATTGAAGGACTAGATAGTTCTGTTCTAACAGAAATGCTTAGATTAAGGCGTACTTAAGTACTAAGAAGCACAAAACTAAATAATTAATAAAAACCCTTTTTAAAGACAAGATTTTATTCAAAAAGTTAAAAATAATTGCTTTGGATGTGTGACATAGGTTATTCCGTGACTTATAGATTCAAAAGCTTGTCGCTTTTGTATTCGAACTGAAATCTTTGCGCGACAAGCTTTTGAATCTATAACTCATGGAATAATCTAGGTCACACATCCAAAGCAATTATTTTTTCCTTTTTTTCAGTTCATTTGAATGAAAGCTTGTCTTTAAAGAGTTTATTTATTAATTTTTTATTATATCCAATAACTTCGGACCAAATAGGCTTGTTTTTCACTGCATTCTGCATTTTCAAACAGTTCAATTAGTTAATTTGTCTTCTCCAGGATCTCAAGCGTTTTATCTGCGTCCTTTTTCTGTAAGTTTTTCAACTTGTCATTGACAATTGGCACACAGTCATCGCAGAACCACTTTAGATTATGAACATGTATACACTTTACCAACTGATCTTGAACTCGCCCACATTGTATAAAAATGTTTTTCACACCGATCATTGAATATGTTTAGAATTTAGAATAAAATTATCAGAGCAATGAGTACACACGTATGTACCCACTACACTGTACAGGAATTAATCCAGAAGGGCGACTACATGAAGAAATAGCTGTTTTACTCCCAAATTGATGAGCTAGTAAAATGTGCCAAAAGAAAGCAAAGGCCATAAAACTAGTGAGAGAAAGTGATGGAGTGGTAGAGCAAATTGATCGATGAAGAAGATTTGTCATAAGTAAGGAACGTTTCGATTCGAATCCAAAAAAATTTATGCAAACAACCTATATATCATTTCTCCTCAGTTATCCTGTCCGACATTTGTGAAAGCCGACTCTCATCGATCTCCAACAGAGTGTAATGACATGAAACCTGAACATTTATATGCTGACCCTTCCGTTTAATGAGTTCACTTGGAATTAACTTGTGTAGTTTGTTGCCACAAAATGTCAGTTCCAAGAGCGACCATTTTTCAAAGCTATAGTAAGCGGTTGTAACTAATGAGCTCTGTTTCCATGAGAATAAAAGAACGTAAAGTTATTGTAAAGATATTCTTCTTATGTAGAGGAGACCTGCATAGATACATATTGATTACTATATAGAAAAAGTAATTTTTCATGGAGATGATATCGATTTGAGCTTTCTATTCCTCCATTTCATATGAAAAATCTTATTCAAACTTTGAAAAAACTCCCTGAAATGTAGGAATCTCAAACAAAAAGATACGAAAGGATTTTTTTAATCACATTTTGTTGTTATGTATGTATTTATTTTCAGATGTTTATCATTGGAAAAGATAATCTTATAATTGCAAAAGCCATGGCCGAAATGTATGAAACAATATCAGTGCGCATGTTTATTGCAGCGATATAAATGAGAACTTAAGAATGTTAAGATCATATTGCAAATTCTTCGAAAAAAAAAACAACCAGCCACAGCTCTTGTGGTTAATATTGTATGTGTGCCTTGAGGACCCTAAAGTGATTCCAAATATGGAAAAAATATAGTTCAAGGTATGTACGTCCCCGAAATCTTCTATGGTTTTGAAGGTCCAAATTTGAAATTTTGCATAAGGTACCAATTGGTTTCATGAACCAGGTTGGAAGTAGACTGCTATGTGACCTCCTTTGTTACCAGTCCTTCTGTCTTCAATATTCGCCTTCCCTCAGTGGTACATACATGTGAATAAGACGATAGAAATCAGAAATAGTTATAATTTGGGGAGAACGAAGGATGTCCTTTGAACCTCAAGTTTATGTATCAAATTTTAATTAAACTAGTAAAGAAATCCCAGTTCATACAAATAACTGGGAAAAGTTACAATAAAGGTAAATTACTTAAACAGAAATTGAAATATTGATCAATATCTATAACAGGAAACAACTGAATAGTTGGATTGATTTATTTCTTCGAAATTTGAAAACAATGAGTGTGAAATAATTCACTGTCACTGAGCATTACAAAAAAAACACCCTAAAGGATTTCCAACAAAATGATTTTAATATTCAAATTGGAATAATCTTTGATAATTTATTGGAAAGTACTAGAAGAGTGCAAAGTGAAAATAGTGAAAGGTAGTTGAACGGAAAAATTACATCCTCAAAAGGAGAAGAGTAAAGATAACTCGAGAACGAGAAAACGAGGCTAAGCCTTGTTTCCAGAAAAAAAGTATAGTATTTCAAAATCAAAATATTTGGTGATTTTTCAGAGGAAAAGTATAGTGTTCTATAACTAGACTGAGAGTATGACCACACTTCTTGAAAGTGGGCACGATAAAACGCTCCAATAACGATAAAGGTAAAGATAATTCTTCCAACAGAAGACATGCTTATATATTCAAAGATATATCGATATTGAGGGGGGGCGAATCCACTTGGTTAATAGGTAAGCCCGATATTTCTCTCAAATGGAGAACAATAATTGCTCTGGAGGTTAACAAATCTTCAGCACTTATGTGCTCAAAAATCTCTTCAATACGAGGAAAGAATGAGCAGGAAGGGAATCTATCTCTGGGATACCCTCTAGATAAAAATCTCACTATTGATTAATTGAGTTCAACGGTAATCATGAAATTCAGAAAATTGTCATCGATACGTTATACAGGCAAAAGATAGGCACGAAAGACACTAGAAGATTGAATACTCTGTGACAAATCAAAAGCAGATCAACAATTCTCTCAGGTTAAAGCATTCATTTCCCAAAGGGAAAATTATATTATGATCTCAATAAGCTTAGAATAAATAAGAAATAAATGCTCACCTGGGAAGGATGGTCCTCAAATATCACAGAATAATCAACTCAGCCCTTCGCCCTTGGAAATCTCCTAGTAATAATCATACGGCCTTGGTCAGGAAGGTAGAAATTATCTGGTACCTGAAATTTTCATAAGCGTAGAAACTGCCTTCACCAAAATAAACGTTGAACTCTCGTTTACAAGATTCTACGTAAACCTTCTAAATATGCAACATAACTCGAATGAAAAAAATACTTAAAACAAGGAAAATGTTATTCTTTGAAAAGGAAAAAAAAGTTATTGAATATAAATCAACGCAATGAAATTCGTGATGAGCGAAAAAGTCGAGCACGACTTAGCAATTTGAATATAAATGAAGGAAAAATTTATAAAACCTCAAAATCTATGCCCGAAGGTTGTATGGAAAATTACGTGGAAATATGATTCAAAAACATAAATACGGTACTAGATATTGCAAACGAAAAATAGGAAACAAGCGGTTCAGAAACTCAAATATGAGCCACGATAAAAAATAGATAGAATTGGAAATTTCTAACCTCTTTCCCACATGCCATAGGATTATGCTATCTGCCTAATTATAAGCTCAGATAAACTAAAAATAATTCAATGCATAAGCAATAAACAGTAATAGGTATACTCAACCAATTATTAGAGATTCAAGATATTCAAAGGTAATTAGCCAACTGCCACACCCGTCCACTCGAAAGGCCAAAAATCACCAGAGCGATGATTTTTTCAGTTTTCGGAATCACAGTTTGCATGTTTTTTTCAACACCAATCTGTTTTTTTTTTATTCTAAAGGTACTCATTTGAAAAAACAAAACAACCACAACCAATTCACATACAATTTGTTAAATGTCAGTAAAGAGTGCCTAACAACTTCGTATAGGTTTTCAATTTGCCAGTGACCATCAACTCAGCGCAGGTTTATCAGCGGATGGCGAAATAGTGTGAATTGATTCGACTGAATATATTAGGATGGAACGAAAAATTCGTTACAGTATGTGTTATGCAATGTATTGTATGCTCCTTCTTTTCATTTATAAGGAAATGAATACCAAATAAGTTAAACATTCGTGGACGCAATACATTAATACGTCGGCGGCGGTACTTTACGTATCCTTGATTCGCAGCACCCGAATTGTTCCGAGCGGCTAATTTGTCGGCGAATTCCGAATATGCGTCCGGGCCACCCGACAACCAGATATCGGGAACGTAATTATTTAGTCGGCCTCACACGTCACGATTTCGAGTCCCGACGTCTATCCCCCCCTCCCCCCCGATATCTGGTCCGATAAATTGGTACGCCTGTAGGCTCCTTTAGAAAAATTCATTTCCAGATGATTTTTTTCTGGAGGCATAGGAAAAATATCGTTATTGCCCGGTTTCAGAAATGTTTCTAGAAATTTACTATGAAAGAGCGTTGTTTCTTTTTTCTTTAACAATATGAGATGGTGGATCCTGAGGGGGCAAGAGCCTTGATCCTCCACATCCTTTATCTGTGACAATTCAACTCATGTATAAAAAATCGCATATGCCACAGTGCAATTGTCAGTTTGACAGCGGCAAAAGTTAACTGCAACTTTTACAGCGACAAATGCCAGATACTTCCATCGAGAAATTGAATGTAATATTGCAAGATTGGGCATTTAATATACGAAAATGCAACGGGGAAGACTACAAAGAAGCGGTAGTTAAAACAATCTGGAACACCACCGCTAAAATGCTACAAAGTAATTATTATAACGAATTCAATATTGTATTTAACCCTTTCACCGACGCTCAGTTTAATTCATCACGAGCTGCACGTAATGCTGAACGTAAAATCCTACAAGCACATCCCGAAAAGAGAAAATCCAGTGCATCAGCTCTTAATGAATCTGAAGTATTTGCAATGGCCAGATTATATGACGAAAATGAACCGGAAGGACTTCAAAAGAAATTATATCACATTTTGGCGTTTGAATTAGCTTGGTAGCTTACTGCAAAACCACTTATTTCGTATCTGAAATTGAAAATAATGGAAAAGAAACTGAACGTATCGAGTATAATCCTCTATTTTCGAAAACGAGACAAGGCGGTAACAATAAATTATGTGACAGCAAATGGATTACGCCTAATATTTCAGAGGAAGTTATTTGCCCAATACGTTTATTTAAAAAGTTAATGGAAAAACGAGACACTTTTATAACATTGGACAGAGTATTTCTTACACCAAATAGCTATTGGAAGAAGAAAAATTCTAAAGGTTGGTTCAAGAATGTGCCGATTGAAATTAATGAAATTTCTAAATGGACTGAATGCTCAGCACAACGTATTGGTTTAGATGTGAAACGTGTCAAAATTCCAAATGACTCAAATCGAGCGGAGCAGTTAGCGAATTAAGTAAAAGCGGAATTGAAGAACAAGCTCTAATAAAAATAACATCATCAATAATTCATCATCAATAAAACCATACTTACAAGTTGACAAAGAGTATCATTCGAGAATTATTCAATCAATTCGTTTGGAAAAAGAAAAAACTTCAACATCTACTACAGAAACGATTAGCTGTGGCACCCGCAGCGACATCACTGTTCCTAGTATGAATTTCAATAACTGCGTTTTTAATAATTGTACATTCAAATAAAAATGTGTTTATTTTTAATGTTTCATAAATAAAGTTTGCATTGATATGTTTCTAAATTTCTTATTCATTAAATTGTCCTGCCGAATTACACTCGATGTTTGTATTGAAATCAGGTAAATTTCTGTTGTTCAAATTCTAAACTGTTTCCTTTAGCAATTTGACTCGAAAAACTGTCAACCTAAAAACGTTCCACCTTCGGTGTCGCGTTTTTAATAGTTGACAGTTTTTCTCGTCTAATTGCTAGGCAAAAGTTTCTCATTAAACAACCCAAATTTACCCGATAAAATACAAACCTCTCGTGCAATTATGAGTGATAAAAAATTATAACCTAATAAAAAATAAATCGGTTCGATCAAAGGAAGTATAAACTAAGAGCTGGGCAGATGTCAACATGCTTCGTCAAGGGCCTACAGACGTATAGTCCATCCAATATCAATCGCAGAAGCTGTTTCTATATGGAGCAAATAAAAACTCACTTCGCTATGCGAAGAAACGGAACTAAAAATAATCTATACTACTTGTATACAGTCTCCGTCGGCCCAAAGAGCCCGCTAGTCAACGTGGACTTGAGTGACTGCTGTCTGTTCTACAACCGATTCGTCTGGGCCAATCAAGTCGGACATCAATGCTTGGGGGTGTGTCTATACGATGGGAGGTCATAAATCACGCGTTATATTTGTGTTTTAATAGCTCTGAAAGATTAAAAACCAGTAGCGTCTGTGGTCTTGGTGTGTGCCGATCGAAATACGTTTCAGTATATAATAATAACCTACATCAAACAATGAAAGAAATTATTTTTCTTTCTTAATGTATTTGTATAAATAAAAGCTTGTCTTCAATTTTTTTTTCATTTCTCATTATTTATGAAGTATTTTTAAAATCTTAAAATATCTAAATAAAATTAGTTATCTCCGCCACTGCTGCTCACAGGATTTCGCCGCAAGACTTTTTTATGCTTCTGCAATTGATATTGGGAAAACTATACCAATTTATCGGACCCGATAACGGGGGTTCGACGTAGGGACTGATTGGAACGATTTTAAATCGTTAGGTCACACTAACAGTTGCACGAAAAACGAGAAGAAATAAATTAAGTGAAATGAAGAGGGAAATTAAATCGTGTCCCGACAGGTCCAATCGTGCTACACACGTGTCAACCAAAAGAGAAAAGGTGAGGGATCGGGCCGAACTACTTGGTCGGGATGTCCGGGCCACTTGACAACGCGATATCGGGAACGCAATTATTTAGTCGGCCGACGAGCCTACACACATCACGATTTCGAGTCCCGACGTCGGCCCCCCGATATCGGGCCCGATAAATTGGTACGTCTGTAGGCCCCTTCACATTTGATTTTCTAATATCTTTCATTTTAACAAATCCAAAAGATATGACGCGGAAAACGCTGTCTCCATTTTAATTGTCTATTCAATGATTCGCATGGAAATCGCTTTTTGGAATAATTACTCCATGATAAAGATGTTGCTACATCAATTTATCAGTGAAATATAAACCTCTGATATAAATTTCAAAGTATTCGTACCATTTCGTGAAAGGATTATGTTTTCTGTTCGTGAATTGGAACAGTGTTTCATCTCGGGTTATTCCAATCCGCTTCATCAATGTGTATTCCTAACGATTGGAATTGATGATGGGCTTTCTATAATGGATAGAATGTCATATTCCATTATACCTTTATATATACCAGTCATGCAATGTTCTTTTATGTATTCACAGCAGAAGTTCATGGCCTGGAGACATATCACGACAAGCTTGGTAGATTTTATCAGAGGAGTTTTTTTTAGGTAGACATTTGAAGACGAACTGCAGGCCATATTTTTCAAAACAATGTAATGAAATAAGAAATTCAAACTGGCGGTTGAAAGATTGAAAAATTATATTTGTATACAAATATTGGAGAATTCTACAAATATTGGAGAATTGAGGCCCACTTGGAGAGATTCCCTAAAAGATGTACAAAAATATCACTGTTAAACGCTGTTTATGAGTTTATCCGGAATGTTTTCCTCATATGGAATCTTTTTTTTAATCCCATAAAAGCAGCTGGATCTGTTACAATTGAAAATAATTTGTTCAGGTAAAGAGAGAAAGTGATTGAGGTCTCATTTTGCCTACTCCTCAGGTGTAGTCAGCGGCGAGGGGCGCTCAAAGACATCTTGAGCTATGGGTGTAATAACAAATCATCAAGTCACATGCAAAGCTTGAGAAAACTTTATTCGAACTCTTTCCAAGACAAGAACTACAATCAACCGAATAAAAACACACATACAATACAAAAGTAACAATTTGTGTTCTCTTCTTTAAACGATGAATTCCATGCGCCTATTTTTACTGGCAAATTGGTTAATTACATAGTCGATAGGACAATCAATATCAAGGTGAGTGTTCAACAGATCTAAGCCATTAAGTCGATCCTCTTTCATTGTCGACCTCAGCCATGTCTTTGTACGCCACAATGTTGGAAGTCTACTGTAGCAATAGATACAGGTAGACAAGCCAATATTTTGTACAACGTGTGCAAAGTAGGGTAGTCACTTCTTGCACTTCTTGCAGAACAGAATCAAGTTTTTTGAGGGTGTTCGTTTGCTTGTATTGAAGAATCTCTCCCATTGCGTCAAGGGAGGGCTGGGCCGCTCGCGTCAAGAAGGGAGGGCGCCCCCCCATATGTATCCGTCGCTGGGTGTAATCACTTAGGAAGAGTTCCCATTCTGTACCAATAGGCCTTTTTAATGAAGAAAATATTATTTATTGAAACGAGCTTACGTTGGCCACCTGGTTAGCCGAGCGGCTGCCAAAATTCAACTCTAAAAGTTCATAACTTGCGCGGATACGGAAATGCAGACATAAAATTATGCCAGAGAATCACAAAAATACTTTGAGTTTAAATTCGGCGTCCCTTATTGGTTAATATTCAGTGGTTTGCATATAGGGTGTTGGGGAGTGAAAAATAAGACACTATTTCATTGTTGTTAACGTTTCGAAATGTTTTAATTTCTTTATGAAAGCTGAAACACAGTTTTAAATATGTTAGAGTACACGGCACAAAGTTCAAGCTTACCTCTATTGAGCAGTGTCTCGGAAATTGTATGAAGTAGCTGAGAACACAAAGAAATATACAAACTGGCAAATGAAACATCTGATGCCATGTCATCGAAGGCAACACCCAAATCCTAGGCATATTTTGGTGACACGTTCAAATAAGTTCCGTGCACGTTATACAGTCAATAACCGATATATACATAAAGAAGCAAATGTTATGGGTTTGGGCCAACTGTATATCTTCAGTTTGGTAATTCACATATTCAAAAACCGTTCTGATTTGCAATCACTTGGCCATCTAAAGACTTTGTATCAATAAACGCAGCAAAAAAATCTATGGGAACTAGATATTTTCAATGTATAGCACCACGTTCATTTCACTTTCCTCCAGAAATGTATAAAACTTATATAAGAAAATTAAACTCACCATCATTCTTAAAAACCATCTTCATATTGTGAATAAAGACATGACAGTAATAATCAAAATTCAATATGGCGACAATCAGACGCCATATTGTGAATAAAGAATGACAGTAATAATCAAAATTCAATATGGCGACAACCAGACGACATATCGTGACAACATTCAATATGGCGACAACCGGACGCCATATTGTGAAAAATCCTAACTAAAAAGTGCAAAATAAAAAAATGTATTCAAAAATAAAAAACCCGACTTCGTGAAAAGTGAACTTTAAAAAAGATGGAAACAAGATTACCAGAAAATATTGTCAGAAAATTATGTTTTAAGAGGTTAACTATTAAACTTAATACGCACGCAGTCGGAAGCAATAATATATCTTCATTTCAAATTAAAGAAGATGCCTCCGACTGCGTGAGATTGTTTACAGTATAAGTTCAATAGTTAACCTCTGAAAACATAATTTTCTGACAATCTTGTTTTCATCTTTTTTAAAGTTCACTTTTTACGCAGTCGGGTTTTTTTATGTTCAAACTAAATAAACATTATTATTAGTATTATTATTATATAAACAAAACAGAACTCACATTACCAACTAATATTAATAATTTCAACACAGAAAATATCCCAAGTTATCTAACCATTAATTAAAACAATACTTCTTAAAGTTCGAGAGGTAGGTAAATCTTAGCCTTAAAAATCCGCACTTTCTCGTGATTCGATATCTATTTATCAATAATAATAATCAATCTTACATATTTCAGTAAAAAAAGTGAATTTTATTTTTATAAATAAAAATATGGTACAATATTGAATATAAATAATGATTTTAGCAGTCTATGTATGTTTGTATTTACGAATGTTCCACCGTAGCGCCTATACTACTCATCTGAATTTGATGAATGAGGTGTCAATCGATTCATTATTATGGTCCGGGTAACATATGTGAATAAAATCAAAATGGCGGATGTTACATAAAAAAGTGGGGATCTCTGAATTTTGTGTTTGCTAACGTATCAAGTGGGATGTCAAATGAAAGAGGAGAAAATTCTGAGTTTATAAATAAAAATATAGTACAATATTAAATATAAATGATGACTTTTGCAGTCTATGCATGTTTGTATTTACGAATGTGTCACCGTAGCGCCTAAACTACTCATCCGATTTTGGTGAATGAGCTGTGGGGGTCTCCATATATATATATATATATATATATATATATATATATATATATATATATATATATATATATATGTTATGTTATGAAAAATCAGTTATATATTTTAAAAGAAAAAAAGGAAACAATTTCATAAAAAACCCACAAAAAGAATAATTACTTAATAGCTATTAGTTTCAAGAGATTGTTTTTACATATTTTGAAATTCTATTTCCTTTATTAAGCCTCTGTATAATATGAATAGATAAAAATATTCAAATACTTTAATACAATCAATTTCATACACTGTCATAATGATTACAACCCATAATTATTCAAAAGACAACAAGAAAGGTCCAGATTTACAAAATCATCCTGAATAAAATGTGATAAACAAAATTATAAGCTTGAAACATACAGTATATGAAATTGTATCTAACTAAAATTAGCCAATGGGAGAACAACAAACTTCTTGATGACAATAGCCAATCAGGAAACAGTATGGTCAAATGTAAGTTTAAATTAAAATAAGAACGGAAAAGGTCAGAGACAATTATGATTGAATATTGTAAATAGTCTGTAAGAAAGGAAAAATAGATCATTTATAAGTTTTGACAAATAACCCCAAACAGTGAAAATGTGAGAACATAGTGCGCGAATTCAAAAATTCAAATCAAAAGGAATGAGGAAAAAATGGTATCCAAGTAACGGAAAACAAAGCCACAAGAAGATCGAAAATAATTTGAAAACGAATGCCACGTTTTATTTGGGAGAAAGAAAAATTCAATAATGTCAACATTATAAGCAGAAAATCAACATTACCTTATTTGTACACCATATACAAATATTCCAAAGCTGATTACTGAATTTGTATGGTTCCTTCTTTTGGTATTGGAGTTCCTGAGAGCATTGGATTGAGAGAGAATCCAAATTCTGGGTGTATATTGAACAGTGACAGTTCCAGCGACAGGTATAAACTTTCCTAGTGCACGTCACGAACTGAACAATTTCACTAATAACTCATATCCCATCAGAAGAACTTTATTTCACTTGATTTTGAACTATTAACGAAATTTTCACTTTCAAGGTAAAAGTGAGGTTGTGTCTATTAATCCATGAATATTTGTAGATTCACCTTAGAATAATTTATCTATCGTAGGCCAGGTAAAATTAAGTTTTCCTGAATAAAGGAAATAATTGCTTTTTGATACTATCTCGTTTCTTTTCCACAATTATCAGCAATCGTATTTATAAACATTGAAAAGATTGAGATTTGACATCAAGCAGTGGTTAGTGGCTCAATTGCCTGAACCGGCTATCTGAGACAAGAGGCGTACCAACTGAGTTTAGCTGTGGTAAGGAAAGTGATAACAATTGGCAGCAACGTGACGAGAGAACAGTGACGTTAGCTAGCAATTATTATTACATCACAAAACATATTATACAGGCCGAAAATACTTATCTATATAACAAAATAATTTGTCATAATATTATTACATAACAATATATATATATATATATATATATATATATATATATATATATATATACCAAGCGACAGAAAAACAATTGTATACCATATTCCAGCGTTTATGAATACTACTAGCGCTTTCTATCGGCAGTTCTGAATATCAATCGTTTAAAAACAACAGAAGTTTCGTGTTTCTGTTCAGTGCAAAAAAAAATATTCTAATGTCACTGATATAGCTACCCGAACGCGTGAGGGCAGACGTCGTTGACGGTCGTGTCCGTAATAGCAATTTTTTAGCGCGGATTTTAAATATTTTCATTTTCTACTGACACAGGACGAACTTTCATGCACATCAAATTCTTTCATAATTATTTATCTTCATTTCTAAGTTGGGTAAAATAGCTAATAATAGGGTAAAGGGGGGTTTATTTTATCCTATTCCGTATACTGAACAATTGTTTTATCAGGAATGTCCTAGTCTAGATTATTTAATTATTAAGTATCTATTACTCACGCTAGCATTTCATTCTTCTTTTTGTTGTCGCACCAAAGGTTAAAAATAAAAACTTTAAAAAACTGTAACTCGACTACGGAAAAAATTAAATATAATAAATAGTGAGAAATGATTTCACATTAATAACGTTATAATTCAATTCAAATGCCGTGGTCGTGGCGTTGTCAACTATAAAGAGCAAACATAATAATTTGATAGACAAATAAAAACAATGGAGATGCCGTCAACCAAGAATAAAAAATACGTTTCTGAACTTCAAGAAATATTATGATTGTATTGTTTGAAGACTACATTGACGTTATAACAAAAGAACAATAAGATCATCTATTAGATTGAATCTAGTGAGGTGAAAAACAATTATGCCCTCTAAGAGATGGCAAAGCACACTAGGTCATGGAAATATTGATGACAAATTCATTAAATAGGGCAGTAACAAGTTATTATAACATTTACAAATGTTTTTACAAAATAATGAAGCAGCAAATGAAAAATAAATCAACTTTTTACTGACTTGAAAACTGCATTACACTTTCCCACTTGGATAACTCTGAGAAGTCATTGAGAAACTAACATGAATATAGTATTGGTAATAGCCGTCAAGTGTATATAAACCATAATTATTAAAAATAATGGTATAAAAGGATTTACAATGACTGAAGAGCTAAAACGATGATGCTGATTCTTCTCGATCCTATTTAAAATTTACTTCGAACACGCACTTAATGGATGATAGAAGTGACGAAACAGGCCTACCCCTGAACGATAACATAACGGAAAACTTCATACAAATACATATTATACAGTCTGTGTCGTATAATCATATATTCTGGACTATGATCACATGAACTACATGACCTGCAAAATCATAGAGGAATAAGCGAACTGTGGACTATTGGTAAATTTGGACAAGACCAGATATACGTGCATTGGTGGAGGACAACAGGATTCGATGATACAACGGACAACACATAAACAATGCACTGAGTACAAATATTGGAGGATGACACTCACACATCGATCGATGAGGCGATCCGAAAATGAAATATACAGAGTAGAAAAGCTATTGCTATGCTGAATGTTATGGAAGCATTTATAAAGAAAACAAAAGGATATCAACAGCACTGAAATGGGCTTCTGAAAGAATAACAAACAGTATGAACGTAAATCGTACCTTACTATTACAGATGATTAGAGTATGGTTTGGAATTGTTGAAAAGGGTCAAGAAACAAAAATAGACGCGTCTGCATTATGGAATGAAACTCAATATGAAATTTCAGATAAACAGAGTTTGGTTTGGGAAATACAGTAATGAGTCGCTCAGTTAGTGTATTTTGCTTTTATATTTCTGGTGGCATGACAGTGCCCCCACCAAGTCTGATTTCAAGAGCGCTGCCATAATCACTCGTTTCTGGAAGCAATTGGACACTTTGTTCCCCCCTCATAACTTTGCATTAAAGCGGTTTACCAGCTAAGTTGAGAATTCAAAAAGAACCGGTTGAAGCCAGTACTCGCTTCGGCGGTACATATACTAAAATTGGAACGATACAGAGAATATTAGCATGGCCCCTGCGCAAGGATGTCAGGTAAAAACGTGAAGCGTTCCACATTTTTTAAACACTTCAAATTATTACAAAACAAACACATACTTGAAATATCTCACACAAATGAACAACTCAAAAATAAACACTTCAAATCACTATAAAACAAACATATACTCAAAATATCTTACACAAAGGAACAACTCAAAACACTCAAATAACTTACGCAAAAGCAAACTTCAAATTAAAACGTACTGAAACCCACTCAAATGTACAAACAACACTTCAAATACCAACGACTCAATTTTTAAACATTACTCAAACATTCGTTCACAAACCCCTTAACCAGGTTTTTTAATTTAACTTTTCCTGGAAATAACTACCAAACAAAACACACATAACAAAAAACTCATAAAGCAAACACATCAAACTTTGACATAAACGAAAGTAGGAGGTCAAATAAATTACATAAAGAAACATGACTGAACCTTAAAACCAGAGAGCAGCATTGAGATCTGCTGGGAGGGGGCTACCCCCTCGCTTGGTCGAGGGATACAGCCCGTCTTTGAGCTGGGGCGTCGTCGGGAGGGCTTGCAAAGGCCTTCCGGGGGTCGGTTCAGCTCTCTCCGGACTGAGGGCTACGCAAGTAACCCCATTCTGTGTATTTGTATATATTATATGTATATGTGAATAGTAGTATTGAGTTTTTAGCATGACATGTATTTCAGAATTTAGAAAATAAATACTTTTGGATTGGATTGGTTGAAGCCTATTTTTGAGGAAGAATACTCATTTGTGATTCGTTTTTCTGGGTTCATTAACCTAAAAATCTAAAAAAAAATCAAGAAAATCTATGCCATTGTCATAATAGCCGAGATACAGTAGAATTAAAAAAATATTAAATACAACAAATTATTTTGATAAAAACTTAATGTTTGTCGTGGATTTTTTTATTCCCAGAAAAATATTTCTATAGAATATTCAATTGACAATGTTTTCCTTTTCAACATGAATACCCCCAAGAGGTTATGTGGAACGATGGAAGATAGTGACTAAAGTTTATCTTTGAGTCGCAGATGATTCCACATCTGATTTTATGAACGCCCTGTGCATATTCTCAAAAAAATAGAATTAATTGCACTAAGATTTCTTTATGATTGAATAAAGTAATACCAAAATAGCCCTCATATCCATCTACAGAGAGCATAAGGATGACTTTTCTATCTTTTTGCAAAATTTCAAGAAACTCATGATGGAAATTACTGACAGATATGAAAAAATTATCCTTGTTGGTGATATCAATATCAACATTTCAGGTGATTCTGTGTTTCTGACAGAGCTTACAATATTTTGGGATTATAATAATGATGAATTTGGCTCATCCATGATGTATCGATATTATCCTAACGAATATGAATGAAGAAAAAAAGAAAAAATTTTCAAGAACAGAGCGGGTTTTTTTAGCAATATCTGAAGGAATAGTTATTTGTCGAAATTGTGTAGTGGTCACGATCAATCAAGTATTTTAATATATCCATGTGTAATACCCTTAACTGAAGAATGCGGCAACACAAAGGGAGCGATTGTTTTATTTTCGTCCGCTATTAAATTTGAAGACCAGAAGCGGCATGAGATTGACAAGAATGAAAAATCTCGTCAAATATCAAAGACATTATCATGCATATGTTACAATGACATTTACGATCTAACCGTGTAAACAGACCGCACATAATTGCGACAGGATATTTATTTTATTTCTATTGAGCCCAAAGCCGCGATAGATAATTAACGATTCCCCGACAGCCGGGAGGAAAATATTAACGCTCAAGGAATGCGATTGAAATCTACTACGATGTACCCGCAGACACATAACATATAATTAATGATCCCTGCGGTTTCGTTTGATTACCGAGATCTATATATATATATATATATATATATATATATATATATATATATATATATATATATATATATATATATACATATATATATATATAATCTCCATAATCCGAGGGACAATCAGAATTCATTAAGTGTTCAGTAAGTACAGAGAGACGTTTTGTTTTAGGCTTTATATTATGAAGCGAATTGAAGTAGTTTCATATTTCATCTAGTGAAGATGCATTCCCATCTTCTGATGCGAAGTAAATGTCGACTTCGTATTTTATTCATAAAGTAGCCAAGTCATCAAAAGTATGCAGAAAAATAGTGGAAGTGCAACTCTCAGAAATCATCTCAGTAACAACTCGACGAATAGAATTAAAATTTGTCAAAAGCTAAATAATTATATTACGATCAGTGAACGCATAATAAAATATCGGTAATTCAAAAGAATAATTAAGTAACATTTAAAAAGTGGGTGTTCTTCAGTTGAGGGTAAGAAAATAAAACTGTTTATTTGGCAAGGTATATATGTATAGTATAATAAGGAACTATTCCCTTATTGATTTCATAAGTAGAAATATTAGCAACCACCAAAATGAGGTATTTTATTAGGCATTCCATATTTGTTTCTCATTCAAGTTTATATATATATATATATTATACCTGGTGTATCAATTGTTGTTTTTATATTTTAGAAAATATATATATATGTTTCTGAACTATCTGAGATTAGTATAGTTTTCCCAATATCAATTGCAGAAGCATAAAAAAGTCTTGCGGCGAAATCCTGTGAGCAGCAGTGGCGGAGATAACTAATTTTATTTAGATATTTTAAGATTTCAAAAATACTTCATAAATAATGAAAAATGAAAAAAAAATCAAAGACAAATTTTTATTTATACAAATACATTAAGAAAGAAAAATAATTTCTTTCATTGTTTGATGTAGGTTACTAGAATATCCTTAAACGTATTTCGATCGGCTCACACCAAGACCACAGACGCTACTGGTTTTTAATCTTTCAGAGCTATTAAAACCCAAATATAACGCGTGATTTATGACCTCCCATCGTATAGACACGCCTACAAGCATCCATGTTCGACTTCATTGGCCCAGACGAATCGGTTGTAGAACAGTGACAGCCGTCACTCACGTCCACGTTGACTATCGGCTCTTTTGATCTACCGTCTGCCGACGGAAAATGTTTACGAGTAGTACAGATTATTTTTCGTTCAGTTTCTTGGCATATACGCTCGTGTTAGCGAAGTGAGTTTTTATTTGCTCCCTATAGAAACAGCTTCTGCAATTGATATTGGATGGACTATAACTGTACTGTCAAATTAAGTCCCACGCTTCATTACATATTGAGTGAGATAGCCCTCAAGCCGCTCTGGGAGGTTGTCCAGTTATTGGTCAATAACCCTCAGTATGGTTAAGGCTTAGCTATTAAAAACATTTGGTTGGTCAGATGTGGGGTATTTACTGATCCCCAACATCCCAGCAGCCACAACAATATCTCATAGACACCAAAATATAGTCGGCAGACGTTTCTCGGAAGAAACCCGCTGTAAATTGGTTCACAAATGAACAGCGAAATATGAGAAGCGCATTAACTCAATTAAACAAATATATGACGCAAGTAACGATCCTGCGGATGAAAAAACATATATTATTACCTTCAAGAATCAATATAACACCGCCTCAATCCAAATAGAAAACTCATAATATCATAATTCCATTGAAAATTCTAACAATAGATCACGTAATACCTGGAAAGTTGTTAATTATGAAGAAAATCCTGAGAATCGTGAAAAAATAAAATGAAATAAATTTGGATCCAGATATCTTATGTAACTTTTGCAACCGTAGCTGATGAACTAATTAATTCAATATCACCCGGAAAGCTGGATGCAAGGCAATGTCCACACTGTATTCCTACCACTAATAGTTGTTTTCCTGGAACCAGTGACACTATTAGAGGTCAAAGGAGCCTTAGATTCTTTAAAGAATCCAAAACATGACTTAACAGACCGGTGTGAAGTAAACAGCCACTTTCTGGCAGCCAAATCGACGGAAACCCTCGAACCATCATAGGCGTCGGTGGCTGCTGAAATTTATATTCTAAACATTTATTCAGCTCTAATGCTGAGATACTATGATGGAAAGATAATGCAAGCATCGTATTTGATGAATTTTGAGGCACTGAACTGAATGGATGATGTTTAATGGAAAAATCAAGAAATATTATTGAAATTAATCGGTGACTCGGTCAGGAAAGTCATCTAGAACATCTTGATGAACTCAAAAACCACTTGAATGGATAATTTCGATTCATATATAAAAATGTCAGTTCCTGAATGTGGGTCACCGGTGGAGGGGACAAGGGTCATTTTGACGAAAAAAAAACATTTTCTCAACCAAGAAATAAGGTATCAATTTCAGAACGAACAACAGGTTATACTCGGGAATGCATTGGAAGCTTATGCGAAAAATGAACTCCTTAGCGTGGGGATAAATGGGGCATTTTGACGAACAAAACTTGAAATAAAGCATTTTCTCAACTAGGAAACGAGGTATCAATTTTAGAATCACCGGTTATACTCGTTAATGCATTGAGAAGCTTTTGAAAAAAATTAACTCCTTAGCGTGGGGATAAGTGGGGCATTTTTACGAAAAAAACTTGAAATAAATCATTTTCTCAACTAGGAAACGAGGTATTATTTCAGAACCACAGGTTATGCTCGTTAATGCATTTGAAAGCTTGTATAAAAAAATCTTGGCGTGGGGATAAGTGGGGCATTTTGAAGAAAAAAACTTGAAATAAATCATTTTCTCAACTAGGAAACGATGTATCAATTTCAGAATCACAGGTTATACTCGTGAATCCATTCGAAAGCTTATGTGGAAAAATAAACTCCTTAGCGTCGGGATGAGTGGGACATTTTGACAAAAAAACTTGAAATAAATCATTTTCTCAACTAGGAAACGAAGAATCAATTTCAGATTCCTTTTCCTTACGCTAAAGAGTTCATCCATGTGGTTTTTTATTTTTCATCAAAACTCCCCCCTTTTCCTCCCGCTAAGGTTCATCTTTTCACTTGGAAGTTAGTTTGAATCATTTAAGTTGCACCTATCATTAAGAATTTAATTTTACTTCCGTTAGATTAATACGCCGTATCTGACCCATGTGGGTTTTTTTATTTATGATCAAAACTTTCTACTTGTCCTCCCGCCAAGGAGTTCATTTTTTTACTTAAGAAGTTATTTTTAATCATTTAAGAATTTGATTCTACTTCCGATGAATGTTTTTTTTTTCATTTTGGATCAAAACTTCCTCCTTGTCCTCCCGCTAAGAAGTTCACTTTTTCCTCAACCTTTTGAATATATTCACCTGTATATGTTTTTTTTTTCATTTGTTGTCGAAGCCATCCCTTTGTCTCCCCGCTAATGATAGTTTATTTTTTCACATAAGTACTCAAATGCATTCATGAGTAGGTATATCCTGTGTTTCTGAAATAGATAGCTTATTTAAATTATTTGTTTTTTTTTTCGTCGTTGAGGAGTCCCATAATGAATTCATTATGGTACTGAGTACCATCATGAAATTCTATATGAAAAACATGTGATGGTGAGATCAAAAAAGTTTATTCAAAATGCATAACTATGTACAAAACTATTCATTATAAATGGTAAAAGAGCAATTACTACAATTTGCAATATTAATTCCAATGGATTCTAGATTTTTTACATCAGTAGTTGATGCTTTTTGGTAAACTTGTAATCCTTTTGTAAACTTGTAATCCTGTTTGGTTGCTGGCACCAAAAATTGCTTCTGATATTTTTTTCTTTTGCCCTTTCGAATTTTCGATGTAACCTTCAGCAACAGTATTGCTTTTTCATCCGCCTTGGCGTTTCACGGTACACAGATCAGCTCCAGAATCGGCCAAAAATGAAGCAGACGATCGCCGAAAACAATGTCCGGTATATTCTTCAGGGTGAGGTAAATTCAAAAAAGTGGCAATAACTTTTGGCATTTTACCAAGGTGTGAATTCCAACGGGTTGTTTCGTGCATTTCTTATTTTTTTGTGTTGCAAGGTCGTATTTTCACATATTGTCTGGCAAGTTCTACCATATTCAATCCTGGGATATGTTACAGAATATTCTCGCATTATCTTTGTTTTTGTATTCGTTAAAGTATTTCTAAAAACGGATCCTTCATCTATCACATTTTCAACAAGCATATTTGTCAGTTCCTCTCTTCTGCATGCTCCACTTAGTCTAATTATCATATCAACTTTTTTAAATAAATATGTATCATCTGATGCTTCCGTTAAAAACTTTGTGACATCTTGTTTAGTAAAAATTTTGGATTTTTTAGCTCTGTAACCTTCTGATTTACGTTTTAGTAATGCAACCAGCTGCGGGTACTTTCTAATATCAACGTTTTTTCTTGTTAATAAAATACTTCTTATCATCGAATAATACGACCAGAGGAGATGGTTTTCTTTCCTTAGATAAGCATTCAAAGTAAGCCAACAATACTTTTTCATGAGTGATATTCTTGAGTTTCTTAGTAGAACACCATTTTTCGTACCGATTAAACGCTAATCAGAAGGTAAACTACCAGTTTCAGAATCACTCATTATTATTTAAATTATATTCAATTCTACGTGACAATTGTGTTCGACAGCAGATAAATAAATATTGCCGTTAGAACCTGACGTTGTCAAGGAAATGGCAAAGCACAGCTCACTAACCTACTAATATTTGAAACTACACATATACCTACTCCTTTAAACATAGTTGTCATTGTGACATGTCAAAAATGCAGTTTTTAATTTTTCGAAAATTATTAATATAAATGCCATCAGATAAAATTTGGTATGTAATACGAATCATAAACAATCATTATGGCACACGTCGTGTTATCGGAATCGGCTACACCTCGCCCAATAACATTCACGACTTGTACCATAATTATCGTCTTTATGATCCTTATTACATAAATAACTATTATTTGCGTGCGTGCGAGCATGTGTGTGTGTGTGTGAGTGTGTGTAGGTATTATGGGTTGAGGAAAGAATTGAAGAAAGATAAACTGTGTCAATGAACACATTTTGTAATTAGGTGACTTGATGTGATGGCTTTAACAATTTCTATGGCTTCAAGAAGATCGAGGTGTAAACCTTTCTCGCATAAATCCATTGTATTTGTATGTTTTTGAATTTGTTTTAAATATTCATTGACCCTAGTTTCAATTTTTCTTCCGCTTTGTCCAACGTAAACATCACATTGAGGGTGGGAACAAGTGAGTTGGTATACTCCGGATTTGTGTGTAGTGGGTATCTTGTCTTTTGTATTTACTAGATGTTTTGATAAGTTGTTGACTATTTTAAAGGAAATTTGGGCATTTTCTGACTGATTTTTTAAAAGTTTCGCCATCTTGTTATTGTGCCGTAGTATCTTAAACATCTGTAGCCAGTGTTGGGTTTAGTTTTCGTATTCAGTTGTTTGCTCAAGCGTTTGTTCATGTGTTTATGATAAAGTGTGTTAATTAGATGTTCTTGGTATCCATTTTGCTAAGCTATTCGATTTATAATAATCAGTTCTTTTTCGAAGTTAGTTGGGTTCAGAGGAATATTGAAGAGCCTATGGAACAAGGAGTGGAAGGCTACTAATTTTTGGTTGTAGGGATGGTTGGATGAAAATGGGATATTGGAGTCAATGAGTGTAGGTTTTCGAAAAACCTCAATCACAAACTTTATCTCATTTCTGTCAATAATCACGTCCAAAAATGGTAGACCTTCATTTTCCTCGATTTCAAAAGCAAATTCGAAACAGGGGTGTATATAATTCAATAAGTCAACAAAGGGTTATATTTCTTCCTTCTGACCTTCAAAAATCGTAAAAACATCGTCAACATAGCGGTACCAACAGTTTATGTGTTTTTTGAACAAGTCTGTCTTTGAAATTTTTTGTTCGAGGGAAAACATGAACATTTCAGAAAGAAAAGGAGAAAGATTGGACCATGGATAGTCCAGTTTTTTACTATAATAACTATTATCGAACTGGAAAAAATTTGCTTGAGAACAAGGTCTACTAAACAACATAATTCGAGGATGATGTGGGTGGGTAAGATGGTATTTTCGAAGAGGAGTCATAAAATTAACAAACAATCGTCCGGGAATAAATTCGTTACATCAAACGATACCAGAATGGAGTTTGTTGGAATATGATGTTTTTTTCTCTTGGATGTTAACGAATGAATTTTTTAGGGGAAAATGATTTCTGAGATTTAAAATAGAAGGAAGAAGATGAGTTAACCACGAGGAAAGTGTCGAAGCTGCAGAGTTAATATAGGAGTACTAAGGGTCTAACCAGACAGTTTAATTAATGGATTTTTGGAAGACAATATAGAAGGGTGTTGTAGGATTCATTGGACTGAGTTTTCTATCTGTGGTATTGAAATGAGTGAAAGTTTCTTGACAAGTTTTGAAAGTGAGTTTTGTTTGTGCTATATATTTGTTGGTTGGGTTGGTGTGTAGCTGGGGAAAATTATCGGGATCTAAAAAACTAGTGACTTTGTTTACATATTCATTTTTCGTCATAACAACTATGCAGTTTTCTTTGTCAGCTTTGAAGTTGAATGAAGTTTCTGTGAAGTGTTAAATTTTTTCGGATTTTGAAATGCTTTTTCCTGTTCCAAAACTTGTTTAATTTTACTGTAATTTTGACTCGAAGAATATTAGGGTTATCCATTTTCATTGTTTTGATGGCTCTCTCACAGTCAACCATTTGTAACGTGGTGCCATATTTATTAGAATTGTATTTTGGAAATTTCTAGCATTGAATCAAAAACCCGAATTCCCACCGGAAAATGTTAATTCAACCAAATTTATTTGGTCACTCTTATTGGCTTGACCCGTCTGAATTAAATTCATCCCACAGGTGTATTGGATCGATGAAATCATTATATTGCGGTGACAAAATGGATTTCTCAATGCAATGCTAACATTTCTTTGATTTGAATATTTGTTCATCTATTGAAACAATCTCCAACTCATATTGAATGAAAATTTGTTTCAACACAAATATAATATTTATTTGAATCAAACAACGGAAATAGATTAATTCAAATAGAAGAATATTATATTGGTTGAATTATATGCGTTAAATGGCAATGTCAATTCATTGGATTAACAAAATGATCACTCATTTGAATAAATATTTTTATTGAAGAGATCAGCTTATTTTGAGGAATTGACAATTTATTGAATTCATGAATTCGACATAAATACTTGTTTGAATGAATATTTTTGTTAAAGCAATCTGTTGCAGATCGATAACTCGTTATTTGGAGAGAATTAGAATAGACTAATTATCTCAATTATTTTGTACAGTTAAAGCAAATACGAACAGCATTACCACTTACTTGAATATATGTAGTTCGCGATCGTCTTGTTTATATGTATCTATGGTTTTTGTTATTATCCCATAGGTGACTTCTTATTGGCTACTGTCCCTTTTTCAGTTGTAATGCTGTATTACACCGAGATCATTCATGAATGAATAAATAATAATGATAAATCAGAATCTTTCTGCAACACAATCTGCAAATTTTGTAGATCTGATTATTCGATTCAACAAAATAATTATATGGTTATGAATAGGGTTGGTCGAATAAGATATTTGGTTCATGCAAATTAGTTTCAGTTGATTGAAACTTTAAATTTGATCCAAAATCAACAAATAATTTTACTCATTTTGAGATTGTATTTTGTCGTGCATATATGACACATTTATTTGTTTGACTCAAATACATTTTATTTGATTTAACAATTTGTTTTTTTTCTGTGCAGTCTTTGCACCACTTGATACTTTTTTTCTGTCCGTCTACGGCAGTTTATGGCCAATACAAGGCTTGATATTGCCAACACAGTGGCCGTACTTTCTATGATTTCAAAATGAACCGAAAGAAAAGTTGTAATCTCGCCAGAGCGTGTGTAGATCCGATCAAACGGTACAGTTATGTCTGTACATGAAAACTTGTATCGGTGTGAACGTAATCGCAATGATAATTCAGTTCTAGAAAAATTGCCGAACCCCAAAAATTGGAAAACTCAAGAATAATACACAAAAAGATCTGCATTTTGATAAAAAGTAAAAATCTCAAAAATGTGTGAAAAAAGTTTATTTTTGGTATTAATGCTACTGAAATATGTATGTCCCTAAAGCTACACCATCATTTATGGCACACAAAAAAAAAACTAGTTCAGAATTTTGTACACATGTATTACAAATTTGCTTCCCAAACCATTGTTTTTACAGTTCCCGTATTCCAGGAGAAGGGCGTGGGCTAGCTTTTGATTCAAGCTGCACCACACACTCTATATTTTTGAAAATATGCAATATATAGTGATCGGACAGGTGCCAGAATTTCCTTTGCATTTATTACAGATCATTCACGTGTAGAAAATTTCAAAATGTTGATCCCCAAGGCGTTAAATACCCCTAAATATTGAATAATCAAAACTGCTTACACATCTATTACAAACAATGGAAATTGCATAATTATTATTATAGTTCTCAAGCGGTTTAACACCCCGAAATATCGAAAAGTTCTTATTACATATATGTGTCACGACGTAGACTCGGTGCCGGAATTTTCCACGGACTAGTACACATATGTGTTAAAAACACAAGGTTGGTTGGTTGGTTGGTTGGTTTAAGGCTGACGAGCCAGAGACAGGGTTGGCACTTAGCTTCCCTTGACACTGCGACCAGCTGGGGTCTATTGTATCACTCTGTCGTCAGTGGTTCCTCATTCAAACAGGTTTGTGCCTTTAATTAGGTTAAGAAGCCTGTTGATAAGGTTCTTCGGATTCATGCCTGTTTCCGGGCTGATCTCTCCAAAGGTTCTGTGTCGCCTACTACTTAGGGCGTCACAGTCGAAGATGATATGAGAGGCTGTTTCCTCCTCTTCATCACACAGCCTACACTCCACGGTTTCCCTGCGTACTCCCATGGTGTTTAGGTGTTTTCTTAGGCCGCAGTGTCCAGTCAACAGACCTATTATTATACGAGCCTTCGTTCTGTTCAGGTTCAGAAGGTCAGCCGTCAGGGTCCGGTTTGGATGCCCTACCATGACTTTGCTGTATTTGCCCGACAGTTTGATCCCAATATTGTTGGTGTCTTCTTTTATCCACTCGTCGATCAGGGTCCTGCATCGGTTTTTGCTAATCCCGTGTGCAGGTTCTGGCCCTGTGAATAGCGTTTCAGATGCTTGTCTAGCTAGCTGGTCCGCTTTGACGTTGCCTTCAATGCCTCTATGACCTGGCACCCACATCAAGGTGACCTTGTTGTGTTTTGCCAGCTCGATGAGGTTCTGGAGGCAGTCCCAGACCAGTTTGGACTTTATCTGTGTAGAGTTGAGTGCTTTGATAGCACTTTGACAGTCAGATAGAATGTAGATGTGTTTTTTCCTATAACCACTTTCTAGATTCTTCTGAATGCATACCATGATAGCATGTGTTTCAGCTTGGAATATCGTGGAGCATTTACCAAGTGGTATTATGTAATCCCTTACCCCATGTATTCCTGCTCCCGTTCCTTCAACTGTCTTTGAACCGTCTGTATACCAGACTATGTCCGCAGTTGATTGTGATTCTATACTCGGGGCCCATCCAGATCCATCAATTCGTGTTTCGAATGGTTTTTCGAATGAGTATAGGGGTTGCATGTAATCTGAAATCATTTCGAGTTCTTCGATGTTGATTACATGAGTGATTCTGGTATGTCCAGTTGTTCGGATTCTCCAGTTTTTCGTTTGTTTCAGTCTGTATGCACTCATCCTGTCCTCTCCAATGACATGTAAGTCAAGGGGTTCGAGGTTTAGGATGATTTCCATTGCAGCTGTTGGAGTGCTGTTCATTGCACCCGTGATGCAGAGACAGGCAAGCCTCTGGATTTTCCCAAGGTTGACTTTTGCCTGTCTTTGATTTGTTTTTGGCCACCATAAGAGTGAGCCATAAAAACACAAGCCTCAAAGATGTCGACAGTCCGTCGTTGGAAAAAAAACGAGTTTCTACTTGTGAAATCAATAATGGTTTTGATGTCTCTCATACCTACTACTGAACATAGTATGGTTTAATGCTCTTTCGGTGCGTTACATCCACTGAAAATTTTCCATTGTGAGGCAATCGATCTGAGGAGGTCTTAGGATTGGTTATATTAATTCATTGCAAAAAGTTCACTGGAACCCCAGAAACAAATATTATAGAAAATTTATTCAAATACGGTATGCATAAATCTTATTTTGGTTAAAGGATTGGGACTTTTAGAATAAGAACGGGAAGTTTTTAATAATACATCAATAACTCACTTTTATGGATACTAGACATTTTAAGAGTGGGATGTGTTAATACATTTTTGAAAAGCATTATTACTAAAAAATGTGACACAAACTTTTCTTCATCAAGTTTTAAATGTTTCCCACTAGTTTCTAGGTGCGCATGGACTATTTTGATTACAAAAAGAAAAAGTTTGGGGAGTGGAATGTATTAATAAAATTTTAAAAAGGACAGTAACAGTTTTTTGAGTTTAAAATTTATTACAGTGCCCCACGAGCACTTTTATCGCCATTTTAATTGAAGAAATTGAAAATTTGAAGGGTGGGATGTGTTAATACATTTTTTAAAGTTATTATGACAGAAATATGAGACAATTGCAGTTTTTTTCTTTTAAATTTGCAGTTTTTTTTATTTTCACATGCTTCTAGGTGTGCATGGATTATTTCGACTATAAAAATTCAGAATTCGAAGGTGGGATATATTAATAATTTTTAAAGTTATTACTCAAAAATGTGACATTAATAGTTTCATTTTAGTTTAAAATTTATTACCGTATCCCACAAGATTTTATCACTAGTTTGTAGACTCGCATGGACTATGTTCATTGCGAAAATTGAAAATTTGAGGAGTGGGATGTGTTAATACATTTTTGAAAGGTATTATGACAGAAATATGCGACATTCACAGGTTTTTTTTAGTTTTAAATGTATTACAGCAGCCCACAACCTTCTATCACATGCTTCTAGGTGCGCATGGACTATTTCGACTATAAAAATTCAAAATTTGAAAAGTGGAATGTGTTAGTGAAGTTTTGAAGCTCGTTTTCTTCAATGACGGACTTCAACATCTTTAAGGGTTGTGTTTTTAAAAACGGTAACTTGACAAATATTTGTACTGGTCCATGGAAAATTACGCCACCGAGTCTACGTCGTGACACATATACAGAGTGGGCCATTGGAAACGAAACAACGGCTCTGTAGATCGGCAGAACCGAATTATATAAAAACGCTCGGAAACGTGCCAACTACATTTTCGAGGGGAACATCGTTCGCGATGAAATTCACCCGAAATACATTCCATCCCTCGGAGCTGTGACCGCCACCTCTAAATTTTTAAATGGCAACATATGGCAAGTGATACATCATTTGAAAGGTATTTTCCTTCTTAATATCAAACAACAAAAATAAATTAATTCTATCGATTCGTTTTCGAGATATAGGAACTTGAAGTTGGGAAATCACTTTTCATTCACTCAATCAATAAAAATAACATCTAACAATGCAACTGTTTGAAGATAATTATCATTGTCTAGGAGTTAAATGATCTAACTGTTTACCAACAAATAACATGCAATTCCCTTTCAAATTTTTATTTCATCCTCATTTACTTGATCGAAAAGAATTTAAGGTTCTTAAGAATCGATAAAAAGACGTTTTCTCGAATTCGACTCAAATGGACTACAACAAAAACATGTATGAGATAAAAAAATTCGCCAAATCGCAATTGTGGACGTCTATCAGTGTCAAACGGATCTCTGATTGCACGACATTAGAGTGAATTACTTGACTAAAGCTGCGAAATATCTTTCCGCAATAATGGTGTATACGATCGCGGAAAGAGTTGAAATAATAACAATATTTTTTGAGAATGATGAGTGCGGAAACCGTACAGCTAATTTGTTTAATGAAACACATTCAGATAAACTTATTGCTAGAAAATACGTTCTAGAATTAGTGCAAAAATTTCGTCAAACTGGATCAGTAGCCAACAAGAAACGAGACCCAGAACGTGAATTTCCGTTGAGAAATGAAGCTGTTGAAGTTGCACTTTTAGGACAAGTTCATGCAGACCCAAAAATGAGCACAAGGAAATTGGCTAGTGTTACCAATATCAGTAGAACCAGTATTCGCCGAATCCTGAAACATCATAAATTCCACCCCTACAAAATACATTTGGTATACCAATTGAATGAAGATGATTTTGATAGGCGATAGGAATTTTGTGAAATTATGTCTTAGAGAATAGATGCTGATGAGGATTTCCTTTTCAACATCTGCTTCTCTGATGAGTCTACATTCTTTTTGAATTCGACTGTGAATCGTCATAATTGTCGTTATTGGTCAGATGCCAATCCACATGTTTTCCACGAAGTCCATACTCAAACTCCCCAAAAACTCAGTGTGTGGGCCGGTATTTTTGGGGACCGTTTGATTGGACCAGTATTTTTGGACGGTAACCTGACAGGAGAAACTTATTTGGAATTATTGAATGAATTTGTTCATCCACAATTAGTAGACATCATTGAAAATGACGATCGTTACCATGAAGATCACTTGATATTTCAACAAGACGGGGCACCTCCACATTATGCACAGCCTGTTAGGGCGTTTTTGGATAGAATGTTTCCTGGAAGTTGGATTGGAAGAAGAGGCTCTATAGAGTGGCCAGCCGGATCTCCAGATTTAACCACACTCGACTTTTTCCTTGCAACCGAATCAGAATCTCTGGAAGATTTACCAAGGAGAATAATTGAAGAATGCCGTCGAATAACGCCGGTAATGCTACGAAATGTGAGGTCTCGTTTTGAACAGAACTTGTACTATTGTATGGAAATGGGTGGTAGACAGTTTGAACATTTAGTTCATTGACAATAATAATTATTGCGACAGTTGCTTTATCAGATATTGTTTTTATTGATTGAGTGAATAAAAAGTGATTTCCCAACTTCAAGTTCCTATGTCTCGAAAACGAATCGATATAATTAATTTATGTTTGTTGTTTGATATTAAGAAGTAAAATACCTTTCAAATGAGGTATCACTTGCCATATATTGCCATTTAAAAATTTAGGGGTGGCGGTCACAGCTCCGAGGGATGGAATGTATTTTGGGTGAATTTCATCGCGAACGATGTCCCCCTCGAAAATGTGTCCGAGCGTTTTTATATAATTCGGTTCTGCCGACCTACAGAGCCGCTGTTTCGTTTTCAATGGCCCACTCTGTATGTAATAGGAATTTTGAGATGTTTGGGAGTGTTTAACTCCTTGGGAACCATCATTATGCAATTTCCATAACGTCGGTTGTTTGTTATAGATGTGTAAGAAGTTTTGTGAAGAATTCTATTACCATCCACGTTTTGATGTATATTTAATAGAGATCATTCAATATTTAGGGGTATTTAACTCCTTGTGGATCAACATTTTGGAATTTTCTACAAGTCAATGATCTGTAATAAATGTGTAAGAAATTGTGGCACCCGTCCGATCACTATATATTGCATATTTAAAAAAAATACAGAGTGTGTGGTGCAGCTTGAATCAAAAGCTAGCCCACGCCCTTTTCCTGGAAAACGGGAACTGTAAACAAAAATTGGTTTGGGACGCAAATTTGTAATAATTGTGTACAAAATTCTGAACTAGTTTTTTTTGGTGCCATAAATGCTGGAGTAGCTTGAAGGACATGAAATATATTATACTACCCGTAAAAATTTAGAAAAATATACAAAAATTAGCATTTTTTTTTTAACCAATTTCAATCCCAGTGTACGTACTAGTGAAAGGCTATTCATATAACAAGATATGAATGATTTGCAGAACGTCAAAGGGGTCGTTTATACCTTGTAAAGCCCACCCTGCATAATCCAGGTAGTTGAGAAGAATTTTGGTTGATAAACAAAAATTTAAAACCATTTTAAAACGGAATACGGCACTATGAATGATCTACGCTGCAGACATCCGGAAGAGATCAATGAATTCAAATGAACACCGACACAGAAATAACGACTAATTGTGAAACCGTCATAAATTTGATAAGCGTTGAACAAACAACACTATTAGCTGAAAGCAATTTATGATTAAAATTAAAATGCTCTAATACCAGTAACTCATAGTAATAGTAATTTCATCGATAAGATCAATAACAAATCCTACAGCAGGAATTGTAATTTTCTGAACGCACTTTTAACGAAAAAATAGTTTTTCAAATGGTACCTACCGAGGGCCATCTTGCCATTCGATAGAAATTTAATTACCAATTCAACGATATACATTATGTACCACTTTCTTTTTGTTCAAAACGTAGAGAGCCATCTAACAAAATGAAATCAATCTGAAAAAATTGGTAGGTAACATGACATCTATTCATTCTTTCAAACTTTACTTCAGAATGGTAACAATGAATTACCAAAAATAATCGACTTGACAATATGTAATGATCATAAACCCATTACAGAAAAGAAAACTTTAATATAATCAAACTGTTTGAATAAATCTAACGACTGAAACAGTGAAACATTCAATGTACAAATTATTACTCACAAATACCATTATCCTGTTTTCAATAGAAGAGTTTCACAACCATCGAACATCACATGTATCAGTTCGTGAACAGGAATTTCCTGAAATGCGCGCTCAACTTTATCTCTCAAGTCCTCCGAAGAAGTTGGTCTCCTCGAGTATACTATGGATTTTATGCAACCCCATAAATAAAAATCAATAGGGTTAAATCGGGTGATCTGGCTGGCCATCTAATTGGACCATTTGTTCCAATCCATATCTGCCCATAGGTATCACTAAGATATTGCCAAACAATATTAGCATTATAAAACATATTTTCTCTGATGGTCTCAGGTAAATCGTTGATATTATTTTGAATATCGTTCTCTAAGAATTGTTGATATCTTTGGCCCGCCAAAGGCCTGTCGAAAAAAATTGGTCCTATGATTCTTGTCCCTATGATTCCGACCCAGACGTTGAATCCAAATCTTTCTTGAAAATTACCTTCTCTCAGCAACCTAGGATTTCCTTGAGCCCAATACCTTGTATTATTCCTATTGAACATACCATTATTCGTAAACCTAGACTCGTCTGTAAACAGTATCTTCGAGACAAAACCATTATTCAAATCATGATGACGCAAAAGCCAATTACAATAAGTTAGTCTCCGTTCTGGGTCATTTACTTAGATGCTGATGCAATACTTAGATGCTGATGCAAACTGTATCTATAGGAGCGATCTTTATGTTTTTTCAATACTTTTCTGGCACTTTCTCTGCTGATCCCACATCTAATTTCCAATTCTCGCACTGAGGCAGATGGAGAAAAATAAACATATGCTAAAACAGTAGTTTCCGCTTCTTCACTGACGATGAAGTGGATGTGGTTTTGATGAGCTGGTTCGTTCCTTAGCATCATTTCCAATTTACTGAAATAGGTCCTCGATGGGTGCCGTCTTAACTGATAACGAACATCGTATAGCATACTAGCATTGACAGCGTTCTTCTGACATTATCCGTATATCAATATCATATCGATTTGTTCGTTTCGAGAATAACGATTATTATTTTCAATTTCAAAAAAACTTTTTACAAACGAAACGAGATGACAAGTAAAATTGGTATTTTACTTTTGACATGACATTAATCACCTACTGTTTTCCATGATTCCACGGCTACCTTTCATCTCATCAAACCTAAACGGATAACTCATTGGAATTTGTAGGCATCGTATTTATAATATTATTGTACATATTCAATAATTGATCATTTTCAGTTTTGAACAAAAAGAAAGTGGTACATAATGTATATCGTTGAATTAGTAATTGAATTCTCTATCGAATGGCAAAATGGCCTTCGTTAGGTATCATTTGAAAAAACTATTTTTTCGTTAAACATGCGTTCAGAAAATTTCAATTCTTGCTGTAGGATTTGTTATTAATTTCATCGATGAAATGACTATGAGTTACTTATGTAAATGAGTATAGATTTTAACCTGATCAAGGTCTCCTGTAAAATAAAAATTTGACAACACTGTCGTATGTAATTTGAGCCGTAGAATCCGAAAAACATCAAACATACAATGTGTTCCATTTGAAAAATCGACGTTGGGGGCTGTCAATTCGAAATTGTGTCTCATATCTATATACAAAATTCCATTCAAATCGGTTGATGAGTGAAGGAGATATAGGCATGGCCCTAGTCCCATTGTCACCCGGTATATCCCACTTGGTTTAAGAATATTATTATGTAGACTTATCTATGTATTTTTTTGTTATTTATTTTTATTTAATTTTTTGGAAGTATTTGAGAGAGTAGAATGATATACGTTCAACAATCCACGTGTGAATTAACATTTATACAGGGTGTGGACTAAATTAGCCGCTCATTTTGGTTTTCAGATTATATTTTCCAAGCGAAATATAACACTCTGTATAGTTCACTCTATACTTTATTGTAACAACTTGGTAAGGACAAAAGGGTGGGCACGACTACCTGTCTAGAAAGATTTAATAACCACCCTCAAAAAGTTTAGACAAGTTGGTTTTCGGTATACTTGCCACTGAAATGCTATCTAATGATATACCAAGATATGATTGATTTGCAGGCCGTATAAGGGGTAGTTCACACCTGTCAAAATTTTGAAAATTTTAAAAAAACCATTCTCCTATATCCTGCAAATCCATCATCTATTGTGTTATGAAGCCTATCAGTTACACGTATACCAAAAATCAACTTGACTGATACGCGGTTCCCAAAATTTCACAAAATTTGGGCGAATTTGACAAAAATTGTGTGGTTTTACCACACTCGTCCTCATGTGAATGCATCATAAATCTTCAAACTCATGTTGCAAAAATACCATTGTCAAATAATTCGACCCTAGTCTACTTTGCATGAACTACTATTTTGTATCAGAGAAAGAGAGAGAGAGAGAGAGAGAGAGAGAAAGATATTCCAATTTGTTTCATATGAATAGAATAGAAATAGAAATCTAAAAGTTTTCCTCAAATCAAAAGAAATAAATGACTTGGATATAATTGGCGTTACAAAAACTAAGCTCAATGAAATACATATATTGCATAAGGTCGTGGACAAATATTTCGTTCAGGCGAGATAGACTGAGTATACAGTAAGTGGTTATGTTCTGATTTACTCAGCGTTAGTTCATGACTTGGATATAATTGGCGTTACAAAAACTAAGCTCAATGAAAGACATATATTGCATAAGATCGTGGAGAAATATTGACAAGTATAACAAAAATTTGACAAGTATAAACTACCCCTTCCAAATCCTGCAAATCATTCATCTGTTGTTGTATCCAAAAAAACTTGGCTAAACATTTTTGGGGGTGATTTTTTTAAATATTTCTCGAAATCTCGGCATGTATAAACTATACCTTAGACGGACTGCAAATCAATGATTCCTTGTATATTAGGAAGCCTTTCAGTAGCACTTATATTAATAATAAACTTGACTCAACAATTTTTAGTCTGGTCTTTGATTTTTTTAATATCTCTTGGTATATAATTCTGGAGTTTTCCAATTTTCTTTACGCGGCTTGCGGTAGGTGTTTACTGGTAGAAATCGTCACGTAAGAAAAAAGCCTTATGCTCCCTCCTTGCGACTTTTTTTCTCTCTCTCTCTCTCTCTCTGTCTGTCTATTATATAAGAGTCTGTGTGACAACTACACTTAGTCCTGTCAGAATTAAATGTAAACGCATTCCTATATAGGGAAATGGGAAATGCAAAATTCATGAACTAAGGGATTCTGAACTGAATTTGAATATACCTTTTTCAACATGTTAGAAAGCCTCAGTTTTTCAAGTGAGGCAATGAATAATTTAATTGTGTCATTTTCTGAATATCAATCAAAGTCCTCGTAGAGCAGTGGTTAGCATGATAGTCCCTCACGCGGTGGGCTCGGGTTCGATTCCATACCAAGGCACCAATTTTTTTTTAAATCGGTTCCAGTTACAACCATATTTGATCAGATAGTGAAAAATTTATATATATTTCAGGTTTTTGGATGTGTTCAAGAGCAGTGAATGAATAAATCTGTAAAACGAAGCATTTAGAAACGGTAATTATTAGGACACTCGGTAAAATTTCCAGGCAAAATTCTTTCTCGAAAATTTAAAAAAAAAATTGCGATAAAACCCCCAGCACTTATGATATCACCTTCGGTACATGAGCGGTAGGATATCTATGCGAACACAAGTAGGATATTATCGTTGAGTGGTAATACGTGGAAGATATTTTTGTTTTTTTTTATATTTCTATATAACGTGTGTTTAGATGATTATATCCTTTGTACACGCTTTATATTAGCTTCACTTGAATGTTTGTTTGTTTGTAACCGCCTCCTTTGGGCGCGATTTTGACCCTCTTCCAGACGTCCGAATGAAAATGGAAAAATTCAAGATGGCGGCTCCAAAATGGTGGACGAGTTTTGTGATTATGGTCTGATTCTATTATTGGGGGTTTTGGGGTCGATTCTTTTGTAAAAATTGAAAAATTCAAGATGTCGGCTTCAAAATGGCGGCCGAGTTTTGTGATTATGGTCTGATTCTATTCAAAATTGGTATGTGGGGGTTTTTGGGGTCGGAGATTATGATTATTTTGTCAAAATTGAAGGATTCAAGATGGCGGCTCCAAAATTGCCGCGAGTTTTGTGATTATGGTCCGATTCTATTCAATATTGGAGAGTAATAGTTAAAAAAATTAATAACAATAATAATAGTTTGAAAAACTAAAAACACGCGTTAATAGAAAACTAAACTAAAAAGTTGAAAATAAATAATAGTTTAAAAAAACTAAAGAACACGCTTTTATAGAAAACCAGACTAAAAAAATAAAAAATAAGAAAATAAAATATTTTATTTCAAAAAAGCGTGGGGTGCATGGTATCAATAATTATATAGTACATTACACACCTAAGGCAGTAAAGTAAGAAATGTCTCAGATGACAGGTAATTGTTGGCCAAGGCGATACCATGCACCCCACGCTTTTTTTTAAATAAAATAAATGTTTTTCTTATTTTCTATTTTTTTAGTCTGGTTTTCTATAAAAGCGTGTTCCTTAGTTTTTTTAAACTATTATTTTTTGAACATTATTTCTTATGTTTTTTGTATGCCGAAGTTGGATTAATGGTTTACATTGAATATGTGGCACGCCAATTTGATATAATATAATATAATCAGGATGTAAATCCCTTTTACCGTAGCGGAGGAGTCTGGAAAAAGGATATATAGGTATAGTATTGCTTGGTATTACGTTACGATTTCTACCAGTCAACACCTACCGTAAGCCGCGTTAAGGAACTTCGTTACTGACGGGGGTCCCCCGACCGCACACGATTTTTTTGTGTTCAAATCTTCAACCATTCATTACCCTCGATTCGGTTGAAATTTAATTTAATATCCGACGCCACTGGTGATTTGGCCGCCAGATAAAAACGATCGCATAGAAATGTTTGAAAAATTCTGATACAGAGTTTCTATAAATAAGGGTATTCCCGATTCTGTCACAGTGCGGGATTCCCATTCACAATCTCCTTTGTATTCTACCCGTGTATCACAAATTGGGAACTCAACAATCAAATTATTCTTTTTTTCAGAGCATCGCCAAGATTACCCGCATATGCACGTACCTCTCAAAATCGGTTCGAAATCGATGAAACGTCGCGGCGTTCACCAGCCGAATTCCACATCATTAGATCCACCTCAAGTATCCATTAGCGAATCACCCACTCTAGAACTTCTCGCTCCCAGTTCCAGTCCTTCATCGAGCAACAAACCCAAGGAGGACGATTCCCATACAGGTAAGAAATAACCAATCAAATTATTTATAGTATATTGTACAGTGGACATAGAATTATAATCATTTCTAATGCACAGTTTCCATTCCTGTTGTTCACTATACTTTTTCTACGACTACAAAGATAATATTCCTCATATAGCACACCATTGCGAAGCAACAAAATTCAATGACACTTCTTTTATTCATGATGAAAATACTCGAGGGTAAATACTGCATGAAAATGTGTGTGGTTTCGATTTCTTCCGATGAAGAGACGTTAATATTCTGGGTGTTTCAATTTTATGAATGAATCACTAATATAGACCTGGAGCTGATGCCCAAAAAGGCCAAATAATTTGCTACAAGTAGAAGGGTCGCCATACTTGTAGCAAATGAGTAGTTCTTTTTGGGCAACAGCCCCAGGTCTATATAAGGGATCCCTGGAACTATTTTAAGTTTGATACGGGTATATGAGTGACATTAAACTCAAATTATAATATAGCGATGATAAAAAGTCAGTGAAAGACAATGAATAATTCAATCATATGATAAAACAAGCTTATGGCCGCTGCTTTGCAAACATGGATTACGAGAAGGTCAAACTTTTTTTAAGCTTTTTTTATGAATATGTTAACATTTCTAGTTCGTCAACGTAAGTTAATTGAAAATAATTCATATTAGTGCTGATGAAATTTTGAGGAAATTTCTTCCCCAATTTTGTTATTCCTCATGACTGATTTTAGGTGCAAGGGTCATTAATATTGATTTTTCATTTATTTATGTTTTCAAACTGTTGGGCAAACTGTCTGGATCCAAATTACCCTAGGTTTTTTTTAAACTGGTGAATCTGATGAAAAATTCGCAGATTTCAGCGCCCACCTATTCGAAGAACAAAATGACGTAAATTTTGTCAACTATAATTTTCGTTGAGATAATGTATAGGTACATCGAGAGGTACATTATGTATTGACATACATCTTCTTCAAGTTTCAAGTTTAAACTTTGCAAGGAAACAAACAGTACATAAATTAATGATTTCAAAGATAAAAATTATTCAAACATTCAGTGGGAAGGTTTAACTCATTGGCATGCGAATTGAAAAAAAATCATTTTTAGTATCTACCTACACCCTTATGCAAAATTGTATTCTCGTATGGTCGGTACTCTTAGATATAATCTGTTTTATAATTAGGGTTGTTTTTACTGCCTGGGGTGCAAAATTCAGCTATTTATAGTTTCTCCTTGGACAAAAAATAAAATAAACTTGTACGTGTTTTGCTGTTTTTTTAAACAACATTTTCATAGATAAAAATTATTCAAATATTCAGGGGGTAGTCTTCAATCCGTACCTATAACTCTGGAATGTAACCCTAGCAAAAAATGTCCCTATCCTGTTACCGATACTTGTTGTTATAATATAGTCTGTTTCACAATATGGGTAGTTGTTAGAGCCTGGGTGCAAAATTTAGATATAAAAAATAAATGCCTAATTAATATGAATAAAAATTATTTGAGTATTCCGGAGGTAGTTTCAACCCCTTTGTATTCGAATTTGTAAAAATCCTTCTTTAGTACGTACCTACTTTAAGCTTTGATATAAACTTCGTGCAAATTTCATTCTCATATTACCGATACTTTCTGAGAAATAACCTGTTTTATAATAGGGATAGTTTTTACCGGTTGGGGTGTAAAATTAGGGGAAGTGTGCTCACCGGCCCTGGTAGGCCAACGTTAAATAAAGCAATAAAAAAAACTTCGCTGTTAATTTGGGCGAATTCGACAAAAATCGTGTGGTTTTACCACACTCGTCCTCATGTAAATGCCTCATAAATCTTCAAACTCACAGGGGCGGCTCTGCTTATTTTTCGTGATTTCCGCAACAATAATATTGGAGTTATATGTCGCCCACCTAGACAACCTCTGCTAGAATTTTTAGAAGAATACAAATGTTCGATATCTAATCTAATGTCAGAAAATTATAACATTCCTTGTATGGGCGGCTTAAAGGTTCGGATCACATAGTCTTACCCTTCGTGCCTTAACAGAGCTGTGAAGAATTAACGCGTATCATAGGGATGATTTGTATGAAGAATATCCTAACAACATAACATGTAAAATGCCATTTTAACTCGATTGGCGATAATGCTAAAGGGACACAGGGAAATAAAATAATTAATAAAAAATATTTTTAAAGACAAGCATTTAATCAAATGCGCTAAAAAGTTAAAAATAATTGCTTTGGATGTGTGACGTAGGCTACTCCATGAGTTACAGATTCAAGAGCTTCTCGCGCCAAGTTTTCAGCTCGAATACAAAGCAACAAGCTTTTGAATCTGTAAATCACGGAAAAAGCTACGTCACACATCCAAAACAATTAAAAAGGTTTTTTATTAATTATTTTATTTTGTGCTTTTCAGTAAGTACGCCTTAATCAATGCATTTTTGTTGAAGCATCGTTAATATGGGGTCTTTTTCCTGTAAGTTTTGAGCTATCTAGTTCTTCAATGAGAAGACCATCTAAAGATTAATTCGCTTGCCATCCTGGAGCTGCCATCTTCAATTTATGAATTTTGACAAAAAATCAATAATCTTCGACTATATTCATAACCTTGCACTTTAAAAACCCCGACATACCAATTTTGAATAGAAACAATCCATAATCACAAAACTCATCCACCATCTTGGAGCCGTCATCTTGAATTTGTGAGTTTCAACAATAAATTCATAATCTCCGACTCCAAATACCCCCATACACCAATTTGGAATAGAATCGGACCATAATTACAAAACTCGTCCGCCATCTTGAAGCCAACATATGGAATTTATGAATTTTACAAAAAATTCATATTTTCCGACACCGAAAATCCCCACATACCAATTTTGAATAGAATCGGCCCATAGTCACAGAGATCGACCGCCATCTTGGTGCCGCCATTTTGATTTTATGAATTTTGACAAGAAATTCACAAGCCTCGACCACAAAATTCCCTACATACCAATTTTGAATCGATTCGGACCATAAACACAAATCTCGTCCGCCATATTGGAGCCGCCATTTTCTTTAACAAATTCCATAATGCATTGTCATCGGAATTATGAACACCTGCCAAATTTGAAGTCAATCAGACGACTGGAAATGGGTCAAAATTCACTTGCAAGATTTGTACTAAACATACATAGATACATACATACAAATGTGACGTTAAATAAAAGCTTGTAAAAAGGTATCTCTTGAATCAAATATACACACATTCTAAAACGAATTAATCTTCTGATTGTCATATCAGATTGAACAATATACTCCTTTTTACAAACTTATTGATTTGTTTGCCTCTTTACATGAATGAGTTTGGTTGAACTGAAACATCTCTATTCTTCACACTACAAAACGATGAAGTAACTAGTCAGTCAATTATATTCCTATCACTTGTAGAATATCAATCACTAGTAGAAAGTGTTCTGATAACGAAAACACTAGAAGGGATGGAGAACACGCGTAACACTTGACTCGCTCGACATATGAGCAGCATTAGCGCGGTTGGTTGTGCGCTGCGCCAGCGATACGACCGAGCGTCATTCAACATTTTAAAAAACGATAATTTTCTTGTATACATACCAATTTTTTATGGTTATTATACAATAAATACTGTCGAAAAAGTCCTACGTACCTATCACCTACATACCCAACTCTACCACAAATGTTCCAAGTTGTTTATTTACAAAAGAATTCACCTCCATTTGCGTAAAATTGATGGTATTTTGGAATGGAAGTATGGAGCATTTATATCATTATTAAACTTCGTTTGATGTTGAAATTCCGGTGTATTTCCAATTTTGATATCATAACTGCCTAAACAACCTACATATTTCTTGCCGAGTTCTTTTCACTCATAATTGCACGAGAGGTTTGTATTTTATCGGGTAAATTTGGGTTGTTTAATGAGAAACTGTTGCCTAGAAATTAGACGAGAAATACTGTCAACTATTAAGAACGCGACAACGAAGGTGGAGCGTTTTTAGGTTGACAGTTTTTCGAGTCAAATTGCTAAAGGAAAAAGTTTAGAATTTGAATAACACAAATTTACCTGATGTCAATACAAACATCAATGCAAACTTTATTTATGAAACATTAAAAATAAACACATTTTTATTTGAATGTACAATTATTGAAAACGCAGTTATTGAAATTCATACTAGGAACAGTGATGTCGCTGTGGTTGCCACAGCTAATCGTTTCTGTAGTAGATGTTGAAGTTTTTTCTTTTTCCAAACGAATTGATTGAATAATGCTCGAATGATGCTCTTTGTCAACTTGTAAGTATCGTTTTATTGATGATGAATTGCTGTGTCCTGTTTTTCTTATTAGAGCTTGCTTGTCCTTCAATTCCGCTTTTACTTAATTCGCTAACTGCTGCCGCACGATTTGAGTGATTTGTAATTTCGAACGTTTGACATCTATACCAATACGTTGTGCTGAGCATTTAGTCCATTTGGAAATTTCATTAATTCCAATCGGCATATTCTTATACCATCCTTTAGAATTTTTCTTCTTCCAAAAGGGATTTGGTGCAAGAAATACTCTGTCCAATGTTATTAAAGTGTCTCGTTTATCCATTAACTTTTCAAATAAACGTATTGGGCAAATATCTTCCTCTAAAATATTAGGCGTAATCCATTTGCTTTCACATAATTTATTGTTAACACCTTGTCTCGATACGTCCAGTTTCTTTTCCATTATTTTCAATTTCAGATACGAAATAAGTGGTTTTGCAGTAAGCTGCTTCTCCTCCGCGCCAAGCTAATTCAAACGCCAAAATGTGATATAATTTCTTTTGAAGTCCTTCCGGTTCATTTTCGTCATATAATCTGGCCATTGCAAATACTTCAGATTTATTAAGAGCTGATGCACTAGATTTTCCATCTCCAGGTTATGCTTGTAGGATTTCACGTTGAGCATTACGTGCAGCTCGTGATGAATTAAACTGAACGTCTGTGAAAGGGTTGAATACAATATTGAGTTCGTTATAATATTTACTTTGTAGCATTTTAGCGGTGGTGTTCCAAATTGTTTTAACTACCGATTCTTTGTAGTTTTCTCCGTTACCTTTTCGCATATTAAATGCCCAATCTTGCAATATTACATTCAATTTCGCCAGATTGATGATTGCGTCGCAACTGTATTAGTAGGCACACAGCTACTAACAATTTGACTAATTTCGGCGTTCGTAGACTCACCGAATCGACTCATTGTTAGTGCTTAGAAATTCAATAAGTTGTTGACAAATTTGTCAAACTATTTATTTTGGCAACCAACACCGCGATAATTGATAAACAAATGAATAAGTGAAGAAACCACTAGTGCATTTGTCGCTGTAAAAGTTGCAGCTAACTTTTGCCGCTGTCAAACTGACATTGCACTGTGGCATATGCGATTTTTTATACATGAGTTGAATTGTCCGGGAAAATAATTTTGGTAATTTTAATTTGCATTTAAATGAGCTGAATGTTTGCACGTTTGCTTTCCACGGGTTCGAATACTACCAATTTTTGTAAGCAACTTTGATGAGGTCTATTTGCATCTCTCCCTTTCCATTTCCACTAAACTCTATGAATTATAATTTGTCTATAATAGGGACAGATCTAGAATAATCACTTTTCATTATTCCACGCACATGTTGGTTTCATCACTATGTTGCTTGTCATTAATTTAACATTTAGATCATTACGAATTCTACTCAGGGATTATTCATACATCGTATTACACACTTCGACATACTTTGTGAGTTTGTCACTTCCATCTCAACTTTGCGGATAATATGTGTTGACTATATGAGTAGAGGAGAGATGACCAATACTAAATTTTACCCTTGGTTTTCTGTTTGTTTCTATATTTTGGTTTAAAAAATGTTTTTTCTTCTGACAGTTTGTGTGTGCTCCAGCGATGATCGCAAGATCATCAGTATATCCCAAGCAATGCATGCCTCAGGAGAGTAGATAGCATCCCTCGAATATCGCTATAGGTAACTCTTTATCCTCTAGGGATTTTGTTAGTAGCCTGTTCAGTTCATCTAGTGCCAAGTCTGTTTACTTTTCTGGCTAATCGGCAATGTTGGTGTATGTTGAAAAGATTTCTTTGTAAAACCTATTTTCTTATGTATCTGTATATCAGTCTTTCGAGCGTTTTGAGCATTTCGACTAATTGGACCGTATGACTTGGGCCTCCCAACTTCGGGTAAATATGTGACTTTTCCTTCTTGGGGAATTTGTATTTCCTGTCTCTCTTGTAGTGAGATGGAATGAATTCCAACTTTTTCAGGAGATTTATATGGTTAAATTTGTTTTTAGCCCACCTAATTCTATTTGTCCTCGATATTTCTGTGGTTAGCCTCCAATCTAAGGCTTTTGGCCATTTTGGCTTACCTTATCTATAAGCATTGATATACTTTCCTCAAACGTTGTTGTGTAGGTGTTATCCTCCTTATTTAGGAAACCTACTTGTTTTGCGGTACCTTCTTCCTTGGCTAGTATCTTGTGGATTCTGGAGAATATGGGAGTATCTATTACCTCTTCACAGAATTTCTTCCACGATTGCTTTTTTGCTTTTCTTACTTTTTTGCTCTACTGCGTCAGAGTAACTTTATTTTCTATCCAGTCTTGGTTGGATTTTGCTTCGTTAAATAGCATAAGCACTTTTCCTCTGTGAGCTTCTTAGTGTTTATTCCACCAGCCTGTTTTTGTATTTGTGTTGCTTGTTTTTTCAGGATAGCTTTGATCGTAGGCCTCAAGAATTGCTTTGCTAAGTTGTTTTACCGACCTCTAAAGACCTTAGTTATCCTCTATTTCGATTATATCCACTTCTAGAGACTACTCCTAGTAATCCTATTTATTGCTTTTATTCTCCTTTACGTGGTTTTATCGAGATTTTGTTTTCGACTTGATCAGACTCAATCAGCTTTTTCTTTCTTTTATTAGCAATATTTTTCTCCTTTTAATTTTTTTTCCATCTTTACATTATAGTACGGTGCATTACGGTCATACATTTGGAAATTGAAATGTTTTTGGGAATTTGGCTTTTGGTAATATGTTGTTCAGATGTTGACAGTGTACTCAGCTCATGTACGAACCTCGATAAGTTTTTTATGGTCTGAATTCATTCACAATTGGTATCTAGGTAATTTTTTGGGTTCGCAGATATTGAATTTTTCTATCGAAATTTAACAATTCAAGATGGAAACTGCATCAAATCTCGGCTTATTGCAGATTCATTTTTTTTTATACATAATTACATTTTTGTCGAATAAAAATTGTACTGTACTTATTTTTAAAAGTCACGAAAACATAATTAACTTGCGTCACCCATCTAAAAAAAAAAATTAGTGCGTTCAAATGAAAAATGTATAGTAATTTTTTTTAGGACAGAATTTATTCGCAAAAAATTCCACTTTCACAATCACAATCAGTTTTCATGATACCATATAATTGCGATATTGTACATTTCTGAATATTGTTTTAGTGATAAATTTCATTTTACGTTATCTATCATTTTTAAATTGCCAGAATGTTACAGTTGAACTGTAAAAAGTACTGCATTTTTCCAGTAAATGAGCCAGAAAATTATGTTTTCAACTAAACAACTTAAATACAAATTATTGTATAGTTTCGCACCACAATAATACACAGAGTATAATTATTTTGTTGCACTGTCGAGTAGAGGCTAAACTAATTGCATGAAGTGGTGTGTTTTGTGAGGTAAATATAGACTCGTGAAAGAAGTGTTAGTGGCATTAATTCGATCGTGATAGTCCAATAATTATTTCTATTGTAATTTTCGGGAATAAAAACTGCCATTTGACTGATTCCCAAAAATCAGTCGATCGGTCGCCATTTGACTGATTCCCAAAAAAACCATTTACTCTCACTTGCAAATACTATATTGAAATCGATCACTTTCAAAAATCAAAATAGTCGGTTTTAGAGAAGTTTTCCTCAATATTATATATTTTACATCAATCATTTATTCCGCGGAACAATGTCGAATTAAAATCATTACTTAGTTCTTGTAAGTTGTCTACATCGATTAGAAGTGTAATGTATCATCAGCAAACATGGTTGTTAAAGCTTGGGAAATAATTCTATTGATATAGAGAATAATATAATAATGGTCCTAGAATGTGGGTCCTAGAATGTGGGACACCTATATGTGTATATGCGATTGGTTGTATTTTAAGCTATCTGGTACCTGCGATCGCGTAGAATTTGTATTTTTTCCTATGTTTTTCATTGTGTGGTTCCATCTAGCTTATGCCCTTGTCTTGGCCCGCTTCCCGTTTTCCCGTTATATCGTTCGGGTGGCATAATTGATTTGACAGCTAAAGTAATAATTTGTGACTATTACAAATTCACTGAACACTTTCCACCCCTTTAGTGACGGAATTCTCAAATAAGGTCAAACGCGATCTATTTATTTGTAACAGAGAACCATAACATCAATTTTCATGACCCTAATTTAAAAACTAACGAAACCCTCTTACAAACTTTCACCCCCTCCTAATTTCGCAACTTTGGGGGCTAAATTTTCAAAAAATATTCATTTATTTGTAACAGTGAAAAAAACGCAAACCCCATAAAAATGTTCACCCCTTTAGGGGTTGCATTTCCAAAAACACTGAAACATTATTTCTTTTTTGTAACAAAGACGACCTCAAATACCAATTCTTATGACCTCAAAAACACTGAAACACGTATTTCGTCATTTGTAACAAAGTCCACAAATACCAATTTTCATCACGCAAACTCAAAAACTAACGGAACCCCCATACAAACATTCACCCCATAATTCAACCACTTCAGGGGTTGAATTTCTAAAAACTTTTTTTTTTTAAAAAAACCTCTAAAACCAATGTTTATGATCCTGACTTGAAAACTAACGGAACCCCCATTTCACCCATTTAAGGGTTGAATTTCCAAAAACACATAAACATATACAAACTGTCAACCCCTATTTACAAAAACCCTGGAATACGTGTTTCTTTAATTGAAAAGAATAACCCCAAATACCAATTTCCGTGACTCTAACTTCGAAACTTGAATTATTCCGCTTCGTGGAGACTTATCGAAGTTATAATATATGAGATTATGCCATTCCGATGTTTTCTATTGTAATAATCTATTAGTTATTAATTATTGAAACTAACAAAAAACTAAGAAAAGAAAAATAAATTATGTTTTTTTTTGTAATATTGATTATCATTACTGTTTTCATATACGAAAATACTATTAGATCACATAAATTTTGAAATGTTAGTGCAAGTTGTTAAAAAAAATATAAAGAAATAGATTGATTACATATTTTTGGAAAAAAATCTTGCCATTAGAAAATATTATGATTTAAAAAAAAAGTTTCTTTACTTTTTTCCTTATTCAAACAAAAAGTTGAGAACTACTTTTGTTTTTTAAATTAATCATTTGCGATTCTCTAGAAGGATATTTTTTTGCTTATAATTCAATTGTTTATTAAATAAACAATCAATGAATGTGTTTATATTTTTTTAGATAAAAAAATAACAGAAACATTCATATGCGATAAAATAAAAAAAAAACGCAATTTTTTAATTCTTAGTCTACATAAGTTGGGACCACCATTAAATTTGTTAATTATTAGCATTCAGATGTTTTTATAAAGAATTAACTGATCTTCAAAATGTGTATCTGAATAAGTAAGTGTGTAAGTATTCTGCAATATTTAACTATTGTCGATCATTAGTTACATGCATTTGTTTATAAATAAAAAACTAATGAATAAAATATTAAGGGCAAGCCTTTATTCAAGCCGTGTACCAAAACTTATAAAATAAGTGTACCTAAGTGATCGCTGACAATGATTTAATTATTTTTTGTTGAATTATTTGGTTTCAAATAGCTTGTCGCGCGAATTGTAATAACATTAATACTTCGACTAGTTGTTACTTACCAATGAAATTAATTGGTACCTACTTTTATGAATACTTTGTAAAAATTAAATATCTTGACAAGTTCTTACTCACCAACCAATCACTGCCCAATCAAATTAATTGGTACCTCATTTTATGAACATTTCGCGCGACAAGCTTTTTGAAACCAAATAATTCAACAAAAAATAATTGAATTATTGTCAGCGATGACTTAAACCTATTTTATACATTTTAGTACACGGCTTAAATAAAAGCTTGTCTTCAAAAAGTTTTTTTATTAGTTATTTCATTTTCTGCTTTTTAGTTAATTCGCCTCAATCTGTTCATTTCTAATAGAGCATCGTTATTACTAGGTCTTTTCCCTGTAAGTTTTGAGCGAAAGAAATCATGATCTCCGACCCCAAAAACTCTCACACACCAATTTTTAATAGAATCTGACCATAATCACAAAACTCGTTCGCCATCTTGAAGTCGCCATCTTAAATTTATAGATTTTGACAAAAAATTCATAATCTTCGAACCTGAAAACCGCCGCATACCAAATTTGAATCGAATCGGACCATAATCACAAAACTCGTCCGCCATCTTGAATTTATGAATTTTGACAATTTGAAATTATATTCGACATATTAATATTGATGAATGTGAAATTGTTGTTTGCTTTATCAGAGTAGTTTGGAAAGACATGAAACTGTAAATTTTGATTGATGTACCGAAGTTTGCTTTCCCCGAATTTGAAAAAAACACCTGGAATAAGTTTATGCAGAAGTTCATCACTATGATTACACTTGTCTGCATATAACCGCGAAATCTCCACAACATTTTCTTTTTTGCTGCTGAAAAAATAATGCGTAGTAAGAGATTTCCCAATGTCAAAGCTACGGTGGCTGAATTCCAGAAAATTATTGACAACTCGCCTGCTCCAACAAGTGGTTTCATAGAATGAGAAAGTGAATTAAAAGCTAGAGGGGAATATTTTGAAAAGCATTTAAATTTTTTGCCTTGAAACTTTCGTAGTTTTTCCTCTGATATTTCTCAGAACAAATGATTAATTTTAAAGACAAAAGTTTTTCTCAATCTTTGTGCTTTGGGTGACACTTAAAAAGCTGAGGTCCCCGTCTTCTTAACTCACACAAGTCTCTTCGCAACTAAGTTGGCGTTTAAAAACAATTTTAAATTTTTTTAAACAATTTTTGTTTAAATAATGAGAAAAAGTAAAAAATGAATATTTTTTTTTTTATTTATTTTTTTCAATCAATCTTTTAAAAAAAATCAAATGTCAACAAGAAGAAAAATATGTAATCAACCTATTTGTCTATATTTTCTTCAACAAATAGCACAAAAGATTTAGAATTTAAGTAATTTAATAGTATTTTGATATATTCATTAATAATAATTAATATTAAATGAAAAAAATATTCAATCATTCTTTTTCATTTTTTAATTTTTTGTTTGCTTCATTAACGAATGGATTATAAGAATTGAAAACATCGCAATGTCATAATCTCATATAATATAGTTGTGTAGTCTCCACGAAGCGAAATAATTTTAGTGACTTTTGTTCAACACTTAACCGACGTGAAATATAAACGGAAACTCCAAAAAAGTGTTAATTGACAATAGGTTCATTTTATGAAAAATCAGTGAAAAATTTGTTTGAATTTTCAAATCAATATTTATTAGTATAAACAAAATTACTTGTTTCTCCCTCTTTATGAGTCTTTTTTTTTATTATTTAAATGTTACTAGTTTCCGAGTTATTAGCAAAAAACTTTTATTTTAATTTTAATTTGTTAATAACTTTTGCAGTTGTTCATGTGCGGGTTTGAAATTTATCTAGACCTCATTCCGAATCCAATGAGCCCTCACTCATAGTTTTACGAGCTTTACCAAGAATTAACACCATTTTGAGTTTGTGAACTAGACTATTTATCTATATTAAAAGATTTTCATTTATCACGCCGTATAACTGAGTGAAATTGAAAATGAATTGGATCATTTCACGCTATTTGGTACTTTATTTTGAAAAGTCATGAAATAACTCCATAAAACAACATAAAACTTCCCGTCTGTGCCACTTCGTGACTTGGGCTACCTGATGCCCTCGAGGGTTGAGAGTTTTATAAACGTAAGACTTTTCATCGGATAATGGGATAAAGTTACTCCCAAGGGACTCCCTCATCGCCTTTTCAGTATTTCACATAAAAGAATCATTGTTCTCTGTGACAATATCGTTAGAGACATTTCACCTAAATTTTACCACAGAATGCCGCAATTGTGGGTAGAATTAGAGTAAGGAGGAAAGGACTACACAAATTAAAATGTTTGCTTTCCAAGTTTGAATTTATGAATAAGGGTCTAGGAAGTCATTAGAGATGGGATAAGGTTGGATTGGGCGACTTTGAAATCTTACTCGGAAGATGAAAATACGTTCAATCTAGGGATATGCATTTGTAAAACGCAATGCCAACCGTAATTATACAGGCTGTATTTTTTATGTCGTACCACTATTGGCATATCGAAAACGGTAAATAATACGAAGTTGGTTAAAATTGACAAAAGTTGCCTATTTTAGTGAAAAATTAAACGGTGTTTTCAAATCGGAAATATCACGAAATCGTTTTCAAAATATAGGGGGAAAACCGAAATGGTCCGTTTTCTTTTCTTTGCGATAGCGCCTCCATTTTTAGGAATATGGAAATGTATTTAGGAAACTTTCTTCTCTGTTTCAAATTTGCTTTGATTTTCAATACAAAGTTTTTTTCTTCGAGAGCCACCCTTCAAGTCATTTTTTTTCGAATACGGAACTGTCCTCATCTTACTGAGTTCAGATATGTATCTTACCTAGTATTTGTTCCTACATTTCTGCCCATAAATTCCATCATCAAGGTCCGAGCAATAAAAATCCTCCCATTCAGAATACAGGCCTGATTTTATATTTGTTCGTATTCGAAAAGTTATTTGTGTTAAGTTGTGAGAATAAAATTTAAAATAAATCTTCCTTGACTGAATACTCAAACTTGAAATCAAATCGAGATCAAATCCAATGTAATGAAAATAAAAAAGCAGAGGAATAACAAAGAACAACTATTGATACATTTACTTATGTCAAAGAACGAGAAACATTTTTTTGTGTCAATTCTTAGGCAATAGGCAATTTTTTTATCTGCCTTCGAGTCCTATATGTATTCCCAACGAACCTACACAAATGAAAACGGAAAGTTTCAAACTTCATGAAGTAGATATGTAGTAAGCCATGGAATGAAAGAGGGTGAATGTTACAAATTAATGAATCCAAATTTGAAGGGTGAATTATTTACACGTTGAACGAAAAACTATGGAGTTTTCTAATGATCAGAAAGTGGATATGTTATGCGTGTATTTGGGGTGTTTTAGAAATGGCTCCAGAAATATGGCTATGTATCAAGAAATGTATCCCTAACGACGCCAGGAGAATGCATGCTTATTTACATAGTGCTACTAATTTTCAACAGAGGTTCGACATTGATGTCTGGGTTGGTGTTTTAGATACCAAAATCGTTGGTCCCTACTTTTTGGAAACGCAATTGACGGGGGACTTATATCTTGAGTTCCTAGGGATATTTTAGGCGATTTTTTTGGAAGATGTGAGCATCACCGCATCGCACAAGAATTTGTAAAACATTTTTCGGTAGGACCATGCCAGGAAGATGAATAGGAAACAACAGGCCTATTAATTGGTCACTACGTTCACCCGACCTCACTCTTCTTCATTATTTGATATGGGATTTCATCAAGGGCAAAGTGTTCAGTTCAACTTTTGAGAATGAAAGATTCAATAAGACAAGCATGCATGGCTATAACTTGCGGAGTGTTTCAAAATTGACACAAACAAGCCATTTTCAGATCGAAAATGTGGGGAATGGAGGACGTCAATTTGAATACCTTATTAGACGTCGGCAGCGATGACTAAAAAAATGTGTAAGATATCAATTGTTAGAAAAAAATCGAATTAAACGGTTTTCTTCACATAAAGGATTCAATATAAAATTGAACCAGAAAATGGTAGATCTCAGGTGAAAAACAACTACTTTCCTGGCAAATACCACGCAGAACGTTGAATGATATTCACCTGAAAATCCATGCATACTTCCATATAATATCAATGGACATTGAATGCAAATGTTTCTTTCTGATAAGCTCGATTATGTTTAATTTATGTCGTGTTCACCTAACAATCCGCATACCGGTTTCAGGCTTCTTGGCCCTCATCAGTACGGAGTAGTCAACCAGTCAAAGGTCCAAAGAACTCTGGCTGAAGTGAGACACAACGTAAACAAACCATCATCGAGCTTGTAACACCTATAGGTACGCCGGAAAAGATAAACTTTAACTGGCGGTACCTAGTGACTACTCCGTACTGATGAGGGCCAAGAAGCCTGAAACCGGTATGCGGATTGTTAGGTGAACACGACATAAATTAAACATAATCGAGCTTATCAGAAAGAAACATTTGCATTCAATGTCCATTGATATTATATGGAAGTATGCATGGATTTTCAGGTGAATATCATTCAACGTTCTGCGTGGTATTTGCCAGGAAAGTAGTGTTTTTCACTGAGATCTACCTTTCTGGTTCAATTTTATATTGAATCCTTTATGTGAAGAAAACCGTTTATTTCGATTTTGCTATTCGTTCCACTTCACATGGCACTTATCTTTCACTATATGCTAGACGGGCCTGCCACTCCTACTGAGAAGGAATCTTTTATTTAGAAACCTATCAAGGTGGGAGATTTTCGGAGTGTTTCTTTCTGTCACTAGGTACCGCCAGTTGAAGTTTATCTTTTCCGGCGTACCTATAGGTGTTACAAGCTCGATGATGGTTTGTTTACGTTGTGTCTCACTTCAGCCAGAGTTCTTTGGACCTTTGGCTGGTTGACTACTCCGTACTGATGAGGGCCAAGAAGCCTGAAACCGGTATGCGGATTGTTAGGTGAACACGACATAAATTAAACATAATCGGGCTTATCAGAAAGAAACATTTGCATTCAATGTCCATTGATATTATATGGAAGTATGCATGGATTCTCAGGTGAATATCATTCAACGTTCTGCGTTGTATTTGCCAGGAAAGTAGTTGTTTTTCACCTGAGATCTACCATTTTCTGGTTCAATTTTATATTGAATCCTTTATGTGAAGAAAACCGTTTAATTCGATTTTTTCTATTCATTCCACTTCACATGGCACTCATCTTTCATATCAATTGTTGTTCAAAAAAATGTGTAAGATATCAATTATTGTTCTTTGTTATTTTTATATGTAGTTTTCCATCTTAATATTAAATAGTTTCAAGTTTAATGTGTAATTCAAAGTGGAATATCGCCTTTTGCCTGCAAAGGCAAGAGCATAATCATTAAAAAATAAGTTTTGGATTTTCACTGATGATGGAATTTATGGGCAAAAATGTAGAATAAAATACCAGGTAAGATACATATCTGAACTTGGTAAGATAAGGACTACTTAAATTCATTCATAACAATACAGGCCCGTATTTGAAAAAAAAAAAGATGAGGGTGGAACTCTTGAACACATTTCCATTCCTTAAAATGAAAGCGCTGGCTCAAAGAAAAGAAAACGAGCCATTTCGGTTTTTCCCGTATATTTTGAAAACGATTCGAGATGTTTCCGATTTGAAAACATCGTTTCATTGTTCACTAAAATAGGCAACTTTTGTCAAATCTAACCAACTTCGTATCATTTACCGTTTACGAGATGTCAATAGTAGTACGACATAAAAAGTACGTAAGTATATCGTGATAGAAAACCAGTTTTTATATGTAAATTCAAACTGACAACTTTGAATTTGAATTATTATTTTATGTAAAAAATGTCAAACGACTTCTTTAATGCGTTTCCATATAAAAAGTGATACAAATCAACTATATCTCCCTATCTAACTAAAACCCATCGAGAAAAAAATAAAATCTTGAGAAACTTCCTCACAAAACTACGATCCACAGACGAAAATCGATGCTACATAAACGGGAAGAAACTCTACAGTAATAACGCAGTGTACACAAACGGAGAAATTTTGAAAATAGAGAAAAGTAGCTAAAGTTCTGAAGTAATAACCAGTGCTCCTCAGACACCCTCAAGACCAGATGTTTTTCTGAAAACCGATACAGAAGAGAAGAAGAAAGACCTGGACGAAAAAAACCAAGGAAAAATGAGAAGAAAGGAACCTGAAGAAGCAAGAAGATAAAGGCAACCAACTGCTAACAGTTCTAGGAAAGCAGAGAGAGAAAGAAAAAACTCAGTTAGGAATATACAACTGAGATCTGGTTTTAGTATTAAAATGTAAGTTTTGAGTACCTTGAATAGGGGAAATGGATCCATACATAAGAAACTATGAAAATAGACACATACTCGGATAACTTGTGGAAAACATAACGGAATTCAATTATAAACACTCCAAAGAGATGAACTATGCAAAAATATTACATTTGAATATAAGAATCTTAGTTAAAAATTATGATGAATTGCAATTTTGTTTTAACAAGTTCTCACAAGAATTTGAAGTTATCATACTAACCGAAACTTTCATATTGTACGACAGTGATGCTTTTGTAATAAATGGTTACAATAATATATACAGCGAAGGAAAACTGAACAAAAATGATGTAATACTCATTTTTATTCAATCACATTTAAAATATTCTTATAGCATAACTAATATTGTCTGGATTTATTCAACAACGAACTGTACAGTTATTTAGACAAAAATAAAAAACCATTACCCATAGTTTGGTTGGTGACATAAATGTAGATTTGCTGGATGATACAAACGAAGTCGAGGAATACAGAAATATGCTGAGTTCTTTCAATAACATTCCATACATAAATAGAGTCACACGATCGTCAAGTAAAAAAACATGCTTAGATCATATCTTTCTGAAAGACAATCAAGCAAGGAGTGAATTCAAAATTTGTATTCAACGAAGATATCACTGAAAAAGTATATATAAAAAATATATCGAATACGAAAAACTAAAAACAAATTTGAAAAATAAAAATTGGACAGAAATTTATGTATCAAATGATACCAATGAAATGATGGACAGATTCATACAAAAAATAAGACAGTATATCGAGATAAATACGAAAACAGTAAAAATACGAAAAAATAAAATTAGAAAAAATGTATTACCCTGGGGCTACAAAAATTTATTGATGAAAAAAATTAAATTTTCTAAAAATTACAAATATATGATTCCAGTGCCATATGATATAATGTCAGTACAATATTTTCGAAGGAAAAAGCTAAAACTCATAGACTCAATAGAAACCGATGACCTGAACATTCCTACAGATAAACGGACATCGCAAATAAATTCAATAAACATTTCACTGGCTTAGGTTAGGATTATGCAAATAAAATAGAATCTCCAAAGGACTACACAGAGAACATAAACAACTTGGAAAGTAGTATGTTCCTGAATCCCACAAATGTAACAGGAGTTCTTCAGGCTATTCGATACCTGAAACCGAAAAAGGCACCCGGATAGGACAACATAAGTGCTCAAATAGTTGAACCCCTCAGTTTCCTAATTAATACATGTTTCACAGTGGGAAGCTTCCCAAATTGTTGAAAAATCGGCATTATAAAACAATTACACCAAAGCGGAAACCAAAATAAAATTGAAAACTATCGGACAATTTCTATACTATCAGCATTTTCAAAAATGTTCGAAAAACTATTGAAAATCAGAATCACCAAATTTATAATTTATAAATTTAATATACTTTCTGATGAACAGTACGACTTCAGAGAAAGAAAATCAACAGACGATGCAATATTTGCTTTAACATCAGAAGTATATTAAGTCTTGGATAAAAATATTCCATCAATTTGTATTTTTGTTGACCTTTCTAAACCGTTTGACACTGTTTGTCATGAACGCTTTATGAAAAAACTGAACTGTTACGGATTGAGAGGGAAAATATATGAGTTACTCAAAGACTACCTTCGAGATCGAAAGAATTTATCAACATCGACGGAACACTGAGTGATCCAAGAATAAGAATAGTAACCTATGGTGTCCCACAAGGTACTGTTCTTGGACCCCTACTTTTCACGCTATACGTAAACAACGTTATGAACACGATGGCAAAGGATAAAATAATTAGTTTTGCCGATGATATGGCTATTCTCTACCAATCCCCATTCTGGAAACAACTGAAACATGAATCGGAAGAAGATTTCCGGAATATTAGTGAATGGTTCAAGTTCAATAAATTGACATTAAAGTTGCTACTTACCGTTTACCTTCTACGCCAACAACCTACCAAATTTAGGGCCACTAAACATTGATAATAATATACAAATTCTGGAGAAGGACTCAATCAAATATTTATGAATCATCATCGATAGACACTTCAGATGGGATATACAAATGAAACATTAAACTAATAAACTGAGGGGTCTGTTAACTAAATTAAGGATCCTTTCAGATTACCTGGATCATCTCAAAATCATTTATTTTGCACTCTCGTACGGTATCTAGGATGGGGTGCCGTATCCGACTGCCACCTATAAAAATCAGGCGTTGTGCAAAAATGGATACTTAGAATAATATTTGAAAAAAAATCACGTATTCCAGTAACACACTCTTTATTGAAGCAAAAAGATTGGACATCCGACAGCTTTTTTGCCAACGAATAATAATGAATATTCATAAAAATAAAATAAACCTCCGCCACACATAAATATGAAACAAGAACAAATAAAACACAGTATAGCACTACATTTAGTAATAAAACAATTGGACAAAGCTCAGTGATCTGGTAGCCTTAAAATACCTAATATGAAAAATAATTATTATTAAATAGTTATGAATGTGTTCAAAATAGTTATGAATGTGATTGTTCATTCCGAGCTGAACAATGAATTCACTCGTTTTACTCATAATTGAACAATGTATCTATAATAACCCAAACTAACAATACCTACCTGATTTTGTCTATACTTTCCCTAATTTTGTGTCTACACTGATTTTGTCTGTATCTACCCGATTAAGCCGATTTACAAATTTTTACTTTACCTCTACACATGTGTATATATATTTTAATGTTTACTTATCAAAACAATTCTCATATGTATATTACCCTGCTATATACATATCAAATCACGAACAAGCATATTTTGCTTCTGTGATATTTTGTTTATTTACATATTTTATTTATACCTTTTCTACTTTGTCTCTACACTTATGTGAATAAACACACTATTATTATTATTGGAATGAAATATAAATGAAAAATTATCTTCAGCAGTAATGGAACATGCTTCATTACTGTTTTATTTCTTTTTCCCCTTTTCTCCAATATCTGGGACGCAGCTTTACTACAGAACGTCTGATGCGGGTATAACCTTAACAATTATGCCCTTGTGCCAAAGGTTTCTTGCAGTTCACTGTCGACAGGCGGATATAACTAGAGATGAGTACCAATCGGAAATGGTTTGGTGTCAAATCTTCCTCATCTTCTTGATCGATTGATACATACACAAGAGATCGTGAGTTCACAATGTGCTCAGCTTCTACCAACAGTAAATATGGCAGAGTTTCTTCATCATCAATCTGAAGATGTCTTCGACATACAAGGTATCCTTAAACCTAACTCAAATGACAATGAATTGTTAGATACAACTCATGAATTATTAAGAAGACATGAGGAAGATACTATATTAATTTTATGGCCTATAAAAAAATTATAGACGATCTCACCTCTCTAAAGAAGACACCTCAAATTATTCCCATAACCCAACCGTTTAGATATGATTCTGAAATAATCAACTCAAAAATATATAACAATAATTTATCATTGAAGAAACAATTACACGAGGCTAAAAGTCCACATTAGAAACATCCAGAGTAGAAACTATAAAGCTAATGGCTATGCACTAAAAAAATCTGCCAAATGGTTTTTATGCAAGGCCCTATTAAACCTTATCAGAACTCAATCCACTCCAGCACAAGAGATTACTTCCATCAACCCCATTCAAGCATCACAACCACCAAGGATTGATACAAAGGCAACCGTAACGCAACACAAATATTCTGCTCCTATCCCTGACAACTCTCCGAACCCGATCTCCCTGCCACAAGGAACCTTTCAAACCGAAGGATTAACAGAAGAACTTGCTGAAAATATATCTAGCCCGCAGAATCTATTTGACGAATTGGTAGCAGCATCGGATACTTCAACAAACATAAACCAGGTAGAAAAAAGTCCTCATCACACTCGATCCAACTCTTTTTTAGGATAAAGGAAACTGATAATAAGAATATCACATTTATGCTATTAAACATTCAAATCATAAGGAACAAAATTTACGACTTGCAAATTTTATGTGCAAATGATAATTATCCTGACATAGTAATGATTACTGAACACTGGTTAAAAGAAAATGAAAATATTACTTTATTTGGTTATGAACTTGCTTCCAAGTATAGTAGAGAGAGAGAGAGAGAGAGAAATATACTTTATTGTCAAAGAATAAACATTTTCATGCAGAATCACCCCCTGAAGTTCGTCACACTTATTCACTAACACCCTACTGAAATTTTCTTACTCAGTTGATTAGCGAAAAAATCATATGCTAGCTGTCTCAAGCTAGCACGATCGTTTCATAACTTTGTATCCAGAATAGTTGGGAAAATGATTCAAATGCTTAAATTCCTAACTTCCCGCTAAAAGTAGCCGTCTGAGTCGAAGTGAGGCTATGAAGATTTATACAAAGTATTTCTCCATATTTTTTTGGGTAGTAAGACTTTTGGACTTCTGGAATTTCAAACTTTTTATTATATCTCAGATAGTATATAAATAGTTCGAATTCAAACAAAGGAGACTTATACCAGACATTATTTTCTCATGAACAATTCAGGATTATATTTTTACGACCCTTGTTATATCTGAACCAATCAAATGGCGCAAAATGATAAAACCCATTGGGAAATCCTAGATTCTGAGAATCGCGACTTCAATGCTCAATAATGAAATGGAAGGCAGAAAACTCACGAAGTCATCTCCACAAATATAATGTGAGTAGGTGAGATGATAACTTCATGACGGATATTTCAGTCCTTAAGAACCCATTGTAAGGGTATTTTCCCACTACAATCAATTACGGTTTTCCGGTTGACTCGGGCGCCACCTTCTGTTCAACGAGTCTCGTCTCTCTCCCGCTCGGAATTCGAGGGCTGCTGTTGCATCGCTGTTGATCTTCCGTGACGGCTGACTGGCAATTGCACTCTAGGGGCTCTCTTCCTTCTCTGGCTAGGCCGACTTCGGTGGACTACGGCTGTCTTCGACTGGTTGGCTGCTGCCTGGTCTCCCGAGGTGACTCGTAGTCTTGCTGCTCTGCTACTGATTTTCTCGGTGCTCCCTTGATTCGGCGGTGCTATCCTCACCTTTGAGTATTAAGGTAGTTGTCGTGCTACAAACAGTGTCAGAAATTAGGCTCGATTGTAGCGCGACGCGATACATGTTCAAACGCTGAATTAGTGGGATCTTTTTTGAGGGAACTGTACACTCAGAAACCCAACCAGCATACGTGACACAGCAAATAAGCCATGACTAGACTGTTGGCAACATCGCAATCCAACGATCGCTAGCATTTAGTTGTTCAAGATACAGTGCAGTTTGCTCTAAAAACATTGGCGAGGTATCGTTATTGAGTATAATAAAAAAATTGAATTTGGAACGTAGTCATACATATGCTCAAAGATACGATTCTGATAAGAAAAAAAGAAGACTGTTGCTAACATCAAGATAAATAAAGTTGCGCAGAGTCAGAAGGTGTAACATATCAACCAAACGTTGGAATCAACGAATTAAGAGCATCATCACTATTATTACAAAACATCGAATCAATATCAATAAATTATTCCATAGTTTATTTTGATTAAGACACATCTGGATTGTGCATGACTGATGACATTTTACAAATCGCCGCCAAATGTGAAAATAGAGAATTTTATATATATATTTTAGCCCAACGAAGCATCAATTCTGGGCGAAAAAAATTACTGGACTTACTACAATTTCTGGTCAATTATATTTGAATGATGGATAAGTCGATTCAATAAATTCAGTAGATTGTTTGCTAGCATTTAAAGAATTTTTAAATTTATCGACAACTCCAAATTTACTCGTTGTGCATAATGCGAGATTCGATGAGATTACTAAGAGCAGTCATTAATAATAATTTAATAGAAGATTTTACCATGATAGCAGGATTTGTAGATAGCTTAATTATTTTTAGAAAAACGTTCCCAGATTGAAAAGGGCCAGAATGTCAAAATTTGCCAAAGATTCAATACCAAACGAAACATCAGATAACTTTCACGAAGCGATGTATGAGTACACATTTTGCAAAAATTAGTTCGCTTCATTGGTAAAGAGTCAGAATTATCAACATACATGAAATCATATGAAGAATGTATTTCAGAGCGACCTGAGAACGAAAGAATATTTTGTAATTTACCTAATTTAAGTCCTTAAAAAATGTTATATCACGGGAATTATTGAAAAAAATTGCGCAACAAAATAGAACATACGATTTTCTGAAACGAATGTATCACAATGAAGGAGAAGAAGCTGTGAATAATCACCTAACTGAAAAATTGGAGAATAGAAAACATAGAGTTACTAAAAATAGGAAAGCATTTACTGAAATCATTAAAGATTTAAAAATAAATGTTTAGTCAATGAAGTGATTAGTTAGAAAAATAACTAATATTACATTCATTGTTGTTTATAATTTTTGTAGATTATATTTTATTAGCCTGTTGGAAATCTGAAACATTTTTGTTTATCTTTAAAAATATTCGAATTATGTTATACGTACCTGTGTTGTATAAATAAAATAAAGTTTATGCACTGTTGTTTGCCGTTACTCGCTAAAACTACATGTTATTTTATATATATCCCTATTGTAATATTTTTATAATGCATCAGTATATATTAACGCAATTATTCACAATTATTAATCATAAATATGCGCATTCCAAAACACAGTTCAATTCAAACCCCTAAGACCCTCGCGCTCTCGCTTATTTGAATCACGAGCGCTTGCTTGAGGCGTTGCCACGATTCTCAGCCTTCCCTCTCATGCACTTCTCATACGCATTAATTTAGAAATTTCTTATGGCAATAACTAAATAACTGTATGGCTACGCGTGTTTAATTTCTTTTATAAAATTTGTTACTTACCTTTTAATAATATACCAGTTTTTCAAAAAGATCTGAATGGAAGGTTTTTAGTTATGCCTTAAAATGTAGTGTCCGCGGTAGCTCACTATAGGGATTACGTGTTAAACGTTGCAACTTTGAAGCCTTACATCTCGCTTTCGGTGTGGTAAATGATTCAAAAAATTCAATATGATACAGGTTATAATGTTAAATAAAAGTGGTATGAATATAAACGAAATTTGATTGGAAGTGGATTTCACGACAACTATCTTTTAATTGACTTGGCCAAATTTTCCGTGTTGAGCTGAGATTTCACATAATAAAATAATAACTTACACCATCTTTAGTCAAATATGGTTTAGTGGAAAAACACATCGCTTATAATTAACAAAAAATATCAACATTGTAGTGAAACTAAGGACCTGAAATATGTTTCAAGTTATTATATTACCTACCCTAATTATATTTGTGGAGATGACTTGGTGAGATTTTTTCATAACTTTTCAAACCCATTCCACTTGGTGATATAGACTACTTCTTGATAATGAATATTTCAGCAAATGCAATAGAGGCCTACCTACCAAAATTCAATTTAAGAGGGGACAAGCGATAGTCAACATTAAATTCAATCAAATGCAAATTACATTCGCCCACATTGTTTTTTATAAATAACGTAGCAAGGACCTGTAGGTTACTTGGGTCCATATGATTTCAAAATTTGAATTACATCGGGCTTTAAATAAGACCAAAGGAAGTATGAAGCCGAGAGGGGTAACAGCTCGCCGACTTATAATTCCTTTGGTTTTATTGCCGGTCCAATAAAAACTGATTTTTTACATTATGTAGATCTATATGAGCCCGATTATTCTTCAGAAAAACCATCCATATTAGGGTAATAATAATTTGAAAAGCAACGGGGACGGGGGCAGGTAAATGAGCGCTTTTCCACTCTCAAGCATTTTTTTTAGCTCTTCAATTTCGCCCTGTAGAAGAAAGTTTCATTGAACGTTTTTTTCAGGACCCCAAAAATCGATATCGGTTGAAGAATCAGATGCTGCAGGTAACAGCTCAGAATCCGAGTGTGTTTTATCAGATCCGTGCAGTTATGCTGTACATGATTTCGATGAAGGATTCTCCCCAGAAAGAAAAGTTTCTTTTCTCAATGAGAACATCGACAAATTCGACGAACAGGGTCTCAAGGATAAAAAGAAAAAGTAAGTTGTGTTAATCTTATTTCTAAAAATAAAATAAATTGAATACATAATCACAAAATGTAAATGTTCAGGTTACAAATAAGTGTGTAGAATTCCACCACGAGAATTTATTTGTGTGCCCCCAACATGGAATTTCTATCACTTATATACTCGCATATCTCTCTCTCTACCACGCTTCCAAATCAATCGTTAAGGAAAAACATCCCAACAACTTAAAATCTAACATTACTGACAAGATGCAGGACCGTTGGCTAATTAGCCGAATTTTACTTACTGATCCTAGACCAGTAGGAGTTTTCTTGATCAGAGACCGCCTATTACTAGTTTCTTCACATTAATTGAAGGTAGGTAAAGTTTTTTTCACTATAAATGGTTCCGAATTAATGACTGCAGACAAACTACCTGGGTCGATGCAAATTCGGTCATAAGTACCCTCGATTAGCAAATATTAGTTGAGAGGACCAGGCTTAATAATTGTAAATAGGCATATTAGGTAAAATTTAAATACCTTTTTGTGGTAAAATTTGTGTCTTTATTTCTCACGGGAAGTGTTCAGTTGTATCACGCCATATCATTTAACCAAATATTATACGTATAAAACAATATTATGTGGCAACATTGATGGTGCTTCCGGTGAAGAAAAAGCTTTTATCTGTCGATGCTATAGAAATTGTAAAAACTATATATAGTTTCTTACTTAAACATTACAGTGGAAAAAAAATCATACAAAAGTGAGCTTTTAGAAGTTTTAAAGTTATTTTTTATAGAAAAAAGTATATATTTGTGACCCATTGACAAAGCCTACACCCTTTTATTCTATTTTCAATCCCATAGAGCATATTATGTGGCACCAATTAAAGTCAAAGGTTAGGCCAGAAAATATTTTTCATACTTTGTTGTATGTACTGTTGAAGAATGAATAAGTAAATTTGTTAATGCTATTCCCACAGATAGTTGGAAAAATCCAGTCCGTCAGGTATGAACTGAGAAAATTCATATATTACTCTGAATCATATAATTGAACCGATTATAATCAATTTTGATGATGATAGCGACAGCGAGACAGAACTAGCTAAATGAATGATTTTTCAAAAAACCCTGTTCTGTGTTTAGGGATCACATCTTGTCTGATCCTTTAACCAACTTGGAGAGCAAATATAGGGGAATACCTGTTTGGTTGATTTCATAGATCAAGCATGAGATATGAAGTGAAAATATTTCTTGCAGTTTGAGCCTATTAGAGTGTACATACTCACATAGGCTATAACAAAATTTGATACGATTTTTTTTATACTATTCTTTCTCTCTTGCTGCCAAAGCTGGCCGATAGATCATAGCAGTATGATAATATCAGTGAATCACACAATTTGAGCTTGATGTGTGAATGTGTCTTTATGAGCATATAACACTCGCAACTGTGATTTTTTTATTAAGTGATTGACACGTTGATTTGAAATCTGAATCAATATATAAACCATTAAGCTCAATCTTATAATTAGGATCATTGACAATTTTGTTTCAACTACCAAAAATCATGAGTTTCGTTTTTAGCCGACGAAACCAAAAAGGAGGAGGTTCTCTATTCGACGCGTATATTTAATTTTTTTATTATGTATGATCACGCATAACTTTTCACTGAGGCGTCCGATTCCGATAATTATTTTTTCAGTGGATAGGGTGTACTTCGAAATTGGTCCCATTTGAATTTAAAAGATGAAATCCATCCCTAAGGGTAGCAAAATGAAGGATATTGATCACTCACCCTCTGAATTCTGGTCCGTTAACCGATTCTATCAGGCATAACTTTGTACTGCGATCTTCGATTTGGATTTTTCTTTTTTTATCAGATAGGGTATACCTCATAGTTGATCAAATTTGGATTTCGAATGGAATTATCCACCCTTACGGGTAGAAAAATAGGGGATAATTGATTTTTCACTTGTGAACATTGGCACACATATGTAGTTGACAATGACAGATCGCTAGTGTCATTATCACAATATCATTATATTCTATGAGAGGATGGAATTATATACAAAGTAATGAAATAAACTAACCAGAACAACAAAAATAATTTATATTACAACAAATAGTAAAAGTAGATAATCATATTATTTAACTGGTAATAGTAAGTAAGTATTTTGAAGTAATAAAAAAACAAGCAGTTAGTAATTAGTAGATTTCAGCCACAAAAAATTTAAAAATAAAAACTTTCTAACAAAAAATCAAACCGACGAAATACGGAACTGAAAAGTAAAAAATAAAATAAACCCTTTTAGTCTCAATAACTGAGCTCCTAAACTAATGTAAGTAACTACTTTCGAGTCGGCGCCAAACAAACGAGCAAATGAATTAGGTAAGGCGTAAAATGATGGCATCGAGTTGGGCAGTGACATTCTGATAATTTTTTTGAAGTAATTTAATGATCTTCGTTGATTGTTTGTTTGGCGCCGACTCAAAATTAGTTACTTACATTAGTTTAGGAGCTCAGTTATTGAGACTAAAAAGGTTTATTTTATTTTTTACTTTTCAGTTCCGTATTTCGTCGGTTTAATTTTTTGTTAAAAAGTTTTTATTGTCATTTCAAATTGTGCGATTTTGATAGCTCAGCTATATAACGTAGGTCCGAACTAATTTTTTCGTAAGCAATATTTATATTTTCTCTCTCAAATGAAAAATACATCTGAGTATCATCTGCGTGATGGATTTCACATAATACGATGTATTTGTGAAAGTCTGCAGTATATACAGTAAATAGCAATGGCTCTAAAATACTACCGTGTGATTTTATTTGGGGTGGAGAAAAACCTTTATGCCCATTGTATCTTACCTGTTGTTCACATTTACAGCACCCATTCCAGTATTTTCGTGCCAAGCACAAGTTTGTACAAGTCCTTTACTGAGTGTACAATTTCTGTTCACCAATTGGTTGCCCGAAAATTGGCTGTATTCTGCGATCCAAGGCTCCGCAGTTGTGAAGTCTCTTTCCAGGTTTTGGTTTGAAGATTACCCTAATGTTTCTCAATGGCTTTGGTATGCATCCAAGTGCCAGGCTGCCTCTGAGTATTTCGCAGAGCCTACTAAGCGGTAGTTCCGTTTCCTTGTGAATTGAACAGTTCAAATGAGATTATTGCCCTCTGTACTTTTTCATAGGTTACCACCTTTTTCGCTAATGTTCAACTTTCCCTGGAACTCCTTTTCAGATCCTCATTAGCCGGTATCTGTACTATTTGAGCCACAGGAAAGTGAACCCTAAAGAGTTCTCCTCCTGTAGTGGTGTACTCTCCTTGTTCATTTTCAAGGGAGTATATTTCTTGATATTTGTCCTTAGAGAGAATTATTTAGAGTCTGGCACACTCTTGAGTACATTCTATCTCCTCACAGTACCTCCTCTAAGGGTTTCTATTGGCTTTGTTAAGTGCCTTTTTGTTGCCGGTCAAGGCGTTCTTGTAGTCATCCCACCTTCCAGTTTTCTTGGCGCTGTTGAATTTTTTCCTCGTTTGCCTCCTTAGTCTTGCAATTTCGGCATTCCTCCAGGGCACGTTCCTGGTGGAAGGGGACAATTGTTGTTGAACGCAGAGATGATTGTGTCATCGCGTTGCTCCACTGCCATCTCTAGGTCCCTGTTTGTACTTATCGGTCTTTGTAACCCCGGAAATTTGCGTGCTAGGTCTGCCTTGTATGTTTTCCATTCTGTTTTCCTTGAATTCCGGCAAGTTTCTGTAGTGGTGTTTCTCTTAATTTTAAAATTTATGTGTCTGCGGTCTTCTTCTCTCAACTCTTCTCTTCAGACACATATCATTCCGTAACAAACTTACTCACATAACTGGAACCTATTGTTACGTAAATTAAAAAAAACAGAAAATAATTCTTACGTTTCGATTTCAGTCCACAATTGGAATGAGAAAGTCGAGTGGAAAGGTAAATTATAATTTTAATTATTTCAAGGAATCTGTAAAAATTGAATTTGAGATGTAATATCGATTTCACACATTTTTATTTTTCAGAAACGTTTCTTGAAAATGAAATTAATGTACTTGCGAGATTTACAATCTAACATTTTAATATCATTACTTCCAGAGAGCATCGATTATTTATTTTAAAATCTTGTCGTTTGCGATGTTGTGACAAGTGAAAATTTTAAATGAAGAATGATTGCAAGTCGTTTTTAATGCGATAAAAATTAATATCTTCCAATAGTCTTTCAAAAGAATTTAGCAAAATTTTGTACTCTTTCGATTGTTGCATTCGAAAATATTAGATTAAATTCATTCGCTGATTAGTCGCAAACAGTGATTGCTTCTGAGAATATTAATTACTTTTAAATTTTGTAATGGTTAACTACGTAACCGTATTATTCTTCGGATGCAATTTCAGTCAACCAGTACAAAATATAAGGGATATACGCGATGGATAATCAAGTATTTAACTGGACCACTGCAGACATATCTCGTTCTAATATATATCTTGAACCTATTTGCATAATGTTTACACAATTTATAGCCAAATTATAAAACAACGAATCAATTATATAAGAAAATGTTCCGTTGAACAGTGACGGTTGCAAATCTATTGCGTTACGTAAAATACTAGTCGTAATTTAAATTGCAATTTGCAAAACTTTTGCAATTATTTCAGAAGTTGTAAAAATGCAAAAAAAATATATAAGTGGATAAATATGTTTCGTTTTTTGTAAGAGGTTGCAAAGTTACATATCCACCGAGATCAATATTCTCTTTATTTGCAACCACAATAGAAAACTTTCGTAATTATTTCAATACTTGTGAGTATTGAAAATGGGAGCGTCGTTAAAGAAGTTTGATAAATAAATGATGCGTTTTTCAGAATTGGTTGCAAATATACGTGAATATGTTTTTTCCGTTCACTTATCCAATTTGCAGATCTTTTGTAATATTTTCAAACAAATCACAATGAGAAGCTTAAACAAATGACAAAAAACAAGGTTCCGTAACTTTTACAAGGTTGCAAACTTAATGCATGTTGTAAAACACCATTAGTATAGGTATGCCTAGTTGCAGAACTTTTGCAATTTTTCGTGCAAAAATAAAGCATAAAAACGTTTTTTGCAATAAATACAATGTTCCGTTCATCGCAGACTTCTGCAAAATTTTATAGTTTGTTTTCATTAATATACTAACATACCATTGGAGTTTGAAAACTTTTGGAATTAATGTTAATTGATTGTCTAAATCTACTGGCCTACTGCAAGAACTACCGTGGCAGCCTTACAGTGCTGGAGGTTTATCTGGATGACTCTTATCCCTCCTATGTTTTTATTTGTCCAAGTCCCCTGGAGAGTACTCGTAGTAGGCTGGGAATCGCATTCTCTCCAATGTCCTGAACAAAACGTCGTCCAACGAGAAGGCCAGGAGTTGTCCTCCTTCCTTCTTGATATTTTGGCTCATCAGAGTCCATTCCTGAATCCTCATATCCGGGTTCTGGATCTGAAGTCTCCGGCAGACCTCCGATGGTATCTTCGCCGACCCAGGGACGAAGACCAGCACCCTGTGTCTGACGGGGAGGTCCCTGAAATTGATCACCGTCAATTCGCCCCCCTCCCATAGCCTCACCAGTGAGTCAATCGTCTCTCTGGACAGGTCTGCTCGTTCCTGGTTCAGCAGGATATTCGGATGGCATATCTCTATCACCGGCAGCCGGATCCCTCTGGCCACCTCGCTGTAGGTACCAGTCGAAATTTGCATTTTCCTGTGCCTTCTCAGTTCCCTGGGTTGTGGAGGGGTCTGGGAGTCAGATCAGGGTCTTTTTTTGTTTTCCCCCCGTCTGAAGGTCCGCCGCCACCTTGCTCTTTCGCTGCTTTGCAGGTTTTGGTTTTGTAGCCGTCCATGTCCTGGCTGCCATTTTTCTCGCCCTCGCATTCGCTTCTGAGCCCTCGAGAGTTGTTTTAGCTAGATCTATATTTTTTATTCCCCCGGTTATTTTAACATTAGCCTTGAAGCTGACGATCGCTCCTCAGGCCCTGCTACTGGTTTTAGGATGTAGTCTGTGGTTCCCACATCATTGGTGTTTTCACTGGTGGTGGCCATTGCTTCCACCACTGTGGTTTCCACTGAGTCTGAGCTCTCCTCAGGGGTTTGGTTTTGGTGTTTTTTCTCTGGTTCCATCTTGTTCCCACGAGTCTGGGGAAAGGGGTTGGTCCGGCTCTGTGGTGTCCCCTGCACAGAGCTAAGGCTGTTTACTCCGAGATTTCGCCCTATATTTCGGAAGCTCCGTTTACGACATCGTAGAGCCCATTCGCTTCCGAGCAGCGAGAATCCCCACCCCGAGGCAGCAGCCACGGACAGCGCACCCCACCGCAGCACCTGAGCAAAAATAGAGACTCTGTTCACCCGCACACCACGACAAGACGCGCCTCCGCCGACCACCACGATCCGGGAGGCAAGCTAGGCGAAGACTCCGCCCCCCGGAAACGAATTGGTTCCTTCTTTTGTGTCCCACGGTGTCATTCATCCCTCGCGACGGCTCTCACAGCTTGGATTTGGGACTGTTTGCCAGAGCGGCGTTGATTAAGCCGCGGCCGCACATTATTTCATTCGTCGCGCAGTCGCGGCCCGTTCACCCCAAACCACGTGATGGTGAGGTTGGACTTCAAGGAGTCTACCCTCACAATGGGACTGCAACCTGATATGTTGCCACTGATTTTTTGTTTGTTGTATTTAATTGCTCAAATAGTTCTCAAAGAACAAGACTTCTCTCAATTCTTCACAAAGTGATTGAGTGTATCAAATGCATTACTAATATGCCGATTTGAACCTTAGGTTCTAAATCCCAAAATCATAAAACATATGATAAAAATATCACTGATTTACACAAAATTAAAAATAAATGTATTTCCGCTCGTTCTCTCCTCCTTCATTGAAATCTCAACGCTACTTTCTGTAAAATACGATTTTAACATTAACAGGAAACATATGAAATAATATTCATACTGACTAAAAATTTCTGGAACGAGCATTTCAGAGTGTCTTCAATATTCCTTATGCATTTCTGGATTTCTTAATATAGACAGAAGTACATTAAAGCACATACATTCTTTCCTCTAAAGAAAAATATGAGTTCTTATAAAAAGTCTTGGAAGTGCAAGTATTAGTTGTTCGGTTGAGATTTGCATAGGATTAAAATTGTCAATGATCCTCCAAAACTCGTTTAAAAATACTTAACAGGTAATTTGTCCTGTAAGAGAAAGAATCCGGTAATAACCCTCGAAATTTTAATGATCCGAACAAGTTATTGGCTTTAACACAATAAAATATTTGATTTATTAAATCTTAAATATGAAATATGGTTGATATTTAAAATATTCAAGAATGTAAGTTCAGCATATTCCCTGAAAGAAAAGTAGCATTGCTTGTCTCGGGAACGATGTCACTCGGGTGTCCAAAAAATAATTTAATTCAGTCACAGTCCAAAGCTGCGGTTAACCAATTTTTTTCTTTGTGAAAGTAAGCATATTGCCAATTGGTGAGTCTAGAAAAATGCAATCAATCAATCAAAACTGTGCTTTATTGTACAAGAAATAGTCCTTATTGACAAAGCGATGAAAGTAATAACTTGTGGTAAGATCATAGTGGCATATATATATATATATATATATATATATATATATATATATATATATATATATATATATATAAGTTAGATGTAAATGACTATAATATGTGAGTATATAATGTAAACTGTAAAAATATAGTTCAAATGTAGAAATAAATATTATAAAATAATGTTACAATAAAATAAAGTTAGGTCAAAAAGGGGAAAAGATGAATTACATTACAAAACATACAGGTTATCACTACACAACTATACAACTTACTTAGAATCAATAGAATAGTTACACAGTAGGACTAGGCTATTGATGTCCGACATTTTCATTATAGTATTCCTGCAGTATTGGCGTGAGGAAGTCTTTTACTGCATTTCTAAAGTGTTTAGGATTATTTAATACTTTTAAATATCCTGGCAGGTGGTTATATAATTTCCTGCTTTCATATATAACTTTTTTTGTTAGAGTTGTTTTTGGAATTGGCAGGCTAAGGTTGTTACGGTTGTAACTTCGGGTGCTCACAAATTGCGAGTCATATTTGTGCTTGAAGACTGTTTGTTATGAATCAAACAGGCTGTTTCCAAAATGAAAATACTAGTTATGGTAAGAATTTTTTGGGAGATAAACAGCGGTCTACAATGGTCTCTTGCTTTAGCCCTACACATGTACCTGATGGACCTTTTTTGTTGGACAAAAAGGGATTGTAATAAATGCTGGCTACAGAAACCCCCGAAAGCTATTCCATATCTAATGTGAGATTCAAAGAGGGAGAAATAGATGTTTTTAGCAATGACTGGACCAAGTTCGTTTGATACCACCCTAATTGCGTAGCAGCCTGATGCTAATCTTTTTTTTACTGACATAACGTGGTCTTCGAATTTAAGTTTATTATCAATGTGTATATCCAGAAACTTTAAACGAGATTTATTTCCCACTATATGTGTGTTAAGACTTATACTGTTTAATTGGAATCTGAAGGTTAAGATGTTAGTTTTATCTATATTGAAACAGAGATGGTTCGAATTACACCAAGTTATGACCTCCTGTAGCTCCTGGGCTATGATTGTTCTTAAGCCATCCACATTTTTGCCATGCCATATGAGGGTGGTGTCGTCAGCAAATAATGTGAATTTACCAGAGATAGGTAAACATGACAAGTCATTGAGGTAAAGTAAAAACAAAATGGGTCCTAGCACTAAGCCTTGAGGTACTCCGGCTCGGATTGTCATAGTAGCCCGAGCCTTGACTGGACATTTTAACCCTTTTTTTTCAGCCATTAAGATAAGATTCGACCCATTTTAAGGCAACTCCCCTGAATCCATAATGATGAAGTTTATTGAGCAATATTCTGTGATATACGCAATCGAATGCTTTAGAGAAGTCACAGAATACTGCTGCAACCACCTCACCCTCATTTAGGCTCGAATAAACTTTTTCCAGAAAAGAAAAGATTGCATCAGTTGTACTTTTGGGGTACCTTCAGTTGTTTTTGTGGAGTACCCACAGTTGTTTTTGTGCTTTTAGCGAATACCTCTTGAAATACACATTTCCAGAAAAAATACTTTGTGTATTGTTGTGTTTGAAAATATGAACAGTTTTTCCATAAAATCGGAAGTGAAATCATCTGCGACTGAAATATATCACTATCTTCCATTTTTCAAGATAACTTCTCTTGAGGTATTCATGTTGAAAAGAGAAAACAATTCGTAGAAGAATTTTGGATAATTGTATTGTATTATACAAATACACCGATTTCACACCGAAAAAACTGTTTTTAACATGTTCCATCAGGGCAAGTGGCATTGCTTCCAGAAGATGTATTTTCCAATTCTTCTAGTCTTCTTCTTCTCCTTCGCACTAGGTAGGCTGGTCCCGAAGAACCTCGTTTTCGTAGTCCTCTCTATTTGGGCACTGGTTCTGAAAATCAACTGTGCATACTGATCTCTTTGACATCATCTGACAGAATTATGTACCCGAAGTTGATCTCCCTCTGATGGGGCACTCAGTAAGGATGTGCGACGATATATCCTCATCTTCCAGGCACAATCTGCATAGGGGATCACCTGTGATCCCGATGAGTTCAATGTGCTGCCTGTTCAGGTGATTGTGTCCCGTTAGGAGCCCACTTACAATCTTGATATTCCCATCTGCTGAGTGACAGGATCTCTTTTGGCATTTTATTTGAAGGCTATTTTATATAGAGCTCTGCTTGCCTCATGCATAGCGCCTCTTACCATGTTTTGATGAACCGCTTTTGTAGCAGTTCCTCCATGTTTGGGCTGGCCATACTGCTGGGTGTTCCCAAGATCGGTACGTCCGACTGGGGTCTTTTCCGATCCTATCTTGGCAAATATGTGTTCCTCTCCATCCCCGTGGACACCAGAGTGTCCTGAAGCCCATATGAAGCTGACTTTGCTTGTTTTCGATAAACTTTCTATGGCGATTCTACACTCGGATACCAATTTGGATTCGATCCTATTTGGTCCTAACGCCATAATTGCAGCTTTGCTGCCAGAGTAGATGACAGTAGGTTTTCGACTTCTATTGTCGAGGTTTTCCTGGACGCAAGTGAGTATAGCTTATACTTCGGCCTGGAACACAGAGGCATATTTGCGAAAGGGAACCGAGATTTGTTTTTTTGCAACATCTTTGTATACTCCTGCGCCGGACATTCCCCCAAATCTTGATCCATCTGTATACCAGGTTGATCCATAGATTGGAGGTCTGCCGGGCGTAGCGTCTTTCCATTTCTCTCTCGTGGGGATGGCAATATTGGGCTCTTTTCTGAAATTCAGAACAGGCGGGGTCTTCTTCCGTTAATAGGATTGGACAGCCCTCCTTTGTCTTGTTTCAAATAGCGGAGTGTCCATGGTTTGCCTCAGTACCAGTCTGTAGGCAGTACGCATGGTTTCGTCCTTAATGACAGGGTGCAGAGGTGGTAGTCCTAGTACAGCTCCTAGAGTTCTGGTAGGCTTCGTCCTCATTCATAGACAAGCTAGCCGTTGTAATTTATCAAGTTCATTTCTGGTCTTGCCCTCAGTGGTGCCGGTCCACCAAATGATGGATATGTACGTTAATGTCGGGCAAATAATCGCCGTATATATCTAGTGTAGGGTTTAGATGTGGCTCAAGGCTCGTCTGCATTCCCAGTAGGAGCATATTTTCAATCTGCTCATTCCAGGTCAGCTTGGAGTCTATGATGACTCCAAGGTGTTTGCTCCGGTTCTGTTCTTCCGGTCTACCTGTTGATCGTGGAAGCGTGAAATAGATTCTCATTGACAAAAATGTATTGGAGACTTAGTGAATGCTATGCTACTTTTGCATCAATGTTACGAGTGATTTCTGCTTTTTGGAAAACATTCTTCTTACCTCATTCATCTATATGATTTATGTTATGTACGTCACTGGTTTATTCAGTTATCTGGAGTGATATGTAATAAAAGAAGTACTTGTGTGGTGGGGGTAACATTTCCGAACACAGAAGTCAGTTATCGTTTTTGCTTTGTAAAGTCCAAGTGTATCGACGTTAAGATATTGATTATAATTCTTCAAAGAACCCACAATCTTTCATTTAGTGTATTGAGTTGAATACACAACATTTTGGCGACGAATTCGAGAGAATTCGGAGTATACAACGAAAAGTTGTCAATTGGACAGTGACAGAAATCGGACAATTTTTGAATGAAAAGATGGCCCTGATAGGTAATATTGAACCTTTCAACGGTGGAGCCGAAGAATTTGAAACCTATTTGGAACGGGTGAATCATTCATTCAAGGTTAATATTGTTCCAGAGGAAATGAAAGTATCTCTGTTTATTACCCTGGCGGGTACACAAGTATACCAAACGCTGAAAAATTTGGCAGCTCCGAAAAAGCCTGGTGAGCTGAAATATACCGAAGTGAAAGAGTTTCTTTTGAAGCATTATTGCCCACCTGTCACGGAAATTTACGAGAGATTCATCTTCAATAAATGTAACCAAAAGTTAGACCAAAGTATTCCAGAATATATAGTCGAATTACGCAAATTGGCTAACACATCTAAATTTGGATCGTTTCTAGATGATGCTCTGAGAGACCGGTTCGTTTGTGGGATGCAGTCAGAAAATATACAAAAAAACTCTTGTCTCAAGTCAAAACTTTCACAGAGGCATGTCAGTCAGCTCAAGCTTCAGAGTTGGCGGAGAGGCAAGTTAAAACGTTATCAGACTGCGGTACTAGTTGGAGTGTCAACTACGTTCAAAAAGCAGAAACAAAAGTTCAGGCAGCAAATAAGGCTAAAAGAAGTTGTTAAAATCAGTCCGGAGAAAAGGCAGGAAAAAAAAGAATCCAGTGCTGGTAGATGCGATAAATGTGGCAGAAGTCATCCCAAAGAGAAGTGTCCAGCAGTCAGATGGAAATGTTATTTTTGTTTCGAGATGGGGCATGTTAAGCAATTATGTCCATCCAAAAGAGCCACGACAGTAGCCGCAGTTGAAGAAGAAGGTCAGAACGAAATCTCGTTTGAAGAAGTAAACAGCGATTTGTTCAATTTGAATAATATGCATGTCAGTTTAGCTGCACCACATCATATCTGGTTGGGTTTGAATGGTAAAAGGGTAGCTTTTGAAGTAGACACAGGCGCATGCAAATCGGTAATGTCCTTCAATAAATATAAGAGTATTTTGAATTTACCTTTGGAACCTGTAATGTATAAACTCAATGTAGTTTCAGGTCAGGGTATCAATGCTTTGGGTGAGTGTCAAGTTGACGTAAAGCATGGTGATCAAAACCATCATTTAATTCTGACAGTAATCGAATCAAATAAGAATTTTGTACCATTATTGGGTAGAAATTGGTTGAATGTTCTTTTTCCTGATTGGGAAACTGGTTTCGGTTTGAATAGTCAAGATGTCAATACGAGTTCGAAAGGAGACACAATCAATATTGTAGATGAGTTGAAAATCAAGTATAAAAGTGTATTTGATTCGAACTTATGTAGTTCTACCAAAGATTTTTTTGGCCAATTCAACATAGAGGAAAATGTGGTCCCGGTAGTCAAAAAATCTTATTCTATGCCTTATGCCCTAAAACCATTGGTTGAAAAAAAAATCGAACAAATGGTTCAGGTAGGTATTCTGAAACCTGTGAGGCATAGCGAATGGGCCTCACCCATCGTAGTTGTATCGAAAAAAAATGGTGATGTTAGAATTTGTTCAGATTTCCGTATCACTGTGAATAAAGCACTCAATATTGATCAGTGTCCGTTACCAACTCCAGAAGATATTTTTGCAAGTTTGGCGGGGGGTAAAATTTTCACGGTTTTAGATTTGGCAGGTGCTTATCAACAGTTGAAAGTTCATCCAGATTTTCAGAAATTTCTAACCATCAATACTCATGTTGGTTTGTACCAATACACGAGACTGACATATGGAATAGCATCAGCGCCATCTATTTTTCAATCAATTATGGATCAAATTTTGAGCGGAATACCTAATGTTAAATGTTATCTCGATGATATTCTGATAGCAAATAATAATTTAACGGAAGCACGAAGTACTGTAGAAATTGTCTTGAAAAGATTGTGTTACTATAATGTGAAGGTTAATGGGGAAAAATGTAATTTTTTCGAAAAGCAAGTTGAATACTTGGGGCATATGATAGATAAAGAGAGAATTCATCCAACTGAGGATAAAATACGTGCAATGAAAGAGGCTCCAGAACCTCAAACTTTAACTCAGTTACGAGCGTATCTTGGTTTATTAAATTATTACGGAAAATGTATACCAATGTTGTCAACGCATTTGAAACCTCTTTATGAATTATTGGAGAAAAACGAGGATTTCAAATTTGATCTTGTCTGTCGCAGAGCTTTCAAGCTTAGTAAAAATTTAATTGCTACGAATCAGGTTCTCGTGCACTATGACCCAAATAAAACAATAGTAGTGTCATGTGATGCAAGTTCCTATGGTGTAGGGGGTGTTTTGAGTCACAGGATCGATGGTGTTGAAAAACCAATGTTATTCGTGTCAGGCACGTTATCAACCGCTGAAAAAAATTATTCTCAACTTGAAAGAGAAGCTTCAGCAATCATATTCAGCCTTAAACGATTTCATAAGTATTTGTACGGTAGACAATTTATATTGATATCTGATCATGAACCTTTGAAGGTATTATTCAATCCTGATATGCCCATTTCTGTTATGTCGGCTTCGAGAATAATTCGGTGGAATGTAATATTATCAGCCTACTATTATAAGATAGAAGGACATGTTGTAGATTACCTTTCAGGAATCAACAGATGTTGATAGTTCTTTGAATTCATTCAATTCGGTTACAGAATTGCCGTTATCATATGAGGACATTGCGGAAGTTTCACGCAAAGATCCGATTTTAGTAAGGATAATGGATTATGTGAAAATCGGTTGGCCTTCCAAAGTAGATTGTAACTTGAGGTCTTACTATTTGAAGCGAAATGAGTTATCCGTTGAAGAAGGGTGCCTGATGGTGGGTATTAAAGTTGTTATACCGCAATCCTTGCGCCAAAACGTTTTATATTTACTTCATGAAGATCATCTGGGGATTGTTAGAAGTAAAATGTTAGCTAGATCTTCATTCTGGTGGCCAAAAATGCAAGAGAATATTGAAACTCTTGTAAATAACTGTGATATATGTCAACTAGGCCAGAAAAATCACGAAAAGTTTTTGATATCCTGATAATGTATTTCAAAGAGTTCACATTGATTTTTTTCTTAAAAATGGTTGTCAATTCTTGTTGATTGTGGATAGTAAATCGAGGTGATATTCATTCAATGTCGAAGGGTACGAATATCAAGCATACAATTGAAAAATTAAAATTAACTTTTCCTATAATGGGATTACCAGATACTATTGTTAGTGATAATGGACCGCCATTTAATTCGAACGAATTTACGAATTTTTGTCGGGCTAACGGTGTTAATGTGTTGGAATCACCTCCTTATCATCCACAATCTAATGGTTTGGCTGAACGTCATGTACAGAATGTAAAATCAGCTCTAGACAAGTTTTTATTACAAAAATCCACTCTTACAATGGAGCAACAGATGGTTAACTTTTTGTTTAGTTATAGAAATACTCCTTGTACCAGTACAGGATGTAGTCCTGATGATATGATTTTTAAAATCAAGCCAAAAACGCGCCTCGACTTATTGAAACCCAAAAAAGGGGGTAAAGTACTTTTCAATAGAACTTTCGATTTTGTCAAACCGGTAATTTTCAATGTTGGAGAAAAAGTTCTGGTGGGAAAATTGGGTCCATATATTGACGATAAATGGAAAGAAGGTTTCATTCTTAAAAATATTAGTGCAGTAACATATCTTGTAAAAATGGATAATAAAATTTTGTACAAGCATGTCAATAGCTTGAGAAAATATCCAGTTCACAGAGATATAACAGAACCAGTGAGAACAGACCCAAATCCATCAGTGTTCCAATCATTAGGTGTTCCCAGTTCACCAAGTATAACACCGAATGAAATTTGCCATGACATTGAACAGAATATTAATGACCCCAATACAAGATTATCAAGTCCTAGTCCGAGTTCAAGTTTCACTGATCTCAATCAGGATATTGTTAGTCCAAACTGTTCAAAAGATGTTGAACCGACTCTGAGACGTGGTAATCGTGTTCGGAAACCACCTCAACGTCTAAATTTGTGAGTTAGTTTAGTGTTTAGTTCTGATTTATTTATGTAAGGGAGGAAATGTTATGTATGCCACTGGTTTATTCAGTTATCTGGAGTGATATGTAATGAAAGAAGTACTTGTGTGGTGGGGGTAACATTTTCGAACACAGAAGTCAGTTATCGTTTTTGCTTTGTAAAGTCCAAGTGTATCGACGTTAAGATATTGATTATAATTCTTCAAAGAACCCACAATTTTTCATTTAGTGTATTGAGTTAAATACACAACAATTTATTAATTCAAACTATCTGAATGAACATTCAAATTTTCACTCTCAGATTTTTCTTTCGAGTAAGTGTCCTTTTACAATATCTGCAATTATCGTATTTTTCTCCGCCACCTAGTGGCGATAAGTTCGACTAACTTCCCCAATAAAATTTTTCAAGTGAATTTTTGGGCGAGATGGTAGTACGATTTCAAGGTCGTATTTGAGTGCAACTATTTTATGTAATAGATAGATAAATATGTTTATTAATCCCTGTAGATCATATAAATGACATAGGATAGGTCAATAATAGTATATAAGGTGAAAAAAGTAAAATGAATTACAAGAACATATACATAGTAAATGGAACACTAAAAATAAAATTGTAGTTTGATAAAACTAAAAAAACATGCGTATGTAGCAATATGAACTAAAAAGTTAAAAATAATAAGAAAGTCATTGACCGAAAAATTAACTTGAATGTAAAAAAACGTGGGGTGCTTGATATGGGTTGTCTTACATTTTTTATCGCTAGCTATTCGTAAAGGTAGAGTCATTATGAAAAGTAAGTATAGGCGGCACCCACGCTTTTTTGCATTGAATATAATTTTTTGGTCAATTACTTTATTCTTATTATTTTCAACCTTTAGTTCATATTGCTACAAAAGCGTGTTTTTTAGATTTTTAAAGCATAATTTTATTTTTAAATTTTCAGTCCATATTGCTAGAAAAGCGTGTTTTTAAACATTCCAACTACGGGAGAAAACTCATCGATTGGTGAAAGTAGATTGTAGGGGGGTGGGGAGGATATGGCTTTCCAGCCTCTCCGTACCTCAAGCTGTAAGGTCTTTTGTACATAACTTTTTGTGGAAGTACTAAAACCATAACAGTGAATACACCAAATCTTTGAAATGTAAATTAGGAATTTTTAGCAGTGACTTCACCAAATTTTGGTAATGTGAATTAGGCTTTTTTTTTCTGACGATCTTGGTGAGAATACCAGATCATAGAGCTGAAATTATTGTATTGTCATCGGTTTCTAACACGTGAGCAAAATTTCAAATGATTCGGATGTCAGGAAGTGGGTGAACATTAATTTGAAAGATACATACAGACATATAGGTGAAGGTAATGAAGCGTGTATTATCACAATCATCGCAGTGAGTCGATGAATTGGTCTAGCTAATAAAATTGATTTTTTGAGATTTTTTTTATAGCTGGTTTAATTTTTTTAGTATGATATAATGGTATGGGGACTTTTTGTATTGCATTGTACTAAACTGTTCTAGATACAGATCATTTTTGGTATTAATGAATTTCTCTATTTCTCTAGAATTTGTGTAATTTATGAAACGTATATGTTAATAGCTTATACAGATAAATGTTTGTGCATGCCATTATTTTATTTTGGGAGAAGATTTCTCTGAATGACACATTGTAATCCAGGTCAAAAATCAAACGGATGAATCTTTTTTGCATTATTGCTACTCTGAAAAGATCGGTTGCCCGCCATCTATATTGGAAATGAGGGCGTAGTAGATATTCAACAGATGTTCTTTAGAACAATTTTCTTGGAATGTTCTAAAAGCTAAGTACAGTTCGCCCAGCCTTTTACAAATTGCGTCAACTTGGGTGTTTAATTGGTATTTACAATCGACTTCGGTACCTGAGAATTTGGTCGATTTGATTGCCTCTAACTTGGTGTCATAGAATATGAATTCGAGGGAATTTGTAGGCTTACTTTTTCTAGTGAATACAACACATACGCCGGTGACACATGGTGGATTTTTACGATCGAAGAGTTTACCGCCGCCTCTCAAAGAAATCTAAACGTTTACACACAGGGCGGAAAATTGTCTGACACCGTCGTTCGAGTAGGCTGATATATGCACTATATTTCCAGTTGTAATATCACAAGATAGTGAGAATAAAGTGAAAATAATTCGACAGATTTTCGAAAACTTGTTGCCAGGTAATAGAAACGAGAGCCTAACGGGCTCGAGTGGCTATTTCCAAATGGAGTTGAGAAAGAAATCTGGAGAATTATTTTCTACTTTATCGAATTCTCGTGTGGTATTCTATAGATTACTTTTAGATGTTACGATCATAAACATATTTCCTCGCACAACGATACAATGTACTGAACCGGTTTTGATTAATTTCTCACTTTTCATGCGAATTGATGACAAACGATAAATTAGAAATATTTGTTGACAGATAATAAAAACAAAATACCTCAAATTATTCCCGCGAATTGCATCATCCACTCCTCATGGGCACTAGGCAAGTCAGCACTTCCCACGAAGCGGCCATTCCGAGCCTTTAGATTCTAGGAACCGAATCAGCATTCTACTCACCCACGCTCATTTCTGCTTTTCTCATAGATTTTAGTATTGATGTAACTCTTATTGTATTCACACCTAATTTTTGAACTGGTAAATTTTCAATAATTTTTTTTTTTGAAAAACTTCGAAACGAAATACTTAATCGCGGCAATTTTACGTTAATATTTTACGACTCCTACCACTTTCTAGTACGTATAGGTATGTGAACAAATATGGATATACCAAAAATCTTTTTTCACACATGCTTTAATTACTAGCTTCACCTGTATGTATGAATCTTTGAAATAAATTATCACCCACTTTTCGACGTCCGATCATTTGAAATTTTGCACACGTATTAAAAACTGATGACAATATAATAATTTGATAGTTATGACCTCTCTTACCAAGATCGTCAGAGAAGAAAGGCTCATTCACAAAATTTGGTGAATTCACTGGTGAAAATGCCTAATTTACATTTCGAAGATTTGATGAATTCACTGGTACTCGCACCAAAAGCTATGTACAAAAGGTTGAGGTACGGAGAGGCTGAAGAGCCATAATGTACTTTCAACAAAAGTCAGTAAAAACTTCCCATGTGGATGAATTAATCGATGAGTTTTCTCCCACAGTTGAAAAGTTTAGAAACACGCTTTTCTAGCGATATGATCTAAAAAGTTAAAAATAAAATTATACTTCAGAAAAAATCTTTAAAACAAGCTTTCGTAGCAATATGAACTAAAAATTTAAAAATAATAAGAATAATGTCATTAACCAAGAAATTAACTTTCTTGACATTAAAGTAAATTTTTTGGTTAATGATTTTATTCTTATTTTCAACTTTTCAGTTCATATTGCTACAAAAGCTGTTTTTTTTAACTATAATTTTTTCATCCAATTGATCGAAGTCGCTTCGTGCTTCAATCCCTAAAAATGTTGAGGGTTTTATCCCATAATGCAGGCCTCTCTTATACGAGTAATGAAATAAGACTTCCATCATCTATGTCACTCATGTTCACGAAACTTTTGACGAATATATTGATGAACTGTCAAGAATACAGATCAAATCACAATGAGCAAATAAGTTAAACGGTAGAAAAACTGTTGGGTGTGTAAACGTACATTTGGTAACATGCGCCGGTAAAACTTCCGTCGGCTCCAGTGGCACTCGACTGCTGCAAGCCGACGGCAAATTGACCGATCATTTTTTTTTCCTCTAATGTGTAAGCTGTAATTTACTTCAGTGGGCTACTGTTGGAACAGCGGCGACGGTAAATTTTCAGATCGGATCAATCCGCGATGTGTGTCACCGGCGATAGGGTGAAAAGCTCTTATGTAACGCTTTCATGTACACCAAACCGCTATAGAGGTGTGAAAAGGGGAGTGAAATTACGGAAGTACCGTTGGTTTTGAAGTTAGAGTTATGAAAATTGGTATTTGGGCTCTTATTTTCAGATGAAAGAACACGTTTACATTGGTATTTGAGGTCTTTGTTACAAATGAAGAAATACGCGTTTATGGCAAAATAAATCATCGTAAATTCTCAGGTTGAATACACCAATATTCTAATATATGCATCAATTGCGGGAAAAACCACTCAAAAATCAATTTGATTCGCGGAATGAAACAGTTAACGGAATCAAACAGTTAACGGAATCGATGTTAATAAATCAAAATTCGTTCTCGTGACTACTATTTGATAACTCCAACACAATCATATGAAGTGAGCGGAAAATGGTTTTTTGTTTATTATTTTCCAGAAATAGTACGGTTGCGCTGGAAAATATTTTGAATAGCTTTTTGAATGCTGAATGATTATTCAGCACGTAAGTATACAGTGTCACTGTTATTCCCCATCATATGGGATTTTTTACAGCACGCAGGAAGAATATGTGCTCAACTAGGTGATGATTGAGGGTTGTGTTAGGATGGTACAGCTTGTTTGGTATGTTTATTTTTCCAGGTTTGGGAAAATACACATTCGAAGAAGCCTGTAACCAACTAAGATGACTATAGGAGGTCGACATCCTCGCCCACGATAGTATCAATCGAATATTTGCATAATTTAAAAATCATTATCCGTTGAGTAATCGTTGAGGTTTTCGAGTACTCGTTCAAAAACACTCGATAAGTGATTTGTCCTACAAGAGAAGCAATTAATGATCGGTAATCTGGTAATAACCCTTGGGATTCTAGTAATACGAACAAAATATTAGATAAGCACACTCTGCAATGAAAATATTTGTTTTACTAAATTATAACAATTAAAAACATTCAACAACGTGAATTTGGAATCTTTCCTGACAACTAGAAAAAAAAAGTTCGACACTGCGTCACTTGGGGACGATGTATCGGGTTATTCACTATAAATTACCCATGTCTTATCATCGTTATTATTACCCATAGAAAAAAAAGTTAAATGTAAAAGTTTTGTGGTGATGACTGAATTTTGATAAAATGCTACCAAAAATACATTAGCGTACAAATTTCAGGGGATACTTTTTTTATTGGATACCCTGTATATTATTAAATTTTTGGAATTGTATTTTTTCCTGATTTCAAAATATACCATATGTTACCCCTATCTTATACAGTTTTTGAGCTATTAAACGTCGGATAACTCTGCAATGAAAATATTTGTTTTACTAAATTATGACACTTAAAACCATTCAACAACGTGAATTTGGAATCTTTCCGGACAACTAGAGAAAAAAAGGTTCGACACTGCGTCTCTTGGGGACGATGTATCGGGTTATTCGCTATAAATTACCCATGTATTATCATCGTTATTATTATCCATAGAAAAAAAGTTAAATGTAAAAGTTTTGTGGTGATGACTGAATTTTGATAAAATGCTACCAAAAATACATTATCGTACAAATTTCAGGGGATACTTTTTTTATTGGATACTCTGTATATTATTAAAATTTTGGAATTGTATTTTTTCCTGATTTCAAAAATATACCATATGTTACCCCTATCTTATACAGTTTTTGAGCTATTAAACGTCGGATAACTCTGCAATGAAAATATTTGTTTTACTAAATTATGACACTTAAAACCATTCAACAACGTGAATTTGGAATCTTTCCTGACAACTAGAGAAAAAAAGTTCGACACTGCGTCTCTTGGGGACGATGTATCGGGTTATTCGCTATAAATTACCCAAGTATTATCATCGTTATTATTATCCATAGAAAAAAAGTTAAATATAAAAGTTTTGTGGTGATGACTGAATTTTGATAAAATGCTACCAAAAATACATTAGCGTACAAATTTCAGGGGATACTTTTTTTATTGGATACCCTGTATATATTAAATTTTTGGAATTGTATTATCTTATACAGTTTTTGAGCTATTAAACGTCGAATAACTTAGACTAGTTAATGGGTTAAATGGAAGCTACTGTTTTCTCTACAGAAAATAATTCCCCTTCATTTTCAGAAATATGTTTTTTTACTATTAAAATATAATAACTCCTATGTATATTATTCGAAAATAAAAAAGTTGAGAGGTGTCAAGGGACACCCGGATGGAACGAAGTTCCTTTCGATTAATTAGTGAAGGAATTGTAATAATTTTTTTTTTTAAGTTATAATAATATTTTTTTTATTATTAACAAATATAATGTAATATAAACCAATCAGTAGGCTCAATTTTAGTACATACGCATTGATATTGTAATATTAAAATATAATTTGCTTTTAAATTTATTGAAGTTATGACGCGTACACTTGCTAAACACACAATAATGGAGAGATTATAACGCGTATGACTTGGTTAGCACAATAGTAAAGAGAGGTTATAATGCGTACTTGCTAAAAATACATAAGCATTTATTATTGTCTGTATAAAATCTCTACTTACCTCACTCCATCAGCAATATCCGGAACTTGTGCAGAAACACTGTCAGGATTCATTATTGTTATTATTTTTTATTATTTATTATGTACAAAAAACCTGTATACACTCAACAAAAATAATCGTCGCGACACCACACTGTTCAATGCGCAATAGAAACACGAAACGAAAATAACTGGCTTGCTTTCTATGAGAGAGAGAGAGAGAGAGACACAAACAGAGGAACACGCCCACGCCGCTCGGCTTACAACTACAGCCAAAAGTGTCGTCACAACTTTTGGTCCTAATTTATTCCGTCTAGCCCCCTTTCGCAACGCGCGATAAGGAACTTCGTTACAATAACGACCTTTATTATTATTATTATTAAATACCTATCCTATAAAAGATTACATTTTTAAGGTAGTTGTCATGAAATCCACTTCCAATCAGATTTCGTTTATATTTATACCTCGTTCAGTTAACATATTGAATTTTTGGAATGATTTACCACACCGAAAGCGAGATATAAGGCTTCAAAGTTGCAACGTTCAACACGTAATCCCTATAGTGAGCTACCGCGCACACCACATTTCAAGGCATAACTAAAAACCCTCCATTCAGACCTTTTTAAAAAACTAATATATTATTAAAAGGTAAGTAACAAATTTTATAAAAAAAATTAAACACGCGTAGCCATACAGTTATTTAGTTATTGCCATAAGAAGTTTCTAAATTATTGCGTATGAGAAGTGCAAGATAGGAAAGGCTGAGAATCGTGGCAACGCCTTAACCGAGCGCTGGTCATTCAAATAAGCGAGAGCGCGAGGGTCTTGTGGGTTTGAATTGGAATGCACATATTTATGAATAATAATTGTGAATAATTGCATTAATATATACTGATGCATTTTAAACATTTTACAATAGGGATAGATATAAAATAAAATGTAGTTTTAGCGAGTAACGCCAAACAACAGTGCATAAACTTTATTTTATTTATACATTTGTACAACACATGTACGTATAACATAATTCGAATATTTTTAAACATAAACAAAAAATTTAAGAAGGGAAATTTTTGTGTCTAATATATACGAAAGAGAGTTGGCGGCGTGCAGACAAGAATTTTTAAATTCTAGAAAAAGATATGCTCGGGCAGGGATCGAATTTAAAAATTCTTGTCTGCACGCCGCCAACTCTCTTTCACATAAACAAAAATTATTCAGATTTCCAACAGACTAATAATATAAAACTTATAATTCTACAAAAAATTTAAACAACAATGAATGTAATATTAGTTACTTTTCTAACTATTATATTAAATAATCACTTGATTGACTAAACATTTATTTTTAAATCATTAATGATTTTAGTAAATGCTTTCCCATTTTTAGTAGCTCTATGTTTTCTATTCTCCAATTTTTTATTTAGGTGATTAATCACAGCTCTCCTTCTTCATCCTGTTACATTTGTTTCAGAAAATCGTATGTTTTATTTTGTTGCGCAATTTTTTTCAATAATTCTCGTGATATAACATTTTTAATGCACTTAAATTAGGTAAATTACAAAATATTATTTCCCAGGTCGCTCTGAAATACATTCCTTATATGATTTCATGTATGCTGATAATTCTGACTCTTTACCAATGGAGCGAATTAATTTTTGCAAAATGTTTACATCATACATCGCTTCGTGGAAATTATCTGATGTTTCGTTCGGTATTGAATCTTTGGCTAATTTTAATGGCTAGAACATTCCTGGCCCCCTTCAATCTGGGATCGTTTTTCTTATATTCAATAACGATACCTCGCCAATGTTTTTAGAGCAAACTGCACTGTATCTTGAACAACTAAATGCGTGCGATCGTTGGATTGCGACGTTGCCAACAGTCCAGTCATGGCTTATTTGCTGTGTCACGCATGCTAGTTGCGTTTCTGAGTGTACAGTTCCCTTAAAAAATATCCCACTAATTCAGCGTTTGAACATGTATCGCGTCGCGCTACAATCGATTCTAATTTTTGACAATGTTTGTAGCACGACAACTACCTTAAAGTATGCTATGAAAATGACAACTATATTATGTTTGTTTGGTGACATTTCTTTAATGGAATAATCAAAATGGTTTACAGTGAGGAAGAAAAAGTTCAAATATATATTTGTTATATTAAAAACAACATAAATAAACGTGCAGCAAAAAGTTCATATAGGGTGTTGCATCCAAATCGTCCAACACCGTCAGAAAATACATTCAAAAATATTTACCAAAGGGTGAATCATACCTTCAGTGTCAGTAAAAAAAAGATTGTAGTTCAAGAAAACCAGGAAGAACAGCTAGATATAGTACTTCATTTCGAAGGTAAGCCTATCCATATTAATTCGCAAATAGTATTTTTTGAAACATTGTATTATTTTTTTTTCATCTGAATGTAGTTTGAAAAATATAGTCGATCAATTAGGTGAAAGTTTTTCCAAAATCCAACGTACTTTGAAAAAGAACAACTACAAACGATATAAAATTTTACCCGTAAAAGTTTTAACAGACTCATAAGAGGAAAAGACAGATGATTCAAAATTTGAATGAAGATCCCGATTATTTAACTAAAATATTATGGACTGATGACTCATCCTTTTCTACGGCAGGAGTTTTCAATAGGGAAAATCGGAGGTCGTGGGAAAAAAAGGACAACAGAAAAAGATTGGTAAAACAAATAAAGAAAACAGGAAGTAAAATTGTTTGATGCTTAATTTTTTGAAATAAATTGTTGGCCCTATATTTTATGATTATATATCAACAGGAATTACATATCAAGAAATACTCATCCGAGAAGTAGGAAATACAGAATTTGGATGAAAAATTGGACAACCCCACATATTGTCCTACCCTTTCAAGAACATTTGAATAATGTAGTCCCAATATGGATAGGAAATGATGGAGGCCACATAACAGTCCGAACTTGACCCCTATAGATTAATTTTTCTGGGTATTTCTAAAAGACATTGGTAATAATAATGATATTCAACTCATTAAAGACATGATTCGATTTGAAAAAGAGAAACTGAATGTCAGTATTGAAGCAATTTCCAATGCACTTATAAATATAAGAAGACGTTATCAATTATGCATTGACAATAATGGTGGACACATTAAACAACTTTTATGAGTTATCATGTTATTTAAATTTCCCAAATAAATCTCTTTTATATATTTTTGTATAAATATTTGAACTTTTTTTTCCTCTCTGTAAACCATTTTGATTATTCGATTGAAGAAATGTCACTATACAAACATAATATAGTTGTAATTTTCATAGCTTACTTTGAAAATATCAACTTTCATAGGATAGGTATTTACAGTAACAACTAGTCTAAGTTATTCGACGTTTAATAACTCAAAACGGTATAAGATAGGGGTAACATATGGTATATTTTTGAAATCAGGAAAGGAAGATCAATCCAAAAAATGCAATAATATACAGGGTATCCCATTTAAAAAAAGTGTATCCCTTGAAATCTTCACGCTGCTCTATTTTTGATGGAATTTTATCAAAATTCAGTCATAACCACACAACTTTTACATTTAGCTTTTTTTCTTATAGGCAATAATTACGGTGATAAGGGGTGAATAATTTATAGTGAATAACCCGGTACAATATTCACGGAACATTTCAATGTTACTTGGGTGCAAAAAAACAAAGAAATAGCAATTTTTGTAACACTACCTGGCATCTGGACAAGAGAAGAAATTCTTTTGTATTGCTCTTTCTTCAAGAAATGAGTAGATTATGTGTTATCATGAACTTGACCAATCTGATATATCAAAGGTTTTATAGCGTCTAGTCTACTGGACCAGCGTGTATCAGAAAGTGTTTTTAAAGTTAAATCTGAAATGCACGTTTATAAAACTAACCATATTTTTGTTTGCGAAAAACAAAACATATAACTCCTGAACGATATCAAAAAATTTCGAAACCTGAAGATAGATTTTAGCAACATCATTGACAACTAAATTTAGTGAGGGATCAAGGGTTTATATTTAAGATTTGCCTTTGTAAGCCAACATGTATTCCACGCATATTTGCGCCTCCATCCCAAAAGATGCGCCAAAGACTAAGGAATCGACTGGAGAAAAGTTGGTTGAGTTATCTTGAATGATTCTGAAGTTATGAATTCTTCTGTGTAGCATGACGCTATTTTGACACATAAATTGACATAAGTCAAAAACTATTGCAGATAAGTCTAAGAAAGCCATATGCGTTATATCGACAATTTAGTGGCGAATCCAAAAATGTTACAAAAATGGGGGATTGCCATTTGAATTGAACACATTGTTAAAATGTGCCTCATTGTCGGGCCTATCGTTTAAAATATAAAATCGTGTGCGGTTGGGGGGACCCCCGTCAGGAACGAAGTTCCTTTACTTGACTTGCGGTAGGTGTTGACTGGTAGAAATCGTCACGTAAGAAAACATCGTTATGCTCCTTCCATGGTTTCAAACGATCCAATAAATCAATTAATATCGAGGTAGCAGAATATGTTGCCAACAATCTCATGTATCCACCATTTTGTGTTTCTTTTTTCTCAATGGTTTTTCCTTTGAAAGTTCCATTCCATCACATGTAATTGTCATTATATCATGCAATACTATACCTATACAGTGCTCGTCTAAAGTCCGTCCCCCCCCCTACTAATTTTTGAACCACCTGGTATATCGCAACGAAATTTGGAAGGCTTAAAAAGGAGATGAAAACCTACTTTTTCAGGAAAAAATCACAGCTAAAAGTTTCAAAATGGCGGCTAAGCGCCATCTTCAATAAATTTTTTAAATAGAACACCCCGTATATTATACCATTTTCGAAATCTGTTCATAATTCGTAACAGTTTTTTCTAATACACTTCTTCCTAAATTCAATTGTTTTCGAAAAATTAACGTTTGAAAAGTGACATTTTGGTCATTTTTAACCCAACCAAAATCACTAATGTTGTAAATAGGCGGCATGTTTCAAAAGGTAATAATTGTCACGATCATGTGTTTTCGCAACCACGGCTCGGCAAGCTGTGCGCTGTGTCGCATTGCCACGTGGTCAGTTAATGCGTCGGGTGGGGTAACAGGAGGGGCGCACAGCAGTGCGTCTCTCTTGTTTATGTGGTATTATCATATCATTGCGTTCCTTGTTGCTCGTGTAGATTTCTGTCTATACCCCAGATAAAATGTTTCCGATACTGTATGTATGATACTACCCAACCGTACCGTTGCCACTACGATTACCAGGATTATTACCTACTCCTGCCACCATGGGCGCTGTCTTGGTACCTATCTATCCCCTCCAGCCTAATGCACACAGCGAATATATCCAACTCATATTGTCCGATGCAATACATTCTCAAACAATTCGGGGTTGAATAATAAATCCCAACATATTCAATAAAATGTTGTGGAGCGATGAATCACGGTTCCACAATAATGGAGTTGTAAATCGATATAACAGTCACTATTGGTGGGGTATTAACGTATGTTGCGGAATGTTCAATGGCCGCATGGACCTTACTTCTTCAATGAAAATCTCAATGGGTTGAAATATCTACATCTTTTACGAAATGACTTGTTCGAATTGATGAAAGAAATTTCAATAGAAGAACGACAAGGAATTTGGTGGCAAGAAGATGGTGCTCCTCTTCATAATTTACAGAATGCCACTGAATATCTGGATAGAACGTATCCCAATAGATGGATTGGTTATAAGACTCCAATTCGGTGGCTGGTTCGTTTCCCAGATTTATCATCCCCTTTCTGAGGGGTTATTGAAAAGACTAGCATGCAATAATATTGCGCTTAATGTTATAAGAGCGACTTGTTCGAGATAACTGAATCGCCGTTTCGAAGCCGGTCTCATGGCTAATGGGCGTTACTTTTAACATTTTTTGTCTCTCATATCTAGGTACTATTCTTATGAATTGATTCATAAAGTTATATTACACTAGCTGCCCCGGCATACGTTGTCCTGTCCAAATTTCTATATTCCCTTTGTTTTCTGAAAAATCGACAGTGCAGAATTCTTTTTTTTTATGTTTTTTTTGTTTTGTTCCATCTGGTTATGCCTTTGATTCTGCCCGCTTCCCGTTATCCCGTTTTCCCTTCATCCCGTTTTTTCGTTATCTCCTTACCGAGTTATCCCGTTTTCTTGTTATCCCATTTTCCTGTTATCCCGTTTTTTCGTTATCCCGTTTTCCCGTAATCCCGTTTTCCCATCCCGCTATACCGTTTTTCTGTTATCCCGTTTTCCCTTTATCCCATTATCCTGTTTTTCCGTTTTCCTGTTATCCCGTTATCCCGTTTTTCCGTTCGTTATCCCGTTTTCCCGAAAAATATTTGCCAAATCTGTCCAGCCCTTCTCAAGTTATGATCTTACCAATACAAACAGACATTCATTTTTATTATATATTATATATTCCTGAAAACTTTTCCAGGACAAAGACATTTCCAATAACTTGTCTAAAAACATTTCTTTCCCTGAAAACCTCATTCGGATTATTACGAACATTAAAAAAATAGCGAAATCGGTCTAGCCGTTGTTTTTATAAAATAAAAAAAATGTACCTGACCTGTACCTGAGATTCTTACCCGCGACCTTTCGATTGGTAGGCCGAGCCGACAGACTTTTTGTTTTCTAAATATCTTATATTCCCGAATTTTCCAATTTTTACAATTTTTCTAAAAACGATCATTGGACTATTACGAACATTTAAAAAAAATAGACAAATCGGTCCAGCCGTTCTCACGTTATGCGCTTACAAACAATCGAGATTCATTTTTATTATACAGTGCTCGTCTAAAGTCCGTTCCCTCCCTACTAATTTTTGAACCACCTGGTATATCGCAACGAAATTTGGAGGGCTCAAATAGGAGATAAAAACCTACTTTTTCATGAAAAAATCACAGCTGAAAGTTTCAAAATGGCGGCTGAGCGCCATCTTCAATAATTTTTTTAAATGGAACATTCCGTATATTATTCCATTTTCGAAATCTGCTCATAATCCTCAACAGTTTTCTCTGATACACTTTACTCCTAAATTCAATTGTTTTCGAAATATTAACGTTTGAAAAGTGACATTTTGGTCATTTCAAACCCAACCAAAAACACTAAATGTTGCTTTCAATCAAGTTTGCATTGGAAAAAATCGTTGTCGCGGTAACATCTTGTTTACTGTCAAACTGCTAACTGTCAAATAGTCCGTTGAGCGCCTAAATCCTTTTATGATAAGTGTGATCATGGCTCGTAGTTTAGACGATAAATTTGAAGCAGTTTTGATATTTGGAGAAGCTGGAAGAAATTATCATCTAGCAGTCCGTATGTTTAATGGTAGATTTCCCGAGAATCCTATTTCGAGGTCATATTTGCGCAAACTTTTAAATAATCTCCAAGCAACTGGTACGCTGAAAGATGCTCCAAGATCAGGAAGATCGCCTCTTTCAGAAGAAAAAAAAATAGAAATTGTTGCTGAAATGGTAATCAATCCGACTCAGTCGACGTCTGCAGTTGCTGAATCCTGTGGAGTAAGTTCAAAAAGTGTCCAAAGAGTCCTAAAAAAAAGAGAAGTTTCATCCCTATAAAATGAAAATCCTGCATGCTCTCACGGAGGGTGATCCAGACCGGAGGGTTGAATTTTGGGAGTGGTTAACAAGAACAATTGAAGGAGAACGGGGCTTCCTAAAACGTGTATGTTTCGCAGACGAATGCACGTTTTTTCTTAATGGAAAAGTCAACAAACAGAATGTACGATACTGGAGCGATACTAATCCGCATATTTTTAGAGAGTCAGCAGAAATGTGAAAACACAGTCAAAAAACATTTTTTCACGAAACTCAAAACTAAAACACCAAAAGAACTAAAATCTAATATTATCTATAAAATACCATGTGCTGAGTGTGAGGTGTATATAGGACGAACGGGGGGGTATCTAAAGCAGAGGCTGACTGAACACATAAGGGATTGTAAAAATATACACAACCCGCTTAAAACTATCAAAAACCCCACTAGCCTTGCAGAGCACTGTAAATCATCACTTCATACTTTCGACTTCAATTCAGCCAGTATTATATTATATATATTAAAAAAAAAAGACTCTTGAACGAAATGATCGAAATAACAAAACATGGAGCAAAATGTTAACAAAAGTCCGATTTAAAACTTAACTTCATATTTCAATCTAATAGAAAAGACCAAACATTAATCCTAGATCTTTATTGAACGGCTTTTTCCGATTCCAATACTCATTTCTTTCATGAGTCTTTTTTACATTATAAAAACATGATTCACCGACCGTTGTTCCTTTGCTTCATGTTTGTGTTGACGTATTTCAGGAACTTGAGTATCTATTTATATTTTATGTCGAAATTATTTATTTTACACTTTTTAAACTCGGAAAGCCATCCTAATGTAAGTACTCATCATTGTTGTTTTCTGTAATGTGTTCGAAGTGTTTTTAAATATTGTTTTTTTAACGATGTAATTTTACTTAATTTATTCTGTTTTTACCAAAAAAAAACACATTCTAGAATCTCATTTTAATTGTATGTTCTTGTTTTTGTATTTCAGAGTCTTGAGAATGAAACAATAAAGTTTCGAAACGTCGACAATTTAAAAATTGGTTTTCTTCAACATTTCGACCGAATTCCCGCAAATCCAACGATTGAAATAATAAATTATTTCTTGAATTGATGTGGGCCGATACATGATGTAAACAAGAGACACTCACTTCACTAAATGATTTTCACTAAACTGGGTTTACAAAACCACGACACGTGTTTCGCTATACAATAGCTTCTTCAGCTGGAGAGAATACAGTATTATCTCCACCTGAAGAAGCTATTGTATAGCGAAACACGTGTCGTGGTTTTGTAAATTCAGTTTGGTGAAAATCATTTAGTGAATTGAGTTGAGTGTCTTTTGTTTATAAGAAATTATGTAAACATACGTTATATAGAAATATAAAAGAAACAAGAATATCTTTCACGTTTTACCACTCAACGATAATATACGACTTGTATTCGCATAGATATCGTACCGCTCATGTATCATTTTAAATTTCCCGCTAGCAGAACAGCAGTTCGGATGGTTTCGTACACCTTCGGAATCGTTTGAGCAAGGGCTAGACGCTTGTCACACAGACTCGTATATAATAGAAAGAGACACACAGAGTGAGAGACAGACAGAGAAAGTCGCATGGAGGGGGTATAACGCTGTTTTCTTACGTGACGATTTCTACCAGTCAAAACCTACCGCAAGCCGCGTAAAGGAACTTCGTTCCAAAAATATCAAGTCGATAGCTTGAATAAAATAAATAATGGTTTAAAACCTATAAACACGCTTTAATAGAAAACTAAACTAAAAAGACTTTTCGTACAATTTCTGCTCCGAATGCTACTTTTCTGATTTTATTTTGCCCATTTTTCTTCGATTATTTATTTTTTCTCCTTCGTTGTTTGATATCCGTGATCACTGTCGTCCCCTGTTCATTGACATGAAAATAATGACACTGCCATGCATTTATATTTATCAAACCCTCTGTGAAATACACTCAAACAAAGGGAGTTATACTCTTTCGTCTGATATTCACAAATACGAAACCAGATCGGCAAACCAAATAGCTCTTCAACGCTTCAGGTTCACTAAGTCGAAAATAAATTTAAATGAGTTTGAAATAAGAATACAGTGATTAACAAGGAATTTATTTCATCGTAAAAAAGCGTGGGGATATTTATAAAAGTAGAATCATTATGAAAATATCTTAAAAAGCACCCCACGCTTTTTTACGAAGAGATAAATTTGTTGTTAATCACTGTATTTTTATTTCAAACTCATTTAAAATTATTTTCTACTTTTTAGTTTAGTTTTCTATTAAAGCGTGTTTTTAGTTTTTAAACTATTCCTTTTCAATATTTAATTTTTTAACTATTATTCTCCAATTGTGAATAGAATCGGACCATAATCGCAAAACTCTTCCGCTATTTTGGAGCCGCCATCTTGAATCCTTCAATTATGACAAAATAATCATAATCTCCGACCCCAAAAACCCCCACATACCAATTTTGAATAGAATTGGACCATAATCACAAAACTAGTCCGCCATTTTGGAGCCGCCATCTAGAATTTTTCCATTTATGACAAAATAATCATAATCTCCGACCCCAATAACCCCCACATACCAATTTTGAATAGAATCGGACCATAATCACAAAACTCGTCTACCATTTTGGAGCCGCCATCTTGAATTTTTCAGTTTTGACAAAAGAATCATAATCTCTGACCACGAAAACCTTCAGATACCAATTTTGAAGCGAATCGGACCATAATCACAAAACTCGTCCGCCATATTGGAGCCGCCATTTTTTTTTTTCAAACAAAAATTCGTTAATGCATTGTCACCGGAATTATGTACACCTGCCAAATTTCAAATCATTCGTACGTCTAGAAGTGGGTCAAATTCGCGCCCAAAGGAGTCGGTTACAAACATACAAACAAGTGAAGCTAATAGAAAGCGTGTAATAATAAAAAAAAGGTAAATAGCTTGCACGCATCCCTGTTCACCCTGTTTTGGATTTTTGTTTTTAATAAAGCTTATTTGTTTCTGAGTGATGAAAATTTGGAAGTTGAATTGGGTATTAATTTGGCTGGCAATAATTTTTTCGTAATTTTCGGAGTTCAGGATCGAAAAGTAAGGCAAAGTTTATATTTTTGTAAACTGTAATGTGAACATTATCCTATAAACCGAATTCAAATTTGTCCGTTCTGAAAAAAAAAAGTTCTTGTCCGCAACTACGAAACTGTTTTCGAACTATATCCGACAAATTAACAATAAAATACCGAGTGTAGATTACTTGGCAAATGTAACATTTTACAAAACAAACAGATATCAATCTAAGAATTGGCAGCCCGTATTGAGTAAGTACTGTATTACTCAATTGTCAATAGATCAAAATAGAGATATGGCGTCTGCTTTCCTAACATAGATTTTCCCAGCCCGAGTACCGTCTAACAAAAGATTATTTATAGTGATTAGTGAAAGGATCATCAGGGCGATTTTATTTTTATTTCTTGGCTCAACCTCCAAACATGCTGTGAATTAAATGAGAAAGTTAGCCAAAAAAGTGATTCTACCTAGGTATTTCGTTTTTTTCCAGCTCAGTCTTTCGCGTGGTACGTCTTGAAGACGGTTTCTTCCACGTTGTGCTTTATGAAATAATATGACATCGGGTTATGAGCGGGGCTACGATGCATGGAAAAGGTATGAACAACTAGTGTCTCTGTGAAACAACAAACTTTTTCAGCGAACTTGATAATTGTGTTTCGAGCGATGGCCACGTATCCACTGAAGAAGTATTTTCAACTCGTTTTACCTACTTAGCTATCGTAGTCTGACATCCACTCGTTCTATTCTTGAGTTGTAATGCCGGGTTCGCCACGTGACACTTTCGACCACCCTAATAGCTTTTTTGCATTTAGGAATTGAAAGTGAAATTTGAGAATTAGCATAATTAGGCTAGTAACATCTCAAAAAACATTGAAAATAAATGGAAAAAATAAACCCTCATATTTGATTCTCGATAACGTCCAAATTCCAAAAATTCTTATTCGCAGGTAAATAGTTTCAGTTATATTTTTTTTTAATGGGTGTCAGTTTTTTTTAGATTATTCAAGAATTAAAATGGATATCGTGAATTTTAAAAAGGGTTTGAAAACAGCCACGGTTTTTGATCTGGCAACACCGCGCGTTTCCAGTCATTTTGTTCATCTCGTCAGCGTCTTATTCTTCAAACCAATAGATGGAGAGCTGGCTACGAAAACTAACAGTGATACGGTGCCAGGGAAATTTGTATATGAAAACTAGCAGACACGCATACAGTGCGGCTTTTTATGGGGGGACCCTTTCAACTTTTGAATGGTTCGACATAGAACGATGGGACAAAAATTGTGATTGCTCGATAATAGCGCGGGTGGGGAGCGTATCAACTTGAAAATTTCAAATTGCATGGGGGGTCAAGTTGCACATCGTTGAACCGATAATTCAATTCTCTTTTCAACCATCCCATTTTTGTCGAACTTCGTTTGAACGTTTTTTCATTAAATGCATTTGAAATGTCAAGTATAAGTGCGGACCTGAATGGTACCCTTACCTCGATAACTTTTGAACAGTTTGGTGTGAAATAATGAAACATATAAGGTCTTTTGTACATTACCCTTCATTTATTCAAGACCCGGGATTCCGAGGCTCCTTGCGAAGCGTATCAGTTTCCTGGGAGCTAAGTTCCTAATGTCTGAGGGCGTTAGGGAAACCCCTTCGAGGAACTTAAGCCTTTTGCAGAACAGTGCTTGGCAGTCGCAAAGCAGGTGGTCTGCACTTTTAGCGAAGTTCTCGCAGTAACTGCACAGTTCACTGTCTGATCTATCCATTTTTTTGAGGTGATACCTCAGAGGACAATGTCCAGTGAGCAGTCCCGTTACCAGTTTCAAGTCTTTCTTGTCCAACTGTTCAGCTTTCTTTGGCGATGGGCTCAAAAGCATTTTGTTGCTTTCTAAACCTTGTTGTGGGTTTTAATTTGGTCAGCTTCCCAGCGTCGAAACTATCCGTTGATGTGGACTTCGGAAAGACCACAAAACTAAAACTAAATATTAAAAAATATATATATATATATTAATACCATTTATTGCAAAAATTATGAAAAAAAAAACACATCGCGCGAAGTGTTCATTAAAGTAGGTACCAATTAATTTCATTGGACAATGTCTGGTTGGTAAATAACAACTTGTCGAAGTATTAATTGTATGACAATTCGCGCGACAAGCACAAAAAATAATTGAATCATTGTCAGCGATGACTTAAACTTATTTTATACAATTTAGTACATGGCTCAAATAAAAGCTTGTCTTTAAAAATATTTTTTTTAGTTATTTTATTTTTTGCTTTTTAGTGTTAGTTCGCCTAAATCTGTTCATTTCTAATACTACATCGTTATTACAAGGTCTCTTCCCTGTAAGTTTTGAGCTGGAAGAAATCATGATCTCCGACCCCAAAAACTCCCACACACCAATTTTGAATAGAATCTGACCATAATAACAAAACTCTTCAGCCATCCTGAAGTCGCCATCTTGAATTTATATATTTTGAAAAATAAATCATGATCTTCGAATCTGAAAACCCCCTCATACCAATGTTGAATAAAATATGACCATAATCAGAAATCTGGTCCTTCATTTTGGGGCCGTCATATTAAATTTATAAATTTTGACAAAAAAATCAAAATATCCGCCGCGAAAACCGCTGCTCACCAATTTTGAAACGAATCGGACCATAACCACTCGTCCTCCATCTTGGGGCTGCCATCTTGAATTTATAAATAAAAAAAAAACATAATCTCCGTCCCCGAAAACCCCCACATACCAATTTTGAATCGAATCGAATCATAACCACAAAGTCGTCCGCCATCTCGAATTTATGAATTTTGACAAATAAATAATCTCCGACCCTGAAAACGCCCACATACCAATTTTGAATTGAATCGGATCGTAATCATAACAACTCGTCCGCCATCTTGAGCCGCCATATGAATTTTGACAAAAAATTCATAATCTCCGACCCCAAAACCCCCCACATACCAATTTTGAATCGAATTGTATCATTATCCTAAAACTCGTCCGCCATCTTAAATTTTTGAAATTTGACAAAAAATTCATAATCTCCTACCCCGAGAACCCCCACATACAAATTTTGAATGAAATCGGACCATAATTACAAATCTCGCCGGCCATCTTGAAGCCGCCATTTTGTTTTTTTCCTCTAAAAAAAATTCCGTAATGCATTGTCACCGGAATTATTAACATCTGCCAAATTTCAAATTAATCGGACGACTAGAAGTCGGACAAAATTCACTTGCATGATTTGACCCTAACGAAAGAACGAACTAACAAGTGAAACTAAATAAAAGATTGTAAAAAAAAGGGCGGGTTGTATCACCTCTGGTCATCTTTGGATTTGCTAACCAAAGGTTCTCTCTTTTTATTGTCATCAACTAGAAAGAGAGAAAACTTGTAGTTAACCTTTACCAAAAGCTGTCCAGGTGTTACAACCCGCCCTTAGAGAATGCATGTGCGGTGGGAAAATTAATATAGTGCAGGTATGTCCGCACTTTATTCCCTGTAAATGTAAATGTAAATTGCTAGGGTTGGATTTGGAATTGTATAGAAATTAATTAAGGATAATTTAATAACCCATTAAACTAGTGTGGATACTGATAGAATTAATAGAATTTGATAACAGAAGTAAATCGGTATTGGGAAATAGGAATATTATTAAACTCCGATAACTGTATTGAAAATGAAACTATATTATAGCTTTATCACCTACATATTTTAACAAAGTCATCAAATAATTTTTCAGTGGTCTGCGTCTGAAGAATAATTATCTTCTTCAGATTATGAATCTTCATTTAGATTAATTATAATGGGTAATATTTGAGAATCCAACATTCTTTCTCGTTCCCATTTTGTACTAATAAGATTTTCAGTGTGTTTAATACAATCTGCTCAATTTTGCGTAGTGACTTCATTTAATGCTTATTTCCATGTATTCAATACAGCCTCGTCACTGTAGCCCTTTTGTCCTATATTCTTGTTATGGTGGCCATATTAGTTCAATGGCATTAAATTGGCAGTGGTATGCTGGTAGTCTGAGAACAGAATGACAATTTTATAAATTGATCCATCAGTCGCATATGTAATTTTTTTAGTCTTAAATTGCTGCACAATCTCTAACAGTTCACATTTAAAGGCGCGCTGACGAATGTGTATATTTTATATTTTTAGTTTGCAGCCATTGTATGATTTCATCCTTGGTCGACTGGGAATTTGGAGTTTTTTCCAGAAGTCTTGGATAATACCTTGCATTATCCATGATAATCAATGGTGGTTTCTGAGGTCTCGGTAACAATTGTTCTGCCACCACATTTCGGATAATTCCGAATTGATATTATCATGGTAATCAGCACTTTAGTTTTAAGTATGAAAATATGAGACCGGCACCATCAATAAATACATCTTTATTTCCAGGATGAACAATAATGTATCTTTGCCTTCTGAGCTATTTTTGTTCCGCACAGATTTTACATCATCGTCATGCCAGGTTCGCAATATATTATTCCATGTTGACAAATCCACGTTTCATTAAGGAAAACCACATCTAAGAGATTATCACATGCAGCATAATTCTCAAATTATCCCAAAAAATTTACCCCTTTTGATGCAATCTCTGGTCTTTTCTTTAGATTCCTTCTACCATCATCTTTTGAGAAACGAAAACCTAGACCTTTTAAAATTATACCTAAGGTTGTGTTGCAGACATCTATAATATGTCTATTTAGTAGTTTTTGTCGTAGGTTTTCTCTTGTTACAAACTCTCCTATCATAGTTTAAATAACTGTACGTATTGCAGATTTAACTCCTTCAGGCAAATCTCTTGTTTTGAAAGCTTTTCTCTTTGCAGGGACCTCATAAAAATAAAATGAAACCATTTCATTTAAAACTTATATATCAGAAATGTTTTCAGTGGAAGTCTCTTTTGTAATTCGGAAATACTCCAAAACATTTAACACGAGTTTTCTACTTTGTCGTTCGAAACTTCACGATGGGCCATTTTCAAATTTCGTTAAAACTCTATCACAATAGCAAGAATAACACATCACAAGGATCAACACATTTAAAATGAGGCAATTTCCAGGCTAATTTCGAGTCCCCCTCTGTTAAACGATCTGTTTTTGATGGGAAGTATATTTTATTGGCCATCCTTCTCTAGTGTAAGTAATTTCTCCGTAACGTTAGTCGTAGCGTATATCCCAAACAAGTGGAAAAGGTTTAGACGAATATGTCAGGTCTCACCAATGATTTATTGTCTACTTCGCCTTCCGGAAACGCCTGCACTTCATCAGAGGTGAAGAGCTCAAATAAATAAATACTTGTCAGTTTATGTAGATGAAAATTTTTCTAAACACCATTCTATTTGAGTGTATACTTCTCGATACTGCAAAATGGAAATATACCAAACGTATATGTTTCAGCAAATATCATCTCATAATTTTGTTACGGAAATTATAAACCTGTCAACGGTGTCAGAGTTGAGTGCTGAGAATTTAATGGTTTTCCGGAACAATACCCTTTTTATCGTTGGGTTAGTTGTATTACCTATTGATATGACCGTGGCAGTTGGAGATTTAAATAATCCACATCTGACCCACCATAGATATGACTGGCATATACAGGGTGTTATGAATTTATACACCACACCTTGCTTCGCCCCTGGACTATACGTCCAGGCATAGAAGCAATACAGAATTTTATGAATGAATCAATCTACTCTGCCTTACTTCTGTAAGATTGTTCGAAAGAATTAATCTCCACTATACAGCGTGTTGTTAATCAAAATATGATTAACGTAGAAGATATTACTAAGAGCGGCTTCAGCATACTTTGTGATATTGTGGAACGTGGGTTGTTCATTTGTATTTAAAATTTTCATACCTTTTGCCCTCTCGAATTCAGATGAAATAATGCACTGGAAGGTGTAATAATGAATAAATATAATAAAACATATTTCTAAATACAGTCATGGTTATACAAACAAACAAAAATCTATCAAAAATAAAAAGATAAAAAGGTTATAGAGGAATTTAACCTCGTTAATTCTGACTTTGAATCTTTAATCATTAACCTTATTCTAACTCTATATATTCATCATTTATACTATAAACGAAGGCATATTGCATACCCCTCTATAAGATAATGATTAAACTAGAATTTTCACTTATAATCTTCCTAGAGCATGAATTATTGCCGGAAATTTTTTGAGTACATGAATTTTCTTTAAAAATAAATTGAGTAAATATTTATTTTGACGTTATTCACAAATAAATAGAAGGCTGTGTGTAATGGGAGTTTTGGGGGAGATTTTTTTCTGATTTTCCCCGTTTCCTAGTAAAATAAAATATATAATATCAGATAAACTATTATGTAAAATTAATTGATTTCATATAATTTTCTTACCAGGTTTCAGGGAAATGTCAATATTGACTATAAATAAAGGTGATATACAGCAAAAAATATATACATAAAAACGGCGACAAACTCAATGTTAACAACTACCGTCTAATATCGCTAATATCGGTGATAGCCAAGGTCTATGAAAAAATATTGAAATCGCGAATTATGGCTTACCTTGACAAAAATAAAATCTTATCACCACTTCAATTTGGATTTAGAGAGAATACCTCGACCCAGGATGCTATCGCCCTACTGACTTCTAAAATATATCAGGCTCTGGATTCCAGCCGTCCGTGTGTGGGGGTATTTGTGGATCTTGCTAAGGTTTTTGACACGGTAAGTCACCAGCTTCTCCTAGATAAACTTGATCGCCTTGGCATCCGTGGAATAATCCTAAGCCTCCTAGAAAGTTACCTGGAAAACAGAAAATAATTTGTAGAAATAAATAAAACTCGTAGTGAAGAGAGAACTGTACTATATGGAGTACCCCAGGGCACCGTCCTAGGACCAATCCTTTTCCTTATTTACATCAACAACTTACTGAAATTACACTCTAACGGTACAGTTCTATCTTTTGCTGACGACACCGCACTTATTTACGACGCAGACTCCTGGGAAGAGGTTAAAGAAAAAGTCGAAAACGACCTCATTAGAATTTTCGGGTGGTTCAAAATGAATTTACTCACAGTCAATATTAATAAAACGAATATATTACCCTTTACATCGTACGAGTCAAATTTACCGAATTTTACCATCAATATAGGCCAGGAAAGTATTGCTCTTGCTAACACTATCAAGTACCTTGGAATTCACATCGACTGCTTCCTAAAATGGAACATTCACATCACTGAACTCTCGAAGAAAATTCGAGCACTCATTTTTAAATTCTACCAGTTGAGAAACTTTCTCCCGGTCCCAAAACTTAAAATAATATACTTCGCTCTCGATGAATCCCTACTCCAATTCGGAATCATAGGGTGGGGAGTAGTTCGACAATATCACCTTCTACCTTTAGAAATCCTTCAAAAAAGGATTCTGAAACTAATAATTAGAGTCCCACCAACACACTCATCTGACAACTATTTAAATCCACGGACATCTTGGACATCAGACAGCTGTATGCAAGAGATACGCTAATGCTTTTTAGCCAGAGAAAACGAAATATCCAAATTGTTCACCACACGCACAACATGAGGAGAGCGCAAAAAATACACTTACCGCGCGCAAGAAAATCAATCGGCCAAAGATACTTCGCGTATACTAGACCACGGCTACTGAACATATTACCTGAACCGTTGAAAAATCGTATGTTCTCTCCTTCTTTTAAGAGACATGTAAAGCAATGGTTACTCTCTGTCGAAAGACAAACAATTCATGCCATAGTTAACCCTGATACCTTATGAAAAACACTGTACAAATTAAATATTAGCGTATTCAATAAAAAAAAATGGAATCTGTAAAAATAACGTATACCCCTCAACCACCATCAATAGTTCGTGCTTTGCCCTCTCATTAATCATTGTATTATCTGTATCACACACTTTGTAAGAAAGAAACAAAATGAAACTTCTCATAGACAAGTTCTACGGAACTTTTTTGAGTATCTCTAATGTTTTTTCCCAAATTGTTAAGACTAACTCGTCATATGCACTGTATTGTAAATCTAAAATGGTGAATAAACATTATTATTATTATTATTACATATATACCTAAATATTTTTCATATTCTTCTAGGTGTAATTCTAAGAAAAATTAATATTAGCGGTAATAATTTGTTTTTCAAATAATTCAGGAAATCGGGATATTTTATTCTTAATTCTAAATAGAATGTTGTTGGCGTATGTTACCGGTTAAAAAAATATTTTGTAAAGTTAGCCATGGATTTGACATTCACTACTCCTGTCAATCAATATTTCATTTGTGGCATTATAAGTTTCTCATAACATTGTATACAATCATAAGTTAGCAAAAAAGTGATAATAAAATGAACTTTCAATCGTATGAATTGTGTTCCTTTTGCAAAGAATCACAGCACATTAAAATGTACCATAAAAATGTAAAATATCTAACATACCTAGTGGAAGAATCTGGATTAAATCCTGAGCAAGAAAACTCATTTAAAGATTGGCAACATTCTGCGTGATATTGTGCCTTCTTTTGGACACAAATCTAATACTCAAAGAAATAAACTGGTGTCTCAGTATTATCTTTATTTTATGAAACACAGACATATTGTTAAAAAAAACACCGGTTCTGTGTTTTATTCACCACTTAGGAAAGAGGAGGTAAAAGTGGAATTTTTGAAGAATTTAAAATTAATTAATGATATTATAGAATGTACACCTTAATAAATTCTTGTAATATTTCCAACTTATAAAGTAAGTAAATAAAAAATATTGTCAATATTATTTCAATATTAATTTTGTCTAATTATATGATAGCTGTCATGTGCCGGAAAATTTCCACTTATTAATTTTACGTCTACATGCTAATGTGGATGAAAAATTTTCAGAAAATTTGCTGGTTACCATAGTAACAATGTCGAAATAAAGCATCTGATTGGTTGAAAATGACTGGTACAAAATTTTCAATGAAATACGGACTAGGAGTGTCATTCTTCCAAATATAAATCTAAACAATGTACTTACTCATAAATTCAAGGAACCACTTGCACACCTTTTATGAATTATTCGCGTAGACATTTTCATTTAGCTGTCGGTTTTCAAGAAGATGTTTTATCCCGTTTAGAATATTCACTTTGAATCCCTCTCGTTTCTTTGCTCCGGTGTTTTAATAGATTTTATGATTTATACGTAGTGATATACTTGATTTATTAATGTTGCACTGATAGATATGTAAAAGACTTTAATCCCCATATTTGTAGAACTGACTCGATGTAGTGGATTACTGCATTATAATTAGGATATTTTGCACTGAGAATGATATTTGAGATGCATCAGATCTGACTACATTATTAACAAACTTGAGATACTGGTATAGTCTGAATTCGTACTATTTCGATCTGTTTAACTGTATATTTTTCTTCACTTAGTTCGACATTGAATAAATATATGCAGGTGAGAGTTCTCTCATAATTATAACTCAATCGCTCGCGGAACTTGAATGGAGAATAAAAGTTATTGATCATGTTCAACTTTCTTTATATATAGTCTACTCCCTTCTCTCCTTTGATTTGAAAAGCCGCCATGCTATGTTAAAGTGATAGGTCATTAATTTTCTCTTGATTTTGCGTAACCCCTTGAGTTCCTTTCATTCTTTCCGCTATCAGCGCATTTATTAAGGTTTCAGAAAAGCCGACGGTGACATTTGGATGGCTATGTGTCAATAGCTGCCCAATAATTTATGTTCATCTGATTTATTCCTTCCTTTGAGATTGGCGGCAAGCAGTTACGATCTAATTGAATGTGAATGGAGGAATTTCTTATGTGCGAAGTGGCCGCTTAAGGTGATTCATCTGTTGAGAGGTACTATAAAATTTGTTATGAATGTCTAAAAATATCATTATCAATTCTTTTGGGTATGCTGGTGCAAGTGATAGAGACTTGATAATTTTTACTTCTTTCTAAGAGATATTGTATTAGAGCTGAGCATGCCACAATCGTCCCGTAAACATTAAGATTAGGAAAATATATTTTTTGTGATACCAGCATTTCGTAACGTCGATATGGTGTTTTTTATTTCAATATTTTTTTCGTTCTAAATGTTCATACAGATTTATCGTTTTATTCCAGACGACATCACCACAGCCATCATCCAAAATTTCGAAAGTATTCACTACCGGATGTTCCACAGAAAAAGCGACATCACAATCACCATAGCGATAATAGACAAGATGGGAGCAATTTCAATAAAAGCAGAAGAGTCTCCACACAACCGGAAGATCAAGATCTCTTGCCCAATGACAGAGACCAACTGGATAGTCACAGGTGAGATACTAATTATCATAAACAAATAATGAATCGAGATGTGTTTGCTTAAACTTTTCGACTAGAAGCTAAAACAGAATCAATCATCAACCCAATGTTTCTGGTACTCCCAATGAACACCGATACGTTCAAATAACATGTCTGGAAAAGGTATTTATCATACGTTTTTTTCAACGAAAAAATGTCGCGTGAAATAACGTTGTCTTTAACCACATTAATTTGTAAACTAATCGTAACTTGGAGCAAACAAAAGACCTCTGGTGGTTTTTTGAACCCAATTTAGTGAAAATCAGTTAGTGAAGTGAGTGTCTTTTGTTTGCTCTAATATGAAATTCATACAAGTATCGGCGGCGTCAATTCAAAAAACGTTTCTAATTGTTTTTCCTTTTTATTATTATTTAATAAAATAAATTGAAGATTGACTTCTTCCCAATGTTTATTGAAACGTCAAACTATGAACTTGAAAGGTCAGATTCACATGATTTCTTTTCCGCTTAATAAAAAATCTATAATGATTTCGGAAATATGTTTAGCTTTCTGCTGCTTGTGAATCAATAAAAAAAAAACATATTTTTGCCCTTTATTGAATGGTTTCAACTTTGGGTTGAAGGATAAAATGAGATTGCTAAATCATTTGTAACTGAATAAATTGATTGATTTTCACAACTAGAAGAGTTCCTTCGATTTTCTAATTTAATTTTCATACAGTGCTTCTCAAAAGTCCGCTTCCCCCCTCTTAGTTTTGGAACGATTATACATAAACAAGTGAAATTTGGAAACTGAATATTAAAGGTTGTAAACTTCCCTACTAGTGATGATAGATGACGAAATCGTCAAAGATGACGTCACAAGGCCATTGTGACCAATAATTTTAAATGGAACCCTACGGCAAGCAACACCTTTTAAAAGGTATCGAAAAAACCTATTCAATGATACTAATTTTGTTTGTGTTTATGGCAGTTTTGGCAACTCGCTTTTAAAAACGCAAAGCTGTGATGAATTGAATCAGTTAATACTAAAATTCCAAATTCAAGCTCCGCCTCTGGATAGTTATCAAATAAGCTGACGTTTTTGTTAGTCTCCCTAATTCGACGTTTTTATAATTGTCCAAGTTTTTGTACATTTAATAATTCGTGTATTATTGATCGAACATGTTTTAGCAGCTTTTGGTACTTTTAATATTTTCGTACATTTTAATAATTTGTTAAACTGTTGTGAGCCGAACGTTTAAGTGCTTCAAGAAACGAAATGGTACGTGCTTTAGGTGATAAAGTAGCAGCGATCCTAATTCTTGGTGAAACTGGACAAAATATTCATGCAGCAGAACGCATTTTTTTTAATGAGAGGTTTCCCGATCGCCCCCTTTCGAGGACTTATTTAAGGGAGCTTCTTCGTAAGTTTGAAACAACGGGTTGTATTAATGATGCGAAACGATCTGGCAGACCACACATTTCTGATGAGAAAAAAATTGATATACTGGCAGAAGTAATAGTTAATCCTACTTCTTCAACAACTCACGTTGCATCTACCTGTGAAGTCAGTCGAAGTACAGTACACAGGGTGTTGAAAAAAATTAAATTTCATCCATACAAATTAAAAATGGTCCATCAACTCTCCGACGACGACCCAGACCGAAGACTAGAATTTTGTGAAAATATGGAAACTAAAATTAACCAACAGCCAGACTATGTCAAAACAATTTGTTTTAGTGATGAAAGTACTTTCTATCTAAATGGAAATGTAAATACACAGAAAGTGAGGTATTGGAGTGATACAAATCCTCACCTGTTTCGTGAAACACATACCCAATTTCCCCAGAAGGTGAATGTTTGGGCAGGTATCCTGGGAAACCACATCGTTGGGCCTCTCTTTTAAATACTTATTTAACTGGTGAGGTTTATCTGGAGCTGTTGCAAAACGCAATAGAACCGTTAATCCTTGAAATTTTGGAAGATAATCCAGATGAATTCGGCAATTTGGAAATAACATTCCAACAGGATGGTGCTCCTCTACACTATTACGGTGCAGTAAGACGGTATTTGGATGAGGAGTATCGTGGTAGATATTGGACGACGGGGTTCAACGGAATGGCCAGCTCGATCACCGTACCTCACACCTTTGGATTTTTTTTCTGTGGGGGTACCTTGAATCGATGGTTCACGCCACTGAACCTGACAATATTGACGTTTAAAAACAACGTATTGTTGGAGAATGTGAGGCTGTTTCCGCAGACACATTTGCAAAAGTACGAGAAGAGTTCAAAAATAGGATATTTCACTGTCAGGAAGTAAATGGAGGTCACTTCGAGCAATTTCTTTAAGTTGATACTGATTCTTAAATCTGTAATTAATATCATACTGAATGGAATTTAAATTTTAATGTTTACTAATGAGCCATCAAAACTGCCATAAACACAAACAAAATAAGTATCATTCAATAGGTTTTTTCGATACCTTTTAAAAGAGGTGTCGCTTGCCGTAGGGTTCCATTTAAAATTATTTGTCACAATGGCCTTGTGACGTCATCTTTGACGATTTCGTCATCTATCATCACTAGTAAGGAAGTTTACAACCTTTAATATTCAGTTTCCAAATTTCACTTGTTTATGTATAATCGTTCCAAAAATAAGAGGGCTGGAGGAGACTTTTGAGAAGCACTGTATATAATATAACAAGACCTAATATTTTGCCGGCTTGAAATGTTGGCAATGTAATATACGAAAGCATTGTTGCCTAGCAATAGCACGACACATCTGCGTAGATCCAAATCCAGGCGGCATTAGCGCGAGGATTTTTTATGCAGATGTGGAGTGCGTTTGCTCGAAGGCAACAATCCTTTGAAAATACAATGATTAGAATTACAGTGTTCATAATTAAGTCTATGCCTTGAATCGGTTTCAGAAGTAGATGGCGTTATCGTAGCCGCAGCTCTTATTTTTATATTAGAACGATGTCATTTGTTCTACTGTAAATATGTCTAAGTGACGATGCACTTCTGTGACCACCAATTTCGATCAGCTCTTGTTATTGTACTCCCCTCCTGGCCATGTGGGAAATTATTGTTGAGCGACTGGAATAATTAGTGATTTTTGTATTTTCAGTATCCAACCCTCAATTGTTTTGCTGACAATCTATTCCATTTTCCAAAAGTATTCCTCCCTATCGGAGAATTCTTATAACATGATGACCCAGATTTATTATTCGCTATGTACACAACATCGGCGCCGCCTAGCGTCCGCAACATATAGGGACCAGTGAATTATTTGACAGTTAGATGATAAGCAATGTTTTGTTAATGTCTATTAAAATCAACTGAAAAATTCGAAGGAATGCGTAAAATTGTCGATATTCAAGTGCAATTTATAATATTTATAAGTAAAACACATGGATATTATAATAAGAATATGATTTGAAGGCATAAAACATAATATATCCTGCCAACCTCGGACTGTGATAAAAGGAAATAAAAAGTTTTTGCACATGTGATTAAAGTCGAAGAACTGCGAATTAACTGCCAAAGTTGATACGAGCCCAAATTATTAGGCAAAATTCAGGGACATTAACACCACAAAAAACATCTTTGGGTGTAACCTTAATTGTGCCTTGTTTATTAACTTTCTCCGCGTGCGTGTAATTGCATTTATTCAGCATTATTTTTCAAAAGAAACACACAAAATTCCTTCAATCACTCAAGAATACTGAAAACCGAAACCAGCAATCAATAATAGTACCATTATTGAGCTCCAATCTGATTTTCTTAATCGCAAAATGCCCAAAGCAACATCATATTTTTTCGTCAAAATATCAAAAATACCGTACACCAAATCCATGCACTAATTTGCAATCAATAATATTACCAGTATTGATTCAGATTTATTACGAGTTCCAATAGTGCAGCGAGCTAATGAGCAACGTTCTTATATTGAAGATCGAAGTTTCCAAGGTTCGAGTCTCGCTGTGATACCGTTTTTTCTGGGTGAAGTTAGTTCAGTATAATTTGACTTCCGCGCTGCAGATATTAATACTTATAATATCGTAAAAATATAATTGTTTCAGTGAAATCGTAATTATATCACTCACTTTTCCATTTTTACAGCAGCCATCCATTTCTTTCTTTGCTCCAATTTTCGGGCAGATTTTGGGAAAGTGTAAAATTTACAAAAACTATGTTTTCCATTATTTGTGCAGTACACAACAAACACAAGTATTGTGACCCATTTCCTTCTTGCGCTCATAAACAGCAAAAAGATAAGTCAGCGAATTTAACGTGGAATTATGAATTAAAATTTGGCAGTCCCGATATGTTTAACATTTCTGCCACATCGTGCGCAGCTATCGATTTGACTGTCTCCAAGCACTTTGCATATAGCCAATAGTGAGGACTGAAAGTGGTAAAGTTCAACTAGGCATCTGTACTGATGTTCTAAGTTTTGGATCAGCACAGTTTTTATCACCACCTTGGCAAGTTTTCATTAATACGACCAGACGCCATCATTGTTCAGTTCTACTTGAAAATTAAAGACACAACAACAAAATTTCATCTGAAGACCTTCCAGGGTATTACCATCATAAGCATCAATCATTATATTGTATTCTCTAATATCTAAAGCAGCTGCACTGACTTTGTTTCTCTGGAAGAGTATGAAGTTGTTTTTTCTTCGCATTTCTAGCAGTTTCAAACTCTATATCAGAAAAAGGATTTATCCCTCGATTGAATTATCAAAAATACTTCTCTTGCGCCATCTTAGCGGTTGTGTTCCAAATTGTCTTTACAAAATAATCTTTATATCTTCACCATCACATTTCCGCATGTTCACAGTCACAGCCCAGTCTTTCAAAATTCTTGCTATTTCGGTAGTTCATATTTCCTTGAATCACAGAACGAGATGAACTGACGTCATATAGATTTCCTTGTATTAATTGTGTTCACTGGCTTAGCTGATCTAACTAAGTCATCAATCAAGTTTGCGAATCTACAATTATTTGATTCACTGCACAATATGAAAAATAATGCCAAAACCCGCAGTGTGTTCAATCTTGACATTCAGCAAATAATGAAATGTCATCAGCAATGCAAGCAAACAAACAATGAATTGTCTTGACAACAGTGAAAAAATGCCTGATTTTTTTCGCAAAAAATGCACTATTGCATATTTTTTCACGAAAAATACCTAGTGTTTTTCACATTCAGACGTTCTTTTATCGATAAAAAAACGACGTGATTTATTAAAATTTTGTATTTTCATGGCATCAGCGCATTTGTCATGAAAATGCAGAAGTATAAAGCCAAACATTTTTCATAAATCATAATAGTTTTTCCAATAAGTGGATGTTTTTTCAAATTCTTGAATACTCTTTCATTATTTTAAATGCGATTTTAATGTTTTAAAATTTTCAATGCAAAATGAAGCCAAACATTACACAGAAAAAAACAAATTGTTGAATCAAATAAAATTTATTTGAATCAAACAAATAAAAGTGTCGTATATGCACGACAAAATATTATCTCAAAATGAGTAAAATTAGTTCTTGGTTTTGGATCAAATTTGAAGTTTCAATCAGCTGAAACTATTTTGCATGAACCAAATATCTTATTCGGCCAACTCTACTCATAATTCGTTTTGGCGGAAATGTTGTTTCAACCATGAAATTATTTTGTTGAATCGAATAATCAGATTTACAAAATTTGCCGATTGCTTTAACAAAAATATTTGTTCAAACTAGTATATTAAACAACAAGGTTTGAAAACAACGGAAATAGATTAATTCAAACAGAAGAATAGTATATTGGTTGAATTATATGTGTAAGATGGCGAAGCGTTAGCACAACTGACTCTGACTTAGATAATGTTACCGAATAGCAAAGCCAACTTATCATCGTTGCGATGTCTGGACTCAAATGTCTGGCATTCGCTGTGTGCAAGACTGGTAACTAACTCTAACTCGATAGCTCAAATTTTCCTGTTTTATTTCCAATACTCCCTATGTAACAATTTCTTTTTTTTTTATAATTTCTATATAATCTACCACGATGTAACAATTTTGTGCTCACTAATACTAGTTCCAGATGATTCGAAGTTTTTTTCTGTCAAAGAAAAAAGTAAGTAAATGATAAAAAATATGTGTATTGATACGATAGTTCACCGCATTTGGAGGTTATCCATGTAAAGTTATGACATTGTCTAAATTATATTTTGAATATCATAAAGTAATGCTACTTCTGTGTACTTTTAGGTAAGGCAAGTAATGTAGAAAAAAGTGAGTAAATGATAAAAAATATGTGTATTGATACGATAGTTCACCGCATTTGGAGGTTATCCATGTAAAGTTATGACATTGTCTAAATGATATTTTGAATATCATAAAGTAATGCTACTCTTGTGTATTTTTAGGTACGGCAAGTAATGTGCTTGCTCGTTAGTTTATTAAGGTCGCAAGTTCATAAGGTCTTGAGAACATAAAAAAGTGAGGGAGATAAGTAGTTTAACAAATTAAAAAAAGTACCCATATAACCCTGGCTAGTTTAACCTGACGGGAAACCACTAAATAACATCAGATTCAACGCAAAACTATTTAATGAAATTCTCAAATAATATAATAACCAGAAAAGGAATGAGGTTCTCAATGGTACCTGAACATGGAATCCTACTTTCACCCTGGCAAGGATGTAAGAACGTTGAACGGTCCCTAAATAATACAAACACGTTCAACACTGGCCACGTTTATACCGTGTCTTGGTATGCAGACTAATATTATATTCTAACCAAATTCTGTTAGTCAGTGTGGTATAAACTGTGCACTTGGTCAAGTAACTAGCTTGGTTTGGTACCGAAATTTGTTGTGTACCAGACTATAATACTAAGTTGACTAAGATGGTGTAAACAGTATGATAAGTTTTACCCACCGTGACTGTGAATTTTGGTTTGAAAGATTGCTAAGCGTTCTGTTGTGGTTATCGCACTGGCTGAATGAACCGAATGGAAACAATAGCCATAAAAAAGAGAGCGAGAGAGGAGAGTTAGGGAAAAATATGTTTTGTGATTCCTAACCTTTGTTTCCACATCATTACCTCGGAAATTGTTTTATATATTTTTGGTAGTAATTTTTATATAAAATGAGTTGCTGCAGTTCAGAACCTCCTATAAAAAAGTCCAAAGGTATTGGACAGATGAAGAAACCAGTGCGTTTCTCCAAATATTTTTGAACTAGAAAATTATATCAATTTTGGATGGCAAAAAATTCAAACACCTAGACATTTACAAGAGCCTTGAAGAAGACATGTTGAGTAGGGGCTTTACAAAAACTGCTGAACAAATGAAATTTAAAAAGACTGAGCCTGAGCTCACTGATATCCAGACATTGTCATTGACAGATGACACAATTCCGAATTAGATAGCAGAGTTCCAAACCTTTCTCTTGGTTACATGACTAAATAAATACCAAACCAGAACCAAGTTGGTTATTTAATCATTTGACAAAACACGATGTAAATAAACGATTACCAAAACATTTGGTTTGAATTTGGTCACATACACTTGGTTTGAATTTGGTCACATACACTTGGTAAGGTTACCAAATTCACGTACGGTATAAACGTGGTCACTCTCTTAGTCTAACACGTATAATTGTTAACAAAATATTGGGTATTGGGTATTGCTTATATAGTATAAGTTACGATGTTTACTCATAGTACTTGAACTGCATTACATTTAACATTAGTTCACATGTAAGGCTTTTGTAATCGAAACCAGTTCGTGAAAATTAAAACACAAATTAATAACTCTCTGCGAGGTACTTTGTCCTGATTGAATGCCGTGTATGATAGACAATAGGGATATTCGAGTGGAGCAGGTATTTTGTTACAGTCCACCAATTTGTCTCGCTCGTGTGCAAAGAGGTTTTCAATTGAGTTTTTTACGATACTTTTTATACGACTGCAAATAGAAACCACACCAATCTTAGTTTTCTTAGTGAAACTCGTTTTTATTAAACTGCTAAAACTAATTTAAAAAACTAGTATTTAATATTTATGGTAACATTGAAGCATTCCTTCAAAATTGAATTCGGAACTTGTGAGGCTTGCAAAATTTCCGCAGAATCCGACATGTTCTTAAACAAACTTTGGAAACAACAATTTTTTGAAGTATGCAATCAACAAAACAATAAAACCGTGACGGTTGCTATGGAACTCTGCCAACTTGAAACATTGCAGAATTTTGACGTTGTTAGGAGAGAACCAAAAAAAATCACAGTGAACGAGAGATGCGTGCGCAAAAATGACATGTCCGTGCGCAAAGTGTTTTGCACACGGCGTGTGCAAAGTACTGATTTTAGAGCGAGTTTTCCGTGCGCAAAACCTCATTTTCTAAGACAGTCGTATAAAAAAGTATTTAAATGTCAATTCAACAAAATAAGCTGATCTCTTCACTGAAAATATTTATTCAAATGAGTAATCAATTTATTAATCCACTGAATTGCCAAATATGGCAACCGAGCATGAAAGCCTATACCAGACATTTAAGTCCAGACATCGCAACGATGATAAGTTGGCTTTGCTATTCGGTAACATTATCTAAGTCAGAGACAGTTGTGTGAACGCTTCGCCACCTAACACATATAATTCAACCAATATAATATTCTTCTGTTTGAATTAATCTTTTTCTGTTGTTTGATTTAAATAAATATTATATTTGTGTTGAAACAAATTTTCATTCAATGTGAGTTGGAGATTGTTTCAATAGATGAACGTATATTCAAATCACTGAAATATTAGCATTGATTTGAGAAATCCATTTTGTCACTGCAATATAATGATTCCATCAATCGAATACACCTGTGTTTTGGGATGAATTTTATTTAGTCGGGTCAAGCCAATAAGAGTGACCAAATAAATTTGGTTAAATTAATAAATCCTTTTTTTCCGTGTATAATCAAATCTACAAACTCCTAACAAAAAACTATTTTACTGAAACTATTACGATTTTTTCATTTGAAATTTTAAGAAATATATATATATATATATATATATATATATATATATATATAATTAATTAAATCAATCTGATAGAAAATTTAATCTCCTCTAGAATAGAATCAAGGAAATTTGCAGATGCCCAGCTCCCTTTTGGAGAAACGAATCTTCAGCTACAAATTGTTCAAATATTTTTTATGTTCAAAAATCTTTGGGTCATTTTTTTTCTATGATTCTGTATCATCAGCACTGCATTTCTGTATTAGTTTCATCCTGTCCGTTTTCAAGTCAGGGTTCACCTGAAATGATTTATCGGTTAGTAACAAAATATCTTCCACGATTTCTGACACATGGAAAATTTCATGTAGTATATTTTAATAAGACAATGAATGGACGAGTCGATAAGCTGATTACTATCCAGTTATATGGAATAACAATCTATTCATTTCTATTTCTCAATTACATTTACGCTACCTCGATATGGAAGTCGAGGAGTAGGTAGCTGGTATTAATGGACAAAAGAACACTACAGAATTCTACAGAATTGCGCGGTACTGCAACAACTTGTAGCTCATTGTCTATACTATAGGGTGATGTCAAATGAATGAATATCACCCCTTTCGATTTTTCAAGCGGAAAAAGGTAGAAAAACATTTGAACAATATCCACGAAACCTTTAATAAACAATGTTCTATAAAACAAATTCTGCCAATTCTGCAGACAAGCCAGGTACGTCAAATTGTTGATGATCTACACTACAAAATGAAATTGGCGAAATGATTATCGCCCCCTCAATTTTTTCGTATTGGAGGTAAAAATTATATATTCATGAAACTTTCGGTATCAAAGTATTATAAAACAAGTTCCACCAATTCCACCCTAAGTTTGATCGTAATGCAGTAAATATTACAATAAACTAGTTAAGAGAAAATAAAAGAAACTATTACCATGAATAATAATCGGATGGAAATCAGAAAAGTATGTGAATGACTATCAACAGACACAGACTCTTACAAAATGCATATCACACACTCGTGCTGATGTTTATGATATTATTCTAGGCATGAAGAATTCCAACGCTTTTGATGCCACGAGCTCAACAGTAAAATTATCAAATCTGTAGCGGACATTCTTGCCGATCCTTTGGCTATTCTAATAAATAAGTGTTTTTCCTTCGGAACTTTTCCTAGTACTCTGTGGTCTTACCGGTTCTGAAGAAGGGTAGCACAGATGACATTAACAATTTTCGACCTATTTCGATTATACCGATATTGGGTGAAATTATTGAAATAATTCTACAACTATATAACTTCCTCGAGAGCAACTATCTCTCATGTCCTGGCCAATTTGGAAAATCGATCAACAACCCAGGCTCTTCTAAAAGTTGTGTCAGACATAGTCGAGGGCCTGGAAAAAGGCAAACATTCACAACTTACACTATGCGATCTATCTAAGGCCTTTGACTGTGTCTCACACGTTATCCTACTACAAAAGATGTATTTCTATGGTATTAGAGGCCTGGCACTGGACTTCTTCGAATCTTTTCTGGGTGGGAGAACCCAATGTGTTAAGACTTGGTGGGGATCTCTCTAATCGTAAGAACATTTCCCATGGTGTCCCTCAAGGCTCTGTTCTGGGCCCCTCTCCTCTTTTTGATCTATATTAATGACCTCTACTACTGTACCTCACCGATCAAGAGCGTTTTTTTCACGGACGACACAACATTTATCTCCCAAAGTACTAACCTAGAAAACGTTAGTACTTCAGCTGTTGATATATTAAATATAGCTCAAGTATGGTTGACATCAAATAAACTGGAAATCAATATTGAGAAAAATCAGCCTATCATCGTTTCCTCTAAATCAAATATTCCTCAGGGAAATAGCGTCAAATTACTTGGCGTGCAACTTGATGATAGACTCAACTGGGCTCCTCATATAGAGTCTTTAACAAAAAAATTATCAAGTATCGCCTTTATGATTCGACGTTTGAGGTATTGCGTTAGTTTGCACTTACTCAAATCATGCTACTTTGGTTTATTCCAAAGTCACATGGCTTATGGTATTTTATTATGGGGTGGCTCGTGCCACGCTTTCTCAGTGCAAAAAAGAGTTATTAGAGTCATGGCACGAGTTCATTATCGCGAACACTGTCGCCTTCTTTTTGCTAATCTTCAAATTATGCCACTTCCTACTCTATTTCTATATTCATCCTCACTTGAAATTCATAAAAAAAAGCAAATACACTGTGCAATCAGAAATTCACTCTTACTCCACTCGTAATGCAAATTCTCTCACGACACCTAGATGTAGGCTCCTGATGTCACAAAGGAATTCCCTGAATCTGCAACTTTATAATAAATTACCTTCAAAGATTAAGTGTCTCAACCTATATCAGATTAAAAACAGAATCAAAGCTTTCTTACTAATAAAATGTTTTTATTCGATCAAGGAGTATCTTGATCTGAGCATTACTGAACTCGAACTCTTGTGATCTATCTATCTATCCTTATATCTTATATTTTACTTCATTCTTAGTGTAAATTTTACTTTATACATGTTTATATACACTTATATGTTGTACTAGGTTGACGACCCACTAATTCTATGTTTTATTAGTTTGGAAATAAATATCTATCTATATATTTTCATGTAGAAAGAAAAAACAACTCCATTATTGTTGGTAACAGAAAAATGTAAGACATACAAGTAAATTCTGAAGAAATGAATTATCATTTCATTAAAATAGCACAAAATTGTCGTGTGAAATTATAGTCATATCAGACTTAAAAAAAGATTGATATTTAAACGAATGAACAATATTCTTAGAACCTATAGATAACATTAGTGAGGTTAGGCGGAAATTTTGAATTACGATACATCCGTGGATCCGACCACTGAATTCCCCATGCATTTCTTATGGGTCCAAAAATTACGCGATTCTCTCGCCTGTTTTTAGATGCTTTGGCAAATTTCTTATAATTCATTTCTGTTAAAATAGATTCAATGATCATTTTTCAACAAGCTATAATCCAAATTTTACAATAAAATTTTATATTTTTAAAATATTTGATGAATATAAAATTGGTGGGCAAAACCTATGGAAGTTTGTCTTAGCTTCATTTCGTTTTTGATTGGTGGAGGCAAAGTTCGGCGGGAAATACAATGTTATAAACTTACATGAGATATCAGGTCTCAGACATACGTAATATGATGAAGTGGGCTCTGATAGTGGAGAAAAAATAATGCATTGTTTAGCGCCTGGCTGCAATCACAGATATCTAAGTGATTGAAATTTCTATGCAATGCCAACACAAGAAAAAGATTAAAAAATGTGCATAAAATATTTGGCATGGTATGTAACAAATACATTCAGGAGATGAGCTTTGAATGTGAATTTTCAGCCGAACTGACAAAAAACCCAATAAAAAGAGTCGTGTGTGTAGTTGTCACTTCAAAGATGGTTTGAAAGAAAATTGACCTACTATATTTGCCCATAACATCAACAAGAGAATAATTTTTGATTGTGCTGAGATTTCTGTAAATAAAAGGCGAAGAGGCAACTTACCATCTACTAACCAATTTATCCCACAGTGAAAGAGTCATTTTCATTCAACCAGATAAGTTATAGGATAAAAGAAAAAAAAAAGTGCCATAAAAAAATTACAAAATGTATCATATATCTGTGATTTATCAATCGAGTTGTCGTTTGAATGTTCTGCAATCTCATTTGAAAAAAAAACTGCTATAATTTGTTTTTATAGATCACCCAGTAGCAATATAAATATGTTTTTTATTCAACTGTCCTGTTTATTAGCGAAAGTTACTGAAACTTATGAAAATGTATTCATATGTGATGACTTCAACATTGATAGCTTAACGAGAAAAAATAACACAATAATGCCTAATGACATGATTGAATCGTATGGATGATTGACTAACATCAGTAGAGATAGCTTAGTCTTTAACAATTCTGATCTAGGCTTATCTGATCATCACAAACTGTTGTCTGGAAAAATAAAATGAAAGACATATCCACTAACACTAAAGAAACTGACGTAACTCATGAATTACGAAAAATTACCGATCTCTCCATAGCTGAATTCAAAAAACTTCTCACTGGTGACATGGAGTTGCTATCACCACTTTTACCGATATAAACGAAGCTTTCGGTGTTTTCTGGGAACACTTCCATTGGTGCTTCGAGGCAGCTTTCCCTAAATGTTCGAGAAATAAAACTTCTCAACAACAAAATAAAAAAATTGCTCTTTCTGTCACACTAAAGAAAAAAATTTAAGATCTTCGTCACATGAGTTATCTGAGAAAACATGAGTACTCTGAAAATAAAAACAAAGCATATAAGATAGCAAAGAAAAGTGTGGAAAATGAAATACGCCAGGAGAAGATTAATCACTATATGAAAAAAGTTAATGATTCCAGCAATAAAAGCAAGATTCTCTGGAATATAATAAAGCAGCCATCCAGAACAACTGAAAGTGAACGTATAGTCCTGAATCACAATCACAGATATATCAGTAATGAAATAGAAGTGGCGAAAACATGTGGAGAATACTTCTCAACTATAATTGACAAAAAAATCAACACTCATTTCCCGGGTAATTATTCAGGCAGTTGTACGACAATGGCGAATGTTAATACAACGATGTTTTTCAAACCCGTTACAGCAGACGAGGTAAAAAAGTAATAGTCTCATTACCCAATAAAAAAGCACAGGACATGTTGAGGTCTCCACAAAAATTGTTAAAGAATGTGTAGATATATTATCAGACGTAATAGGGCATATAATGAATTTATGTATCTCTTTTGGAGAATATCCTGATCCTGCCATTCTAGTCCCCTCACTGAAAAATGGTCACAGCAAAAATATCGAGAAATATCGTTCTATATCTCTTATCAGTGTACACTCAAAAAAATTTAAAAACTTTTATCACTCAGAATAAATGACTACCTGGAAACATTCGATCTGATGACAGAGTGCCAACATGGATTCAGAAAGAATCATCCATCAGAAACCGCAACGCTCAATTTCACACAACATATACATGATTTAATAGTCGAAAAAAATTATGTTGTAGGAATTTTCTTTGACTCAAGCAGAACCTTCGACACTTTGAACACTGAATTTGTAGCAGAAAAACTCTTTAACTTAGGAATTGGAGTTAATATAAACCAGTTACTTGTGCCTTTTTTGACGAATAGTTGTTTCCAGGTGAAGCAGAAAAACGTTATGTCAGATAAATTTCTTGTAACAACGGGTACCCCTCAAGGCAGCGTTCTTGGACCACTATTTTTTTAATTATATGTGAATGATCTCACTGCTAACATAAGTTAAGGAAAAATATTCCTCTACGCAGATGACACGTCTATCATTCTTTCTAGTAAAACATCTGACGATATGACACAATTAGTGAATACAGTTCTAATTAAATTTAATGACTGGGGTAACAAGAACAGACTCATTGTGAACCTAAACAAAACAGTATGCATGCAGTTTGCGAATTCATCTAGAAGTCTACATAACCTCAATCTCAGTTTCCAAAACAAATCTTTAGAATTGGCCAGTTCGACTAAATTCTTGGGAACAATGATTGACTCACTCTTCACACATATCGATTTTACAGGTAAGAAATTGAATCAATCATACCACTTGATAAAATTTCTCAAGTGTAAGTTAGATACAAAATCACTGATATTAGTTTATTATGCTAAATTTCACCCGATTATATATCATAATATTGCTGTATGGGGGCTACTGGATCAGACAGGATTTTCATAAAGTAAAAAGCACAACTGAGATTTATATTCAATTTGGATTATAGAACTTCCTGTAGAGAGACATTCCAACAAAACAAAATATTGACAGTTACAAGTTTGTTGATTTTGAAAACATTAACATACAGGGTGATTCAAAAGTACTTTGACAAACTTCAGGAGGTGATTCCTCACAATATTCTAATATGAATTGTCCAAATAAATATATGTCCGGAAACGCTTCGTTTCCAAGATACAAGGTGTTAAAGTTTTATTTTTATTTTAATTTTTTTCAGATAACGTTCGAAATACTGACCTTAATTAAACGAAAATTGATATTGAGAGGTTTTTTGAGGTATCGAATTCGAACCTGATGTTGTTATTGCTCTTACTCGTACTACACGTCTTATCCTATTTTGAAAATTCATAACTTTTTTGAGCGTACTTCTAGCACATTTTTCAGTAAAAAAACCAATTCGTCTATCATATCTACGTAAAAAAGCTACCCCTGCTACAAGTCGCTATAAGCAACCGTTTTCTAGATATTTTTGAAAATTTCAAGTCGATTATTTGATAATCGATGCGTGTTGAAGTTATTACCATTATTTTGCATTTTTCACAAGATTGCTTAGGAAATGAATTTGACGTTTAAGTAAGTAGTTTTGATTATTACATATTATATGACAGTTAAACGTTTTGTTGTTTTGTTGAAATTTCTGTAACTTTTAAAACACTAATTTTGAAAAAATGGATTATTTAAACAATAATTCTCATTTAGCCCATATGCATTTCGTTTATGGCCTTGCGGATGGCAATGCGCGCGAAGCAAGACGTATTTACCAGGAGCGATTTCCTAATCGAGTACTGCCTTCAGCTCCAACATTTACCAGTCTCCACCGTCGTTTGGCAGAAACAGGTAGCTTCAAGAGGGCATTGCAGTTGATATTATTGGAAGACCACGAGCAATTCGAATCACAGAATTGGAAGAAGCTGTTTTGAACGCTCTCGAGGAGAATCCAGAAACAAATACAAGAATAATTGCTGAAGCTCCAATTCTACTCAGTCCACTGTTTGGAGAATTATCCACGATCAACAATTTTATCTATACCATATTCGAAGGGTACAAGCTCTTTTGCCACGAGACTTTCCCCAACGCATTTCTATGTGTCAGTGGTTTTTGAGAAAATTGGCTGGAAATCCTCAATTTTTTAGATATGTACTCTCCACAGACGAGGCAAACTCCCGAAATGCTATAACAAACTTTCATAACAACCATGTTTGGGCTCTGGAAAATCCGCACGCAGTTAGTGAAAGACATTATCAGTATCAATTTTCTGTAAATGTATGGGCGGCAATAATTGATAATTACTTGATAGGTCCTTTCTTTCTTCCGACTGAATGACGCAACTTACAGAGACAATTGTCGGGACTACTTCAGAATGTACCATTAGAAATTCGTATCCCCATGTGGTTTGTGCATGATGGGGCTCCGGCCCATTTTAGCGTTGTAGCCAGGGAATTCCTTAACACTCTCTATCCAAATCGATGGATCGGTAGGGATGTAGAAGAACCTAACCAGGCGTGGGCACTAAGGTTCCCAGATCTAAACCAGCTATATTTTTATTTTTGGGGACATTTGAAGTCACTAGTTTATAAAACTCCAGTAGCGAACGAGGAAGATCTAAGAAACCGAATAGTAGACGCCTGTGAAACAATAAGAAACACACCAATAATTTTTAAGACTGATTGCCTGTATCTTCGCTGAAGGTGGACACTTTGAACAATTTATTTGAATACAATTTAGTTTCCTTTATTTTATTTCATTCTACATATTCAAAATTTCTTGAAATAAAATGTTGATATTTCTTGCAAATTTTATTAAAGCAAATACAGATTTTGCACCCTTGATACAAAAATTACGATTTCAAACGAGTAAAAATAAATAGATAAGGTGGCGCCCCCTACAAAAAACCAAAACTACTTAAACGTCAAATTCATTTCCTAAGCATTCTTGCCAAAAATACAAAATAATGGTAATAACTTCAACACGCATCGATTATCAAATAATCGACTTGAAATTTTCGAGTCCAAATATCTAGAAAACGGTTGCTTATAGGGACTTGTAACAAGGCTAGCTTTTTTACGTAGATATGATAGAAGAATTATTTTTTTTACTGTGCTAGAAGTACGCTCAAAAAAGTTATGAATCTTCAAGAAAGAAAAAGACGTGTAGGTGGCGCCCTCTACGAGTAAGAGCAATAATAACATCAGGTTCGAATTCGACACCTCACAAAACCTCTCAATACCAATTTTCGTTTATTTAAGGTCAGTATTTCGAAAGTTATAAAAAAAACGAAAATAAAAATAAAACTTTCACACTCTGTATCTCGGAAACGAAGCGTTCCCGGACATATATTTATTTGGACAATTCATCATATTAGAATATTGTGAGGAATCACCTCCTGAAGTTTGTCAAAGTACTTTTGAATCACCCTGTATATACATGAAAATAAAGGTATGCTACAAATGAGAGCAGATATGCATAATTATAATATAAGGAGTAAAAATATGATCACAACTCGAAAATATCATCTCGCAAAATATGAAAAATCTCCAAAATTTGTTGGTATTCGCATTCATAACTTACCGCCAAATGATATGAAGATCTTGTCACCTCATACCTTTAAACAAAAATTGAAACTTTTTTGTCAGAAATATGTTTTTACATAGTAGATGAATTTACACTTGAAGTGAGCAATGCGCAATCGTGTTTAGTTTGAAAATTTAATTTTTAAATGTTTTTGTCTCGGTACAGTGTTTTCAAATTCGTTTTTATATTTATATTGTTTTTTGTAAATAACAATGTGTTGATTTAATTATTTTTATTGTAAAATATATTTTAATCACATTTTATCTAGACTTGGTGTATTTTATATTGTTTTTTTATCACGACGTGTTGATTTAATTATTTTTTTGTGAAATGTTTTTTAATCACATGTTCTCTAGACTTAGAGTATATTTTTCATGTATGTATGAACTTATTCAACCATGACTTGTCCCATCCAAATGATATGTAGCAAAAAGGAATAATAAAATCTATCTATCTATCTATTCAGTTGTATACAGGTTTACCAAACAAAGAAACATTTAGTTTTAGTTTTAGATTATCTAGGTTGGAAACTTTCAGTTTAGTCATTATCTAGGTTGGGAAGTGACAGGAATATTGCCGGAGGATCAATTATTGATAACATTGATGAAGCTGAGATTGTATCCCCCACATTTAGATTTGTCTACCAGGTTCAACGCGAGCCCCACCACAATAACGAATATTTTTTTAACTTGAGTCCTTCCCATTCAAAGAACAATTTTTCTTACAGTTATGTTGAACTACCTTCCAAATCAAAAATTAGATCGTGTTTACCAAATTCGTTCTCATCGTTTAACAATTGTAGGCTCATAATCGATTGCACAGAAGTGAAAATTGCAATTCCGAAGGATATGAGGATGAAAAACGAAACTTGCAGTCACTATAAACATGCACATACTCACAAAGTACTGGTGGGTGTAACTCCAAATGGGGTTATAGCTTTTGTAAGTAACATGTTTCCTGGTTCAGTATCAGATAAGCAAATTTTTCTTCTAAGTTGAATGACTTGTTAGGACCAGGTGACATGTTTCTTGCAGACAAGGGATCTTCAATCCATGACGTTTTGAAACCAGGGGTGACTCTCATCATACCCCCATTCTTAATGACTCATCAACTTAGTAGAAACGAATGTATCAAAACACTGGGAATAGCCGGGACCAGAATTGTTGTAGAGCGGGCATGTTTTTTTTAGAATATTGAGTTTAATACCAGGAACATTGAAAACTTTTCACCTGCAATTTTTCTAACTATATGCGTGTCCTGGTCAATTTACAGAATCCACCCATTAAAAATATTGGAGAAGAAAATGACTGAGTCGGTTTAATTTACCTTAGATTTAATATTCAGTTTTTTAATTCTCATGTGTTTTATTTAGTTCATTTCCTAATTTTTTTTTTTTAATGAAATATTCATTTTTGTTTGTAGACTTCATTTAATTTTCAGATTTTTTGTGGCCCAAACAGAAATTACACTAAATTTCTCTTGTTTATTTCTTATTGTGATAAATTATTTGTCATATATTTGGTTCGCTATTTATTTATTAATTACAGAGATTATATTATTTTCATTTTCTTAATAGCTATGCAATATATATTTTTAGAACTTCATCCTTTGTTGTCCTGAGATAGTTCCAACATATTTTTCGATAAATAAAGCAAATGGTATTGAAATAATATAATTTATTAAACAGTGATATAGATATCTATCACTATTTATTTGTTCATATTTGACATACTCATTCGAATAAAACATCAATATTCCTCCCCCACACTGTGTCGTTTTCAATTTTCTTAACTGCAGTGTCAACAGTAGTCCATATAACTAAGTAACAGTAGTCTCTCTTTGTGATGTGGAGTTGCGCTTGAATTTGATAATAATAATTATGCTCTTTATTCGAAATGAATTCACCATCGTGAACGAACATAATATCACTCTTTTTCAAATTATCACGCAATGTAGCGTTCCGAAGTGAATAGGGATTTGGCCTCAATTATCCCATCACAATCGATGAGTCTGTAGCTCCTAAAAATCCACATATATGCAGCCATAACCCTGATTGTTTTACTTCCTTTCCAGTTAATTGCTCGAATGACTGTATCCCATTAATATCATTCTGCCGTCCCCACTGAATTTGTTTGACCCTTTCCAAATCATAAGTACCTGAGAAAATGAAAAATTGTTTCAGATATTATTTTCTTCAAATAATGCATAATGCATTCTTTTGTTGCAAATTGTAGATAGAGAAATTGAAAAAGTACACTGAATCATTTTCTCCAATACAATAGTAAAAAATTTATTTCCACAATTTTGTGATTTCATACTGAGAAATATTCAAAATTTGGTAGGGAAAATGTAGAATTGTCTATATCTTTGCCTTAGAACTGCCTTCAATCCCGCACCAAAATTGGAAGATTTTAATCTATGTTTTCGACTTATGAGCCACAACTGACTCTGTGCCTACCTTTTTGTTTTCTGAGCAACTTCCAATATTTTTTCCCACTTATGGCAACCATACACTGAAAATAGGTTATTTTATCTACTTTCTTGATAACCTGCCGACTGCAACAGATCCTCTATAGATATAACCAATGTTTCTAATTCGGAATTGGGATCCTCCTTCATTAGCCACAATAGACCACAATTAGTACCCATCTTCTCCAGGCTGTCTTTGAAACTCTGGATTTGTTCAGTTTGAGAGCCCCTTCCCTCCAATGTTCTGTTGTTATCTGGCAAGGCTCTTCAATTTCACTTGCTCGAGGAACCCACATGTCTGTTTTTGATATATTGAACTGAGCATCCAATAACACACAAGCTATGTGATGGCGCATAAAGTGTCCTATAGGACATGAACTGTCCTATAGGACATGAACAAGAACAATTCTCAATGTCATAATTGAATTTTAATAACACCTATGAAAAATGAAATATATTAATTTGAAGGTTTGAAAGTAAAAAACTTTCTGTTAATGAAACAAATTCAATAATTACCTCAACATTATAACTTTTATTCTTCATGCTGGCCTTCACTTTCTAACCGACGAAATCTTTTCTAGTATATTTTTTTTATATATGACCACGCATAACTTATCACAGAGTAGTTCGATTTAGAGGATTATTTTTTCATTGGATAGGGTTTAGCTCGAAGTTGGTCCCATTTTAATTTGAAAAAAAAAACACCCCTAAGGGTAGAAAAATAAAGAATATACAGTGTGACCACCCCTGTAGAATACGCATTTTTCAATCAATCTCGATTTTTTTTTTATATTAAGCATCGAAAACTCTAATTTTCATAACTTGAGTTTTATTTCCAAGGCACACTATGGTTTTTTTCTTTGTCAAAAACGGCAAAAGTTTATTAGGAAATTTTTGTTTTCATGTTTGACAACACCACTGGATTCGTAGTTGTTATAAATAAAAACCATCAAAATTTCATAAACAAATATTGGTTAACAACGAAGTTACAACAACTTCAATTTTGGAAACAAAGTATTTGATTATAATTTTTATTTAGATTATAGGCATATTTAAAATCTGGCAACACCGTCGATACAAAGTAGAACACCAGTGAACTTGTACAGTGCAAATCCGAAGTCAATAGCTCATTCCGTTCTACAGTTATAAGAATGGTAATGTGAGCGATTTGTGGTGGAAGCGATTTTGTGATAAAAATCTGACTAGGCCACTGGATTTGTAAATTATATTCCCTTAAAATCATTTATTTAAGTGTAGGTTATAAGTGTATTCGAAAAGAACAGAAAATTTGGAATTCATTTTCAAGTTATACAGTAGTACATTCTTCCATAGCCGATAAAAACGAAATGAACAGAAACAAGTTTTAAAGTATTTATTCCACAATAAAACGTCATTAAGCAAAAACTGAAATAAACATTACTGTAAAATTAAATATTTGAATGTTTGTGGCTTCTACCAAACCTCCATTTAGTTCGACCCATTTATCGTATCTCTTCCGAATATTTTTTACACCATTTCTTATTTGTTGAGGTGTAATTTCGGCACAAATCCAGTGGCGTAGTCATATTTTTATTACAATATCGCTTCAACCTCAAATCGCTCACATTACCATAATTTCAGGAGTTATAACTGTAGAACGGAATGAGCTATTGACTTCGGATTTTCACTGTACAAGTTCACTGGTGATTTTCTTTGTATCGGCAGTGTTGCCAGATTTTTATTATGTCTATTATCTAAATAAAAATTAGAATCAAATACTTTGTTTCCAAAGTTGTTATAACTTCGTTGTTAACCAATATTTTTATATGAAATTTTGATGGTTTTTATTTATAGCGACTACAAATCCAGTGGTGTAGTCAGATTTGAAAAAAAAATGTCTAATAAACTTTTGCCGTTTTTGACACAGAAAAAAACCATTGAGTGCCTTAGAAATGAAACTAAAGTTATGAAAATTTGTGCCAAAATACAATTTTTGATGCTTGAAATTATTAAGAAAAAATCAGATTGATTGAAAAATGCGTATTGTACAGGGGTGGTTCCATTTTAAATGGGTCACATTGTATATCATTCACCCACTGAATTTTTACCCGTTAAGGTAGTTCGGCTGCTACAAACAGTGTCAAAAATTAGGCTCGATTGTAGCGCGACGCGATACATGTGCAAACGCTGAATTAGAGGGTTATTTTTCAAGGGAACTGTACACCCAGAATCGCAACTAGCGAGCGTGATACAGCAAATAAGCCATGACTGGACTGTTGGCAACGTCGCAATCCAACGCGCTCGCATTTAATAGTTCAAGATACTCTTATGAACAAGCAGTCAGCTATGGATTGATTTCGCGCAAAAAATGGTAGGTTTGCTATAAAGCAAAAGTTGAAAAAAAGAAAAATAAATTGTCTGAACTGTGTAAGGCTCGAAATACGAACAAAAAACAGTCTAATGAAAATGATGTGTGTGAAGGAAATCGCATTGTTAATGTCAAAGAACTTGGGAAAATTTTGAAGTGTCGGAACTGCCACCAAGTTTTGAGTTTGGTGAATGTGCTGAAAGAAAAACATTTAGGAGTTGCATCAATTTTAAGTACGTATCCGCTGTGATAAGTGCGAAATCCACGAAGCGATTGTGTGATTTCATTAGTTCGTTTCATTGGTAAAGAGTCAGAATTATTAACATGCATGAAATCATATCTATAAATAATGTATTTCAGAGCAACTTGAGAACGAAAGAATATCTTGTAATTTACCTAATTTAAGTGCCTTCAAAAATGTTATATCACGGGATTTATTGTAAAAAATTGCACAACATAATATAACATACGATTTTCCGAAACAAATGTATCACGATGAAGGAGAAGAATCACCTAACTGAAAAATTGGGGAATGGAAAACCTAGAGTTACTTAAAAATAGGAAAGCTTTAACTAAAATCACTGCCGTCGATTCCCATTCACGAAGTGCTACGCAAATTCAAAGAATGGTTAGTTTTTTTTAAACCGTGCATTCTTGTGGCGCACAATTCCAAATTTGACACTCCACGGTTACTACAAGCTCTCAAAAAAAAGTCGATGATAGAAGACCTAAAAAATGTCATCGTTGCATTCGCCGACACTCTTGTCATTCTAAGAAAGCTTCATCCTCAAAGGAAAGGTCCCGGCATGTTCAAACTGTCCAGGCTCGCTGAAGATCTACTTCACATTGAACCGACGACAAAATTTCACGAAGCATCATACGACGTCGATATTCTTGAAAAAATCGCTTCCACTATTCCGAAAGAAAAATTAATTGCGAATAGCAAATCTTTCACGGAATGTTTCGTTCACGAAGCTCGTTTGCAAAAGGCAGCGGTACTCGAACGATCTTTGAATGCTTTCAAGGGTGTTATTTCTGCAGGGATGATTAAGAAAATAGCAAGTGCGGTGACAGACAATACAAAAATACAAAAAGTATATGCAGAAAGTGGAAGAGACGGTATAGTACAATTATTGCCAACCAACCAATCAGACAAAAAAACCTCGTGTCATGAAAGACAAGAAAATCTTGGAATAGTATATTGTTTAACAAGCACGGAATGATACTCATTTCCCACGAGTATGATGTTTGCAGCATGAGCCGTAGGCGAGTGCTGCAAATCATACGAGTGGGAAATGAACATTCCGTGTGAGTTATACACTATACTTTTTCTACGGCTTTAACATAAAATAGCGAAATTAATTTACAACAGAAACTTTAACTTCAATTGATCAAAGTATGCAAGTAATACATTTTCTGAAGTTGACGCGGTGACCTTTCCCTTTTGCCAATATGTGAAGGATTTGTGGGCTTTTCCATATTTCTCTTTCGATACTTCCGGAAGCAAGTTTATACATGCCTAATTTGCGGCTGCAATTATGTCTGGAGGAGGTAGTTCGTCAATTTCACTGCTCATCATACCTTTAAACTTTGACAAGTTTTGTTGAAACTGAATTGACAGATGTCTCAAGTTCTCCTTGCTATCCATGGGAGACGTGATTTAATGACCAACAATAACACAATGACTTCATTGTGTTATCAGATAAGGAAATGAAATTGAAAACATACAATGTACTTCATTGTTTAATCAAAAACAGTTTTAAAAATGCAGTTTTGTATTATAGCCGTAGAAAAAAGATTCTTGTATTCTTAGAAACCAACCAAAGCTTAGCAATCGTCTAGTGACAAGAGAAAATGTTGTTAAAAAACCATGTTTTTATTAATATATATATATATATATATATATATATATATATATATATATTATATATATATATATATATATATATATATATATATATATATATATATATATATATATATATATATATATATATATATATATATATATATATATATATTATATATATATATATATATATATATATAACATTGTTACGTTATGTTTTATGAAAGAGAAAAAGATTTTTGTTTCAAATATACGTTTGTTATTTTTAAGCTAACCTCAAAAAAAAATGTTTAAAAAAAACGTGTTATTATTAATATATTACATTATTACGTTGTTATATGAAAAATAAAAAGATCATTAAAAAAATAACGTTTGTTATTTCGAAGCTAACCTTGAATTGATGTATGCTCGAATCACAAACATTGTTAATATTAAAAGATATATTAACAATAAGTATGCTTCGAAGTGTTTCGCCAATTTTTGCAAGTTTTTCCCTACGAGACCGATATGTGAGCTGTTCAAACTGAGCGCCTGGCCGTGCGTACACTGTTGCCGTCTCTCCGTTCCGTTCCCCACCATTCGCTCGTTCGCTTGCAAAATTTATCGTATGCAGCCTGAACCTTAGTACTTCTCGAGATTATATCTGTCAAACTAGATGGTCAATCACTTTGATTTTTTTCCACAATATCTGTGATATCCTGCTCTAGCTCCTCCTCGTTTTTCATGAACTTCTTAATTTTAGAATTAATAATGTACTGTTTGCCTGTGCATGGTCCATATGTTACGTGTTAATTGAGTCAACTTCAATTATATATATCTCGGGTTCGGGATGGTGGAACTTGTTAAAATTTTATAGAGGTGTTGTTCACATGTTAAACAATACGTATGCCAAATTTCAATAAATTCCTAATTCACTGTCTCGTGGCGGAACTACCTTAACCGATTCTACCACCCAATAACTGTGTACTGGGTTATAAGATTCAGATTATTCTTTTTTTATTGGATAGGGTATACTTCAGACTTGGTCATATTTGAATTTGGAAAGGAACAATCCACCCCTAAGGGTAGAAAAATAGGGGATGATTGATTTTTCATCTGTGAACCGATTATATTGAAACTTGGCACACATATATAGTTCTGATAACACTAAAATATAATGGATAGCTGGAGTCAGTTGAGTGGGTAGTAATTAGTGGATTTTAGTCACAAAAAATTGAAAAATAAAAACTTTCAAACAAAAAATGGAACCTACGAAAAAAAAAACTAAAAAGCAAAAAATAAAATAAATCTTTCTAGTTTTGATAATAACTGAGCTCCTAAATTAATGTGAGTAACTAATTTTGAGTCGGCGTCATACAAACAATCAACGAAACTCATTAAATTTCTCAAATAAAATAATCAAAACGTTGCCGTGCAACCCGCTGCCATCATTTTACGCTTTACCTAATTCAATTGCTAGTTTGTTTGGTGCCTACTCAAAATCAGTTAATCACATCAACTTAGGAGCTCAGTTATTATCAAAACTAAGATTATTTGATTTTTTGCTTTTTAGTTACTTTTTTCGTCGGTTTCATTTTTTGTTAAAAAGTTTTTATTTCTTGATAATTCGTAATCCAAGATCGAAATTACACATTTCTAAATGCCCAGATGAAAGACTGTTTTCACCCCGTTGAATGCATTTCATAGAATAGAATAGAATAGAATAGAACTTTATTTAACTACATTATATACAAACATACATTGGTAGCAAGTCAGAATGGGCTAGTATCTCCCCTGGATTCTGATATCTCTAGTTTTATATAATGTTAGTGAAGAAATATATATATATATATATATATATATATAAAACTAGAGATATCAGAATCCAGTGACAACAATTCATTTATGTCAGCGATTGTCGACAAATATTCTTCAATGGAATAAAAACATTTTTGAAGAAAGTTTTTTTTTAAAATTGATTTGAACTTACGAGTTCCCGCAGATTTTATTGTGACCGGCAGTACATTATATAACTGGATATTAATGGAATTCTTTTGGGATTTGACTAATCTATAGCGTGGTGTTTGGATGTGATTTGCCTGTCTCGTGTGATACTTATGGATATCTGATTTAAGGGTGAAGCTGTCAACATTTTTGTGTATCTCGATGAGCGTCTGATAAATGTTCAGTGAAGGAAGGGACAGTATCCCCAATTCAATGAAGATTGGTTTGCAATGTTCACGATGTTCAGCATGTGCAATTAAACGCATTGCTTTTTCTGTAGTCGAAAAATATTCAAGGCATACCCTGAGTTGCCCCAGAGGATGATTCCATAGCTCATTGTGGAGTGGAACATGAAAAAATATACTGTTCTGAGTGTAGACAAATTGGTTATACTCCTCAATTGCCGTAGTATGAATATGGTGCTAGATAGTTTGCTGCTCAAGTGATCGATATGACTTTTCCAGCTTAGTTTGTCATCTATTGTTATTCCCAACAACTTTGCACTGTTTTCTGATTCACTGCTAGTACCGAGAGTCGTTTTTGTTGAGAAAAATAATTTCTGTGTTTTGTTTGTGTTTATTTTCAAGTTGTTTGCTGAGAACCACTCTTCTGCCCTGTTTTCTAGTTCTTCTGTCGAGTGTGTCATGTTTGTTACTGTATATTCTGAGGTTATGAATGATGTATCATCAGCAAAAAAGATGCATTTGCTGTCATTTAAGTACTTATATATATATATATATATATATATATATATATATATATATATATATATATATATATATATATATATCATTTACATAGATGTCGAATAATAGTGGCCCAAGCACTGAGCCTTGGGGAACCCCATACTTGACCATTTTGTAATCAGATTTGACATGATTCAAACTGACACACTGTAGACGGTTACTCAGATAGGACTCTATTAGAGATAGAGCAATTCCCCGAATTCCATAGAAACCTAACTTTTCCAGGAGGATGTCATGGGAGACACAATCGAAGGCTTTGGTGAGGTCACATAAAATTAGTGCAGTTATTTTCCCTTGTTCCAGACCCTCGATTATGCCCTCAATGGTATCTTGTAGAGCATGTATTGTAGAGCGACCCGCTCTGAAACCGAACTGTGTGTCACTCGAAAAATTATTGCCCTTGAAATATCCAGTGAGTCGTTTTTTCAGGATTATTTTAATAATTTTACGGAAATCACTCTAGAATATTCAAACACATCAGGAAAAACGCCCGTTGAAAATATCAAGTTAATTAAAGTAGTAGATGGTTTTTCCAAAATATCAGAGGTTTCCTTTATTATACAACTACTGAGGTCAAAACAGTCAACTGCGTTAGAGTTTTTCAAGGATGCTATAACGTCTCTCACATCAGAGATTGTCACGGGCTCCAAAAAGAATGAGCTACAGGGGACTGTAAAATATTTAGGTTTGAGGAAATCTTGATTATTCAAGTTAGGTAGTGATTTGATAACCGTTTCAGCTATAATGACGAAATAATCATTGAATTCATCTACTGTTATATTGTTTGTGGGTGATGTTTTTTTTAATTTATGATTTGCCAGATGGCTTTTGCTTCATTTGCGGAGGAAGAAATATAATTATCATAGGTTACTTTTTTTGTTAGTTTGATCTGGTTGTTGTAGTCTTTTTTCAAAGCCTTGTACGCAGACTCGGCAGTGGGATCTCATGAGTTTAATTATGGAGAGAGTTTCTCGAGCTGATTTCAAGTTTTCATCGTACCATATTATCGGAGGTTTCTTGTGGGTATCACTGAACTTTCTTAGTGGAAAATGTTTGAGTACGAGACTGTTGTATGCATTTGTCAGATGAGACGCTAGATACCCTACACAACTGATATTTTCGAAAATGGACCAATTTAGATCCTGTAAAGCTTTTCTAAATTTTTTTATGCCACTGTTTGTGAATGGCCTATATTCTTGAGATTCTATACGAGATATTGCTTCCATAAATAATATACTGGCCCAGATGGTCAGCAATACATGGGTCTAATATTCCTGTCATAATTGAGTCTGTGTTCATATCAGTCAGTATATTATCAATACAACTTAATGTGTTTGCACTTATCCTGGTGGAATCAGAGATCGTAGCTGCAAGACCAAAACCTTGCATTACATTTATCCAATTCCTGAGAATACTACAATTTACATTGAAGTTTATATTGAAGTCACCCAAAACAATTATATGCATAGAAAGTTTTGAGTGTCTGGTGAGTAGTCGCTCCAAGTTACACAAGAATGTATCAGCATTCCCACAACAAGATCTGTATGTGGTGATGACTAAGTTATTTATGCTCACTAATTTTACACCACAGAATTCTGAGTGAATTTCTCCGTTAAATTATTCCTAATTCAAAATTTCATACTTTACTGTATTTTTGAGAACATTGCAACACCGCCATGTATGTATCTACTTCAACAAAAATGTGTAATCAATGAATATCCGGGGTTACGAATATTTTGCAGGTCTGCAGATCTTAACCATAGTCCATAATAATGTTACAAGAGCTTTGCATTTTTTAGAGGACGCAATTTTATTTTTGGGACATGTGTGAGGGGTCAATAGAAGCTCAACCTCAAGTTTGTGGGGTCGCCACCCTTGTCCTCCGGCCGCCATCTTGGAAAAAGGGGTGAAAACACTTTTTTCACGATATCTCGGAAACTATGCGTCTTACAAAAAATTTGTGAAATCATAATTTGTAGCAAATTGTTTTGCCTACAAATATGTTTTTGCCCTAAATTAAAAATTAAAGAAGTTATAAGCAAAAAAGTGAGCAAATTTCTGTAAAAATTTTCTTTTTTGCTCTATAACTTTTTTTTTATACATTTTACAAAAAAATTACCTCAGACCAATCTTGTGGATGATCTTTTGAGGAAAAATTTTCCCTATAATTTTTTTTTAATTCCATTCATTTAAAACGCTGTTACAGCGCTCCAAAGTTGACCGGGTTCGTCAATGCTCATGAGAATCCGGTCGAAACGAAATGTTTAACTTATTTTTTTATTTTATTTTTTTATTGTAAATATATTCTTACAAAATTTTTGTTAAATTCGAACAACTTTACTTATTCATTCCTTACTCTTTTCCCCGCCATCTATGAGGTAGAGTCTGTAAGCGCGTTTTTTAACGTGGTATCCCCAGTAGGCCTACTCCACGGACATCTTGCTTATAAGGTAATCCTCGTCATCTAATATTTTTAATCACTTATTAGCTAGCTACTCTAATCGACTTTTCTTCGATGGTCCAGGCTGTGGCTCAGAATCAAAATCAACGTCAAATGTGAAAGTGTGAGGAATGACAGGAGTTAAAATGGAAGTCATAGTTGGAAGTTCATCTTCAAATTCATTTTCTTCCATTAACTTTGATATTTCCATAATGTTGCTGCATGTTTCGACAGAACAATGGAGGCATACTGTAGAGCATTTCAGGCCTGCTTTTCTGCAGCCACACATGCTTCCACAGTTTCCTTTGCATCTGCAGAAAATTAATTTCATGAGATCGGGGGGTGCTGGAGGCTTGGAAGCTTGTATTGGCATCCAAATGTTTGCATTCTTCTTCCAGCCCCAATCTTCAGGATTTTGATATCTTCCGAGCCACGACTGGACCGGGTGATATACTCGCAGACTGTGAAAAGCAGCATCTTGTGTTGGAGGCAACGATGATAAATTAAATGAATTTTTAGTCACTGTCTTGGCAAATCGTTTGTATCGCAAGCCGTCTTTATTACCGCCGTATAAAGCTATGAAAAAACGTTCGCCAACAAGAGTGAGCAAAGTTGGATCGACTTTCTCACTCAGGAATAGCGCGGTACCACCAACTAATTCAGGATGTTTCTCCATTATTTTTATAAATTTTAATTTCCCCATATTATAGGCTGCTGAGGTTGTATCACATCCTGAAAAAGCATGAAGAAACAGCAAATTCTGTGTTCTGTCCTTGTACTTTGCCTTTAATCGTTCAATGACCGTACGCTTCTCTGGAGTGTAGTCTCCTTCAATAGATTTCATTAAATCCGCAAGTCGAAATTGGCACTCTTCAAGTAAGCAAAAACATCCTCCATAGCATTGTCGATGTTCTTTTTTGGAGTACAATTGCTTGCTGTAATCCTTGTGATACCTAGCTCCAACATTGACTAAGCTAGAAACATTAGCTATGCGATCAGCAATGCTCTTTGCCTTGTCATCAGAACGTTTGAGAACAAGGTCCAAAATGCTTTTTTTTGTACCTTAATGACGTACATTACATATTTTCCTCTGACGGCTTTGACGCAAGTCACTCTGATCCTGGAATAATTCGCCGCAAATAAAACAATAGTTTGAGAAATCAAAATCAGTATCTAGATTTTCTGATACTGAAAATGATGAACTGCTACAGCTGAGACGACGAACAACATTATCTGTTCGACTATCACTATAATAATGATCAGAAACACTTTGTAAAAATAATTCATTATCCACATCGTTTTTGAATTTTGCTCGCTCAAGCAAAGTTTTCACTCCTCTACCTTTCACAGTTCGAACTTTGATGTCCCCAAAAGGTTTTTTACATATAAAACAATCACTCATGATTCACGCTTTAAAAAAGTCGCAATGTTTATAACTAAATAAAAATTTCACCACACAAAACTCACAGTTTCATTGATTGAACTGAAAATAATATCCGCAATTTTCAATACGTCTACACGTGGCAAAATATGTAGCACAACTAAGAGAATGAAATGAGGTAGAAGAAACAGCTGACCCTACGTATAATAGTAATAGTCGTAGCAGGCAGATGTTCCTTTGTCTCCAAACGGTCACTCAGACCTTTTCTACCTGCTTAATAATCGATAAGTTAAATTTGGTAAGTTCTATGGTAAAGAAAAGAGTTAGGTATGAATAAGTCTAAGGTAATTTTTTTGTAAAATGTATAAAAAAAAGTTATAGAGCAAAAAAGAACATTTTTACAAAAAAAATCTCACTTTTTCAATTATAACTTCTTTAATTTTTAATTTATATAAACAAGTCATATAAACATATTTGTAGGCAAAACAATTTGCTACAAATTATTATTCGACAAATTTTTTGTAAGACGCATAGTTTCCGAGATATCGCGAAAAAAGTGTTTTCACCCCTTTTTCCAAGATGGCGGCCGGGGGACAAGGGTGGCGACCCCACAAACTTGAGGTTAAGCTTCTATTGACACATGTCCCAAAAATAAAATTGCGTCCTCTAAAAAATGCAATATTCGGTCCTTAAATTGTAACATTTCAATGGACTGATTAGTCCCATGAGTAATTAGGAAATAGTGCAGACTTCGGTGCTACGATCTCCCGGCCATCCGGGATCTAGTCTCCCATCTGCCGCAGTGTCCGAGAATCGCAGCTCGTTCTGCACCACCTACCCCTCGTCACCCCTTCAAATTTTTCTTGAGATATTGTTAGTACGGAACTCTTATCAAACTTAATTTCAGTACATTGGTATAATAGTAATAGTCGTAGCAGGCAGATGTTCCTTTGTCTCCAAACGGTCACTCAGACCTTTTCTACCTGCTTAATAATCGATAAGTTAAATTTGGTAAGTTCTATGGTAAAGAAAAGAGTTAGGTATGAATAAGTCTGAGGTAATTTTTTTGTAAAATGAATAAAAAAAGTTATAGAGCAAAAAAAGAACATTTTTACAAAAAAATTCTCACTTTTTTGCTTATAACTTCTTTAATTTTTAATTTAGGGCAAAAAGTTATATAAACATATACCACGTTAAAAAAACGCGCTTACAGACTCTACCTCATAGGTGGCGGGGAAAAGAGTTAGGAATGAATAAGTAAAGTTGTTTAAATTGAACAAAAATTTTGTAAGAATATATTTACAAAAAAAAAAAATAAGTTAAACATTTCGTTTTGACCGGATTCTCATGAGCATTGACGAACCCGGTCAACTTTGGAGCGCTGTAACAGCGTTTTAAATGAATGGAATTAAAAAAAATTATAGGGAAACATTTTCCTCAAAAAATCATCCACAAGATTGGTCTGAGGTAATTTTTTTGTAAAATGTATAAAAAAAAAGTTATAGAGCAAAAAAGAAAATGTTTACAGAAATTTTCTCACTTTTTTGCTTATAACTTCTTTAATTTTTAATTTAAGGCAAAAACATATTTGTAGGCAAAACAATTTGCTACAAATTATGATTTCACAAATTTTTTGTAAGACGCATAGTTTCCGAGATATCACGAAAAAAGTGTTTTCACCCCTTTTTCCAAGATGGCGGCCGGGGGACAAGGGTGGCGACCCCACAAACTTGAGGTTAAGCTTCTATTGACCCCCCACACATGTCCCAAAAATAAAATTGCGTCCTCTGAAAAATGCAATATTCGGTCCTTAAATTGTAACATTTCAATGGACTACCACTGCTCGGAAAAACATAGGATGTTAAAATTAATTTTTTCTAGAAATAGTTCGATGACTTCAAGCTTATTAGATATACATTGTACATTAACATGGAATATACTCACTAGTGAATTAGAAATTTTTCCAATCAAATAATTGGTATCATCATGATAATTGTCTATAAAAGACATATTTTTCGGTATCAGATCATTTGGGCAGCTTGGGGGTTGTCCTGTCGAAAATGTCCACTTCTAAATGTGAAACGTTGGATGGCAGCATCTTCAGGCCAGATAGATGGATCATAGACTTCTTGGACGTGTTTGATGGGGAAAGAAATTTTTAAAGATGAAGTATTTTCCCTTTTTCTCCATAGCTCACATTCAAAGTTTATGTTGGGCGCTGATTCATTTAGAAACTGCTTCAGAACGTCTTCACTCTTTTCAGGATGAATACGAGAAACATGTAGATAGCCTAGTTTGGGAACTGACTTTATTGTTGAGTTCTTACCATTTGTTCGATGCATAGTGGCCATCACACCATCAACAGCTGTTTTCACCTGTTTTTCGGAGATATTCCCTTTGTTAATGTTTGTGTTTTTTACGGCTGGGTATTTATTTATAACTGTTAGCCTGATAATTATTGATTGGTAAAAATTGAAAACGAAGTGAGTGAACCTCAAAAACTATTAACTGGTGTACCGCAAGGAACAGTTTTAGGCCCAGTGCTTTTTTTAATATACATCAACGGAGTACTCTGTCTCGAAGCAGATGCAAATATATCATCTTTTGCATACGATACCGTAGTTCTCTTTACTGCTGCTACTTGGGAGGAAGCTAAGAACAAAGCGGAACAGCGAAATGAACTGAACTTGTAAAAAACAAAGTGTATAACGCTTTCTTGCAATAAATCTAACCAACCCGATATTGATCAGATTACATTAAAAGATGAAAATTCAACTTATTCAATCCAATGTGTGAAGTATGCTACATACCTTGGAATCGAAATTGATAACCACCTTAAATGGGACATCCACATGAATAAACTTTTGAAAAAGCTAAGATTCAAGCATCTCAAAAAATTTCTCAAAATACATGAACTTAAAATTGTATACCATTCACTTGTAGAATCTCATATTCAATATGGAATATCTGCCTGGGGAGGAGTGTACAACTGTCATATAGAACGATTGCAAGTAATGCAGAAATACTTTTTGAAGATTATCTACAATAAAGAACGTACATATCCTACAGAAAAACTATTCAAAGAGATACCTATTCTAGAACTGAAAAAACTTTATTTTTATAAGATTCTCTGCTTACAATATTAAAATAGAAAAGAATTAAAATACATAAAACATGAACATAACACAAGACACAAATAATAGAAGGAGTTTCTTATAGAAAAGACTACAAAAACGATTGGTCAGAAGTCATTCTACTACACAGCCCCAAAACTGTTTTGTCAGGTTCCACAGACCATCAGAGATATAAATAATACTTCTCTTTACAAAAAAAAAATTAAAGTTTGGTTGCAAGATTTGTCTATAGAAAACATGGTGAAAATTATCAATATTTCTGTATGATTCATCATTCATCATAGCCGAAGTCAATTATGTTGGTACTATACAAAATTTTTGTTAATTATTTTTCATGATTTCACTTTCACATAGTTTATTGTATTTTCTGTATTTTACTTTGTTATTGTATTTTATTGTATATTTATCGATTTTCATTTATTATTGGATTACTTTATATTTATTTATAGTAGTGGCATTTTGTATCTATACATTTTTACATTTACACAATTTTAAAATTTTTCATTCTTACATTTTTACATTTTAAAATTTTTACATTTCAACAATTTTGAATTTTTATATTTTTACAGCTTTACTTTTCTACATTTCTGCATTTGTACATTTTCTAATTCATATTTTTATATTTTCACATCTTTAACATCTTTACATTTACTCATTTTACATGTTAGGATTTACTTATTTTACATGTTTTTAATTCATATATTTGTATATTTTATACTCACTTCATTCATTCAGCATGTATTCATTCATTTGCTTCGATTTATTGGCAAGATATTAATATATAGGTTAGGAATGCCCACAACAAGTTTTCTTCGTGGGATATCCCCGATTTATTTTAATTTTTTGTTCTCATAATTCATGTCCATGCCTGTAACTTCAATGAAAATAAATATTATTATATTATTATTAACTAAACAGATCACAGTTCACAGCTAAGTTCACAGTCACAAACAAATAATGCCATAACGGTTCATAACATAACCTTAATCGGGCATTTAATGATTGACGAACAGCAGAAAGAGAGTGATTTTAACCTCACTAATATGGTCCATAGCAGAGATATTGAGAAAATTATCGATGGTTTAGACTCTTGAAGAGCTGCTGGTTTTGGTTAAAATTTTAAAAGTAGTCAAATTCGAGATATCCCTAATTTTAGATAATTCAATTAACGAATCTTTTGAGAGTCATGTTTCCCAAAAAAACAATTGCAAAAGTAACGCCAATTCATAAAAGTGGAAAAGAGTGAGTTAAACAATGTTATAGGCCAGTTTTTGTTCTAAAAATCTCTCCATTTTTTTTATCATCAATACTCAATTGATAAATGTTATTAAAGCAAAAAAATGTGTTATTTGATGGTCAGTATGGGTTTCGCGAAACCAGAGATACATAAGTAGCTGCTTTGGATATAGTCACTAATATTAAAAAATATTGATGTCTGCAGAATTGATAGAACTCGTGTTATGTTTTGTCGCCTGTGAATACCTGCTACAATTCCTCTGTTCCATATCGGGGTAGGTACCGCTCGTATTGAATGTATTACCTCCATAGAGGTAATAAGAAGAACTGGAAATAAATACAATGTTATCTTATAGTTACTTACTAGCTAGTAATCGCTTATGCTTATCGACTTGGCATTACGTCCTATAAATATATTCCACTTAAAATTTATTACTGAATATTTACGAGTTCAGTATCCTGCAAAAATGATGATAATTCAGTATTATTTTGCATATGTATGAATATTGGAGTGCAATAATTTCTGGTATGCATAACTTCGTTCGTTTTTCAAAAACTTTGAAATAGTGACTTAATCTCGCGTCATAAAACTATTTATTGATTTTTTTCAGATCGGATGATCAACGTGCTCCACGAAGACACAAAACACCAAGACCATCCAATGTATCTTTGATGCATATAGGAAAGGGATCCGAACTGCATCCTTCCTTGAAGAAATTGTACGATCACAGTCCTCACGCGGTGAGTTCAAAAATATAAATACTGTACTTGACTTTGAAATTCATAAATTTACTTTACAATTGATCAAAGGTAGAACGACCAAGCTTTGTCTGGCAGAAGTAAACTCAGCCGCTTTAGATATTTTAAACCTCACGGTCCAAAATAAGTCTCAGCCTGGTAGTCCAAGAATATAATTTGAGGTGATTAGCACTAAAGCGGCCGATATTACCTCAATAACTGAACTAAGTTTGTTCAATAAAATCACATATGCATATGACATCATAAAAATGAATTAAACATAACCCTTAAACAGTACACCAATTTTTCAAACTATACAAAAATATATTTTAAAAAAATACTTTTAGTTATCTACCAAGAGCATACATTTTTCTCGTTTATTAACTATTTCTTCAACACGCTGCATTGTACGTAATAAAACTTCAACTGCAGTTTTATAAATAATAATTTGCTGGAGAAATGTTTTGAAGAAAAGAAAGTTATACGCCACCCCTTCATAATGCGAAACAACCAATGAAAGTTTTCAATACTAATCATTTTAGAAAGCGGGTTGCTGATATTTTTAATGGGCCACATAGATCAAAATAGCAGGTAGGTGGGCGTAGGTATCTAGCGGCAGAGTTTACCTATGAAGATTAAGGCAGAAAATTTCCAGCAGGCAGAGTTTACCTGTGGGATTATTACATGTTCTGTTAAGGTGGTTAACCCACGAGACAGTTGAATTAGGAAATTATAAAAATTTGATAATTCGTAATCAAAGGACTTTTCGATTTGAAACGCGAAAAAAAAATGTTTTGAAGGGGTTTTTTGTAGTACACTTTTTGAACTTTTTTTTGGGGGGGAAGGGACCCCCTCCTTTAGGCTGTGCGCTTTCCCATGGACTATTTTTAAAAACGAGAGTAGTTTTGATTATATCTGTCAAACTAGATGGTCAATCACTTTGATTTTTTTTCACAATGTCTGTGATATCCTGCTCTTGTTCCTCCTCGTTTTTCATAAACTTCTTAATTTTAGTACTAACGGTAGAATTAATAACGTGCTGTTTGCCTATGCATGGTCCATATGTTACGTGTTAATTGAGTCAAGTTCAATTATATATATCTCGGGTTCGGGAACGTGAAACTTGTTAAAATTTTATAGAGGTGTTGTTCACATGTTAAACAATACGAATGCAGAATTTTAATAATTTCCTAATCCAACTCCCTCGTGGGGGAACCACCTCAAGCGGCTAAGTTTACTATCGCCCCTTTGTCTATCTGGAATATTTTCTGTCAAGTAAAGTTGCCTGTTCTAAAATCAGTAGCGATTGTATTTTTGGATTCGACACTGAATTCTTATACCGTTCAAAGATGTAAAACTGGAAATACTTCGTTATAGGAAGCTACATTCGAGTCTGAGGTTTTACCAATAAGTTGGTTCAACCCTCTTTCAGTTATACTCTCCCCGGGATTGACCAGGTACCTACCTTTCGGCCTAGCCTGGCACGACCCGAGGAATAACCGAGATTCGGATTCGCCCAATCAGCGCGCTGGGTGATCCCAGCTACCGCTATAGCTCAGCCACGGTGGGGCCACCTGATAAGACAGGCTACTGGTTATGGAATGTCAGTGTGCCGCTCCCCGCCGAGTCAGACAGGGAATACAATCATCGGGACCCATCGGATGAAGGACTCCCCCGTCTCTACCGAATTATGGTATTGTTTTCCATTGCACACTATCTAGCACCACGCCCCCCAGAGTCCAATACCATGTGGAGAGGCATCGGTGAACCGATGGGGCTATCCTCCTCCCCTGGGTACTCATGTCAACGAGATTCCTCTTGTTCCGTTTGATGGGTCGCCGTCGTATTAGTTTTTCGGCCAAATACTACTCGTGTAACGTGTGACGAGTAACCGTTCGAGTGAGGGTTCGCCGAAGCTTCTAATCACGCTACCATGTTAGTGGAGAGGGGGACCTGGACTTTGCCCAGCTGTAGCGGTGTCTGGGATCTTCACAGGTTCTCCCGTCCCGACGGCCTAGTCACACGGTAGGGCTAAGCCCAAATAGGAAGCTACAGGCAGCTGTACTTCTTTTTACCTGAACCAACCTCAAAAAAAGGTGCCTACAGATGTGCCAATTTATCGGTCCCGATATTGGAGGGCCGATGTCAGGACTCGAAATCGTGACGCATGTAGACTCGTCGGCCAACAAAATAATTGCGTTCCCGATATCGAGTTGTCGGGAGGCCCGGACTTCCCGACCAAGCAGATCGGCCCGATCCCCCGCCTTGTCTCCCCTTTGGTTGGCACGTGTGTAGCACGATCGGACCTGTCGGGACACGATTTGCTTTCCCTCTTCACTTAATTTAACTTATTTCTTCTCGTTTTTCGTGCAACTGTTTGTGTTATTGAACTAATGATATGGAAATTAATGACGTTAAAGAATAGTAGTTTATGAAACATGTAAGCAAAATGAGGTTTCAGCGGACGAATCGCAATGTCCACTAAATCCATTTGAGTACGTGTTGTATAAAACATTTCTGTGTATAAGCTTTCCAAATGAACAGAACAGACACGCCACACATATTTTCTCCCCGTTTTTTCTGGCTACACTAGTCGTGAAATATTAGAGATTTTCAAGGAATGCTGAGAGACATTTTAGAAAAATAATACTGTTTGTGTTTTTTCCATCCAATTTTTCATGGAAAATTGAGTTACGGCACATTTTTCTTAATATTATTCAAGACCACGTCCATAGATATTTTGAGAAAAATATTTGCAGAAGTTTGATAAAATTGTTCATCAACTTTTTTTCAGATGTATTATTCTCAATTTTGAACACACAAAAATGTATTTATTTTATTCATTTATTTATTTATTTGTAATACAATACTCTACGGGACAGAGCCCAATTACAGAGCAGGAATGAACAGAATATAATGAATAAATCACAGATTTTTATATGAATATTAAGCACATACACATTTTATATTTCATAAGAGGTAACAAAATGGTTATTGTAGAAAGTGGGATTTTATATCTGACAACTTGCAACTAAATACATCTAGATCATCGCTAATAGAATTTGTCATTTTTCACATGGTATGGAGCGCATAATTTTCCAGAATATTTGTTCTGTTCGAGATGTATTTATATAAAAAGTACTCGGGTGTCTGGAAGAGATTCTGGGAACGCAAATATTAAACTTTTCCAATAATGTTGGGCAGTCAACAATACTTTTAATAATTTTATAGGTTACTGCTACACTATAATACTCACGCCGTCTTTCGAGAATAAAAAAGTTATGTTTTTGTAGTAATCAGTTTTTAGGCTTAGCAGTTTTAGAAATCGTCTTTGAGTTGCTTCTATTCGATCTATATGATATTGATAAAAGGGACTCCACACAACTGAAGCATATTCTAACTTAGATCTTATGAAAGAATAGAATAGAGTTTTTAAGGTCGAAGTTTCTTCAAAATCACTACTGTTCCGTGCAATTAATCCGTACATACGACAGGAGGAGGATACAACATTATCAATATGCTTATTAAATGATAGTGCAGTGTCAAACTTGACGCCAAGATCAGTAAATGTTTCTGGTCTCTCTAGGGCAACGTTTTCTATTAAGTAATCAAAGATTAGGATATTCGTTTTCAAACTGTAGGACGGTTTAATTTTTTTAACCTTAAATTTGGTTTCCAATCACCTAGTTTCCACAAGGCAGTTAGTTTAGATCACAGCATACAAAAGGAAATATACATTTATAACATCTGCAATATCATTAATGAAGATATTGAAGAGCAGCGGTCCCAGATTTGACCCTTGTGGAACACCGGAAGAGGCACTGTATTCGGCAGACTTAAAACCATTGAGCTGGACGTATTGCTTTCGATCCCGTAGGTAGGACTGAAAGAGTGCAATTAAGGAGGGGGATAATCCAGAAGCTACTAGTTTGTTAAGTAGAATGCCATGGTCAAGTCTGTCGAAGGCCTTAGAAAAATATGTGTAAATAACATCAGTTTGAGCTTTGTTGTCAATAGATTCAGTAATATGTTGCAAATGAAATAGAGGGTCTGGAAAATTCGCCGAAAAAACAGTATACCAAATTTATGTTGGTTTAGGTGCAAATTCCTGCAAACATTGGGCAAACACTTGCACGCATGAATACGTTTTCATAATTACTACTTCAGAATAACTGGTAATTCAAAAAAACTTTCGCATTATGATATACATTTTCAATTGCCATTCATACGGTAATGTAAGGAAGCTATGCTTAGGCTATGACACGTTTGTCAAATACTTGAACTATTAGTGTTTATTGTTCCTGAAATTAGTATTCCATAAGAATATTTTGAGGAAAATGTGTGCTGTCATTACAAAATTTCAAATGATCTATAGTTTATGGCGTCTCCTAAAACATTTTTAAGATTTCTATTATAAGTTTTTTAAGTGAACAAAAAGAGTCCACTAAAGTGTTATGACGACTTTACATTTTGCGTCCGCAAAGTAGTTGTTTTTTTATGGAAATTCCACCAACATATACCTATTGTAGAGGTATTTGTAGTCAACTGTCTTGAGGAATACTTTTTTCATTTTCAATGAAATAATAGCTGGCTACTGATTTGTTACGACTTTTGTCTTGTATTATAAATATCTCAAAGTGAGTAGCCTTTCTTCAGCGGTCACTGCTTTTATCGTATACGTGTCCGTTTTTTCCATATATGATCTGATCATGCCGAGGAGCTCATCAGATATTTGTGGTCTCATCCCTAAAAAAAAAAAAATTAATCGCATTCCAGAAGAGCCAGTAGCTGCATTATGGAACCCAGGCCGCTCTAAGTATAATTGTCTTGCCCAAACTTCCCTTTTTCTTCTTTCTTTCTGCACATCACAATCGCTGTTGGATCAATCCCAATTTTTGCCCTTTTCGACAGAGCTGGAGCCATCCTCGTCAGTTCACCTATAACCAGTAACTGATAGCACTTGATCGGGAAGTTTGAAATCGGACCGTGTGTACAGTCGAGCCAATCATGTCCGACGTCGGCCCCCCGATATTGGGTCCAATAAATCTTAACGTCTGTAGTTAAAGACGTACTAATTTATTGGACCCGATATCGGGGGGCCGATGCGTTGTTGGGACTCGAAATCGTGACATGTGTAGGCTTGTCGGCCGATTAAATAATTGGGGTCCCCATATCAGGTTGTCGAGAGGCTCAGATTTCCCGATCAGGTAGATCGGCCGATCCCCCTTTTCTTCCTTTCAGTTGGCACGTATATAGCACAATCGGACCTGTCGGGTCACGATTTCCTTTTTCTTTTCATTTAATTTCCTTCTCGTTTCTCGTACAAATGTTTTGTTTTGAACTAATGACGTTCAAGAAATCTTGTTTAAGTTCCATTCAAAGTGATAACTTATAACCATTATTATTATATTCATTGAATATTTGTGGTGTCATCCTTAAACAATTTCGAATTTTATCACATTACAGAACAGCCAGCAACGGCATTTGCATTTTCCTTTTCTTCTTTCTTTTAGAGCCATCCCAATTTTTGGCTTTTTCGACAGAGCAGGAGCCATCCTCGCCGGTTTGCGCAACATCTGTAGAGGTCTTAAAAAAGATTACAAGATAGATCGAAGTGATATTTTACTTTCCTGAAGGTTCCTACAGACGTTACGATTATTGGGCACGATATCGGGAGTCCGACGTCAGGCCTGATTGGCTCGACTGTACAAGCGTTCCGATTTCAAATTTTCCGATCAAGTGTTATCTGTTACTAGTTATATATGAAGGATGGCTCCTTTGATTTTTGTAAAAATAACGTCAATTGCTAATGAACTACTCGGTATATAATCTTATGGAAATTTGTCTGACAGTTTTGAGTTAACGGTTGTCATAATCAGATTATCAAATATAGAACTATTCTGTATTGTAAACTGAACAAATTCGTGTTGTTCACCACTGTTGTACATCAAAAGTCTCCGTAGTTAGGACAAAACTTTAACAGGTTATGGGCCTAGACATTGCTGAGTACTGAGGAAGATAACAAACGGAGTGAAGAGCCAAGTTGCACAGTTTTTTTTTCAGTTCAAAAGGTACACAGATTTTTCAAATGTAATTCAAACCCCAGGTTGAAAAACTGGAAAAGGAGCTTCAAATTGGATGAAGTGGCGAAGACAAATTGAATTGCTTTTGTGTCATCATGAGATTTTGGATATTATGATAGGTAAAAGCAAAATTCCTGAAGAGCCATCTGAAACTGCATCTGCAGAAGTCCAAGTTCGTTATGATGCCGAGATGAAGAAGTTCAAGAAAAGTGATGCCCTTGATCATTTGATACTGGTTGAAATATGTGAACGTGGAGCTTACAGCAACATGTGATAATGCAAATGCTACATGGGAAAAACTTGTATCAGTTTATGACAAAGCTCTGGACAACGTGTCGATAGACTCATGGAGAAATTTTTTAGTAGTCAATATGATTCCAGCGAAGATATAGCAACACATATAGCTCGTCTTCAGATGAATTTTCGCCAATTAAATGATGAGTTGAAGAGTGTGGTTCTTACTGAACTGCCAGATCTGTTGCTCATGAGTATAATCATGTCTACACTTCCAAAAGAGTACTTCGAATTCAAAAGTGTATGGGAATCAGTTCCCGTTGACGAGAGGGCAATCAATAAACTCACCGAACGTTTGCGCTTGATTGAAATCGTCGGGAATGGAATCGACTGCATTCGTTGCAAAATCATACTCGAAAAATATAAAGTTCAAAAAGGTTGACAGAGAAATCAAACCCATTAGAAAGTGTTTCAAATGCCATGAAGTCGAACATTTCGCCAAAAATTGTCCGAGGCGACTGAAAGAAAAGGAAGCACCCTCAAGTAAGCCGAACAAAATTGAGGGAGAGCCATGTACGGAAGATAATGAGCTATGCCATTTTGCGGAAAATGATGAATGTATAGCTGACACAGGAGCTTCTGCACATATGACGAGCAATAAAAAGTATTTTGTTGCATATGAGTCATTCTCTTCTCCAAAAGAAATTCAAGTTGGAAATGGGTCAGTCATTATGGCGTACGGTAAAGGATTTATCAATTTCGAAATGAGCTTTCACGACAAATGGTTTGAAAATCATCTTCAGAACGTGTGGTATGTTCCTGAAGCGAACAGAAATTTGTTTTCTGTTGGACAAACTATTGCAAAAGGTTTCAAATTTAAAGCTGATAATAACTCTTGTTTTTTTATTAAAAATGATTTCACGAAATTGAAAGGAAATCGAACATCAAGAGGTCTTTATGTGCTGAATATGAAAGTTTGCATTCCTGAAACTTCCGCCGAAGTATGTGTCGCAGAAAGTATCCATGAAAGAATGTGTCATCAGAATAAAAAACATGTCAGAGAAATTTTGAAACATTATAATTTAGTTATAGTACCTGAGAATGACGATAATTTCTGTGAAGCAACATAGAGCACCATTTAAAACCTGAGAGAATCGACCTTCGAGACTATGCCATATAGTCCTCAACAAAATGGTTTGGCGGAAAGAGAGAATAGAACCCTGGTTGAGAGCGCCAGAACTATGATCCACACGAAGAATCTGCCAATTAATCTTTGGGCTGAAGGTGTCAATACAGTTCGTCATGTTCTGAATCGTACAGGTCCAACGAGTGTAAAAGACAAAACCCCGATTGAGCTGTGGAAAGGCAAAAGTGCAAAAATAGATAATCTCCCTATTTTTGGAACAATCTGCTATGTACATGTTCCTAAACAGCGTAGACAGAAGTGGGACAAGAAAGGTGTGGAAGGTCATTCAGTAGGATACTGTGGAGAGAAAGATGGTTACAGGGTGTGATTGCCTAGCGAAAACAAAGTTATAACAACTAGATATATAATTTTCAAGCCCGAAAACATCGTGGATTAGAAAGTCCAATTGGAAATCAAGTTGAATACAGATGTTTTGCAAGATTCCAAAGCAAATGAATTCACTTCGGTTGATGAAAACTCTCTGAGTGACAGCTTTGTTGATCCTGATCCAGAAACCTCGGAGGAAACTGATAATCAGTTACTTCGAGTGGACGCAGGGTACAACTTCCTTTATATCTTGAAGATTATTTGTTATTAGCTGAGTCTGATACACCCGATGCGATGGAATCTCTGGAAGTAGAGCACTGGAAAGAAGCAATGCTTGATGAATTGAACTCACCAGCTGAAAACAACACTTGGTGTTTAGTCAATTTGCCTAAGGAAAAGAAAGTCATTCCAAATAAGTGGGTGTTCAAACTGAAAAGAAGTGTAATTCGTTTCAAGGCAAGATTGGTAGCGAAAGGATTCAATCAAAGACCTGGAGTAGACTATGATGAAACTTTTAGCCCTGTGTCGGGTTTCGACACAGTAAGAACTCTACTGAGTGTTGCCGCATCGGAAAGCCTTAAACTCTTACAGTTTGACGTGAAAACTGCGTTTTTGTATGGAGAGCTTCAGGATGAAGTTTTTATGAAGCAACCTGAGGGATTTGAAAACGGTACAGGTCGTGTCTGTAAGCTGAATCGGAGCCTGTATGGATTGAAACAATCACCTCGTTGCTGAAATAAACGGTTTGTGGATTTCATCAAAAGTCAGGACCTGAAATGTAGTACAGCTGACCCATGTTTATTTTTCCGAGTTAACGACAATAGAAAACTTATCGTAGCTATTTTCGTTGACGATGGACTAGTGGCAAGCAGTGACGAAAATGAGATAGCCTCGTTCATTCATCCTTTACGAAATAATTTCAAAATAACCGTAGGTTCTTTGGATTCTTTTCTCGGCATGTAAATAAATCGAACAATTGAGGGTGATATTTTTAATAATCAAAGTGCATACATTAATAAAATATTGGAACGATTCAATATGAAGGACTCCAATGCTGTTCTAATACCCAGTGACAAAAACTTGTCAGTCGAAAATGACGAAGATTTGAACAGTACAGTGCCGTATCGTGAGGCTGTTGGTAGCCTTATGTATTTAATGGTTGTGTCACGTCCAGATATCGCTTATGCAGTAAGTGTCGTTTCTGAAAAACTGAATTCACCAAGATTATCAAGTTGGCGGGCAGTTAAACGCATATTGAGATATTTACGAGGTACAATTCAGTTTGGACTTTTATACAGGGCAAATTATGCAAAAAATAATTTGGAAGTATTTAGTGACGCTGATTACGCAGGTGATCCAAAAACTAGACGTTCACGAACAGGTGTTGTTAGCAAATTATCTGGTTCTGCAATTACTTAGTTTAGCCAGAAACAAAATAGTATTGTTCTTTCGCCACTGAAGCGGCTAGTGAGGCAACAAAAGAACATTTATGGATTAAACGACTTCCGGAGGAAATACTTGGTCGAGACTTACTCCCGATATTGTTTATGGACAATGCAAGTGCCATGAAGTTGATCAAAAATCCAGAATTCCATAAGAGATCAAAACATATAGAAATAAGTTTTAATTTTGTTAGAGAAAGAATACCACCAGGGTATTATGCAGATTCAGCATATTGGCAGTAGCAATCAAATTGCAGATGTATTGACAAAACCTATTTTTTCTTCGAAGTTTGACGAAATGAGAAAAATGTTGGGAGTAGTTCACTTATCATGATTATACGTTAATTTTAGGAGGAAGTGCTGATTTTTGTAAAAATAACGTCAATTGCTAATGAACTACTCGGTATACCGGGTGACACAGCATATCGGGCCACCCCTGTAACTTCTGCATTCGTGAACAGATTTTTCTGAAATTCGGTACAGTTATATAAGCAACCATTTCGGATTTGATCACATTACAATCCAATATGGCGGACTTCCGGTTTTTCTGCAAATTCCAGCAACTTTGTTTTTTCAGATAGAACACCCTGTATATTTTTACATATTCAAGTTCAACAGGTCAAAAAAAGTCCAAACCTTATGTCAAATGTAATTTTTTTGAAACAATTGAAATTAAAATTGGTTTTTTATTTTACCTCTCTAGAACATTAATTAAGGAAAAAAATGACATATCATTTTTGTATTTCGGTGCAGTAACAAATTGTATACATTCAAAAATCTACAACTAGTTGATGAGTTTCCTTGCAGTTCGAATAATTTTTCAACTTAGTAAGCTGTGGAAAACAACATTTCTGAATCTTGTCAACTAATTGTGTTTCGCTGTCATCTTTCATCTCAACTTTCAAAAATTAGTTAACTTCCGGGAATTAGTTTAGTAGAAATGTAAAATCAAACTTATAGGTTCACAAGAAGTGAACAGCTTGATATGTTATTAATTTACGGAGAATGTCTTGAAAACAGTGTCGCCGCTTGTCAGTTATACGCTGAACGATACCCACACAGAAGACATCCACAAAGAACTTTTTTCAAAAATGTGGAGAGAAGATTCCGAAAAGAACCCAACAATGGAGAAGATGATCGTAAGTGAGGAGGCAGAAATGAACGTTTTGCTTATGTTGATTTTGATCCAACCGCTTCGACGCGGGAATTGGAATACCAATGCAATGTCAGTCGAGAAAACGCTAGAAGAATTTAAAAAAAACACCATTATCGTGCTTATAAGTATAACTTACACAATTAGTTGACAAGATTCAGAAATGTTGTTTTCCACAGCTTACTAAGTTGAAAAATTATTCGAACTGCAAGGAAACTCATGAACTAGTTGTAGATTTTTGAATTCATACAATTTGTTACTGCACCGAAATACAAAAATGATATGTATTTTTTTCCTTAATGTATGTTCTAGAGAGACAGGTAGGTGGCCCATAGGGGTTCCATTTGAAAAAAATGAATGTTTGATCAAAATGTGATGTGACTGATTTATTAACCAGTAATTAAAAAAAATAATTTTTCAGAAAAAAATTTTGTTTTTTTAAATAGCATTTATTAATTTGGACTTGTTTTGACCTGTTGAACTTGAATATGTAAAAATATACTGAGTGTTCCATTCGAAAAAACAAAGTTACTGGCATTTCCAGAAAAACCGGAAGTCCGCCATATTGGATTGTAATGTGGTCGAATCCGAAATGGTTGCTTATATAACTGTACCAAATTTCAGAAAAATCCGTTCACGAATGCAGAAGTTACAGGGGTGGCCCGATATCCTGTGTCACCCGGTATAATCTTATGGAAATTTGTCTGACAGATTTGAGTTAACGGTTGTCATAATCAGAGTATCTTGACGATGGAAGATAGTGACTAAAGTTTATCTTTCAGTCGCAGATGAGTCCACATCTGATTTTATGAACATCCTGTTCATATTTTCAACAAATCAGATTATCAAATATAGAACTATTCTGTATTGTAAACTGAATAAACTCGTGTTGTTCACCACTGTGATGTACAAGTCTCCGTAGTCAGGACAAAACTTTAACAGCACCTGCTCTGTCGAAAAAGGCAAAAATTTTGATTGCTATAACAGCGATTGTGTTGTGTAAAAAAGAAAGTAGAAAAGTGAAGTTTAGGCAAAACAATTGTACTTTCCCCAAGTTTACCCAAACGCAGTTGCTGGCTGTTCAGAAATGTAATGAAATTCGATTTTTTCAATGGATGAAACCACAAATATTCAATGAGCCCTTTGGCATGATTAGATGATACAGGAATACAAACAGTTGCACGAGAAACGAGAAGAAGGAAATTAAATGAAATGAAGAGGGAAAGGAAATCGTGTCCCAACAGCTCCGATCGTGCTACACACATGCCAACCGAAAGGGAGAAAAGGTGGGGGATCGGGCCGATCTACCTGGTCGGGAGGTACGAGTCCCGACGTCGGCCCCCCGATATCGGGTCCGATAAATTAGCACGTCTATATGCCCCTTGATTCACTCTCATTCATTTGTGTCACAAGCTTCAACAACTAATTGACTTACTGTAAAAACATGATCGAATTCATGGAATGATATTGAGATTGATAATTGTAGCATCATATAACAAAAGTATATATCAAAGTTATTTTACACTGATCTAGAGAGATTCAGAGACCGCCATTTTGCTTCTCTGCAGTGAAATGTAAAGTTGAACAATGAACCAATGTTCTTGAGACATTAAAAATTCACCGGATATTTTTATAAGAGGTATTCTCACAACATTGCCCTAGATGCGAAATACTTCGACCATGTTCACGATAAATTAGTAACTTAATAGTAATCCGTTCAATAAGTTATTGAGTAATCAGTAATGAACGGTATCTGAAAAAAGCGATCTGCTCAATTGTTCGCTCATTAATATTCATCATATGTATGTCAAATATATACTGAACTAATGCTGATTTATTTAGATTATTTCTCTGTCAGCTTATGATTCTGGCTTTTACTTCATATACAGGGTGAGTCAACAGGATTCCCGTGGTTCATCTAAGACCACCTTCCAAAATAATGTTCATTCATACAGGGTGCATCATTGATACGTGGCTAACCAAAGTTGTTCTTTTTCCAATGAAACACCCGGTATATTTTCATATATTCCGATCGGCTGTTCCATTGGCTGCTCAAAGATTTTTTCAATTTTGAATTTTGTTGCGGCGTTGCCGAGTTATTTAGAAGAAATCTATTTTGTAGACTTCTTTTCGAAAAATTACCTATTTCACATTTCGAAATATTTAGTGAAGATAATTGGGGAATCGTTAGTCGATATGATGATGTTCACTGAGAATACCAAGAATTTGGAATAAATTGTACAGTATGTTCGATACAACAACACAAACTTAGCCATTTTCAAACATCGGTATTTTGATATTTTCGAATGGAACACCCTGTATATTTTCATTTGAATCAACTCATTTTTAATAACTCTACACTTTTCATTCTTCATGTCATGTACCTAAAACAACTCGTTTCCGAAATATTCTACATCCAAAAGATGGACAATGACAATGTTCGCCTTTGGTATCATATTTGGAATTAAACTTTGCATAAAAATCATATTTATTCGAATCTAACAGAAAATAACGATAATTAATGCAGCAAATGTTCAATGTGCCTGCCATGTTCACCAATTCACACTCTCAATCTGTTTCGGAAATTATTATCCACATGTGCCAGTATGTCTTCTGAAATTTCCCTGAAAGCAGTACGAATTCATATTTCCAGGAGTTGTAGGCGGAGTTTAATGAGACAACCCATTTAATGTATCCCCATAGAAAAAAATCAATTTTTGTAAGGTCCGGTGACCTTGGAGGCCACTGAACTGGCCCTCCTCTACCTATCCATTGTTCACGGAATTCATTATCAATGTATTCCCGCACATCAGTGTAGTAATGTGCAGGCGCGCCATCTTGTTGTAGCCACATTCTCTGCCTTATTGCCAATGGAATATCATCTAATAAATTTGATAACTGACTTCGCAGAAATCTTAGATATTTTCTTCCATTGAGATGACCGTTGAAAAAAAAGGGCCCTACACGCCGTCCAATGATACGTCCCCAAACATTCAGTGACCAACGTTGTTGGTGATTGACATATCTAACAAAATGAGGATTTTCAGTTGCATAATAGTATATATTATGCCGATTCATATGGCCATTGTTGTAAAAGGTGGATTCGTCAGAACATACCAAAAAAATCAGGTTCTTGGTTGATTTTATCTACACCCCATTGGCAAAACCGGATTTGGTTTGGAAATTCTCTTTCAGTCAGCTCCTGCATTAACTGCATATGATATGGATGGTAATTGCATTTTCTCACCATCCGAGATACACTACTTTGCGATATTCCCAACTCCCTACTCAAAATACGTGTACTCACATGGGGATTCTCAGTAATATGCAATGCAATATCAAGAGTATTCTCATCATTCGTTACAGGACAAGCACGTTCAAACTTTATGTAAAATACCTTTTTCCGGTTTCCTCAAATCTTGTTTTGAGGTCTCCAAAATGCTCGCTGGTATAGATGTCTTCTCTCAGGAAACTTTTGTTCGTATAATCTAGATGCCAGTAAGCAATTGCCATCACTTTCCCACAAAGCATACACCATTTTAATAACCATGTCCTCTAAACGATTATTCATAATGCCACAATAGTTTTTAACACAACTGGATTGTAGTTTGACAGTTACCTCTATTTACAAATTCCGATAGTAATTTTTTCAGCGGTAGTCATAGATAACTAAACTAGAAAAAATAGTTACATTTGAAAATTTCTTTTGCTATGCTAGTTATTCATGAGTTGCAAAGAATACTTTTGAAGATGGAAAAAAATTATTGAAACATCATTCAGTATGAATATTTTCTATGAACAAACATGTAGATAAAAGAATCTATTGATATTGAACAATTTCTTCAAACCAGAGTATTTCGCAAACAGGTTGTTTAAGGTACATGACGTCGGAGATGCAAAGTGTAGAGTTATTAAAAAGGAGTTGATTTAAATGAAAATATACAAGGTGTTCCATTTGAAAAAAACAAAATACCGATGTTTGAAAATAGCTAAGTTTGTGTACCGAGTGTTTCATTTGAAAAATAACAACTTTGGTTAGCCACGTATCAATGATGCACCCTGTATGAATGAAAATTATTTTGGAAGGTGATTTCAGATGGCCCCTTTGACATAAAAAATATAAGAAATCGAAATAATGATACATAAAGGAGCAATGAACCACGGGAATCCTGTTGACTCACCCTGTAGATACTAAAAAGTACGAGGGTTACGCGTTGTTAATTTCCTGATGGGCAGCAGCTCCAAAGCACGTTGGCTCGCCAAGGTCCTTGTCTGTTTCTGTTTCTTTCGAGTTCATTCGTGAAGGCCACCTGTCGGATGTACTGTGAATAACCGTCATATTTCCTAATCTTTCAAGACTTTTCTCGGCACCTCTGAGTGCTAAAACTGTAGCTCCATGTGCTGGAACTTTTTAGAACCCTCTTCAACGGACAGTTCATAGACCTGATCATAACATTATCTCTTTCAAGTCAATCTGTCTCGGACAACTTCGTGCCAATCCTTATTTCTCTGACGTAACCAACGTAAAACTATTTGTTTTTGTTTTCATTATGAGACAGCCCCATACCCACTTTTCCTAGAGCCTCACTTCTGATACAATAGTTCTTTGTAACTTACGTAACTTCTTAAACGTTGGGGAATCTTCACTGAGCTTGATTTGCCTTAGCGTTATGCTTTCATTTCCTTTAACTATTTTAGTATTTAAGCTGCTTCGAATTACAAGGAACCTATCAGGTTCAATGTATCGTTCGATGATGATCTAGCCTTAGAGCCAGCTACATCTCGATATCCCTCTCAGATGAAAATCAAGGTACGTAGCCCACTAAATTCACCCATCAAATCGAAGCTTCACCCAGAGAAAATCTTTATTGAATTTATTTCTCATCTCTTCTGTTCCACGTTTGATCAATGCTTTTTCTGCTATTCTCCTGAACTTCTGACTTCATAGACTAAGTCCGTCAATTTTGATAATCTACTTGATTTTGGTGAATTTATCTCAGGAATTCTTATTCTCGTTTTATGTTCTAATCAATCCTGTTATTCGTAACATCGCAATATTTTTCTATCTTACTCGTTTTTATTGTTCTTATAATTCTGTTTTCTCCGTAACTGTACCCGATATTGTTACATGTCGTTCGAAAGTTCAAGGATGTCCGCTGATGCCAACTCCTTGTAATTACCCAAACAATATACAATGACTAGTATTATCTCCTCAACCTATTGTTTTTTTGTAACCCACCGCTGTCACCAATTGTTGTGGGGTTCTTCAAAATAAGTAGCACATTCGAGACTGAATAACCTTCAATTACAACTCGAACCACTGACCTACTGGTACCTGAAAACGACAATATACAAGTATCAAAGTTAAATTTACTATTCATTACTTCATCGGCTTATTCGCTTAATCGCTAATCAACTAGAAATTTCACGGCAGTCGTTTCTGGAAACTTTCAAGTTCAATGCGGAAGGCCACTCGCCTGATTTACAGATCTATAGAGCTATCTTTTGGTACCGAGAATACTCGCTAAAAATGAAGCCGTTTTGTATTGGAACTTTCAGAACTTCCTTGAATGAATACCTATATTGAACAAGCAAGATCGTGACACATCTTTAGCTCATAATTTTTTTCATTTTTTTGTTTTGTTTCTAGATATTCGTAGAACTAGCCGAGATATGCACAATCGATAGTGCACGAGATGAGCGCGAATGGAAAGAAACTGCTCGATGGATCAAATACGAAGAAGACGTCGAAGAAGGAGTAGACCGATGGGGTAAACCACACGTTGCATCTCTTAGTTTTCATTCCTTGCTCAATTTGAGGAGATGCTTGGAGGAAGGTCTCGTGAGACTCGATATGGAAGAGAGAGATTTGCCCGCGATAGCTTACAGGTGAGTTCAATTAATGAAAATGCCATTATTATAATGAACATTGAGGAGATAACATAAGTTCAGATTGTTTTCGTTTCGTTGTTTTAGGGTAAAGTTATTTTACGTGAATTCAATTTCCTTAAGAATAATAAAAGAAGCTGATTGAAGCGCAGAGGGGGACTTTTTCGTTCAAACCAACTGTAATTGTTCAGAAAGTCCTTTAATTAAAAATAAATTGTATTTTAATGTAAACTTGGCTATTACAGCTCCATTGTAAAATGGCTGCCGTTCTAAGGTGGAATTCGACTATATTTCAAACGACCACGAATGCAAATAAGTTTTTAAGAGAGTCAAATGGGGACTAAAAAAGGAATCTGTCTTACAAAAGGTGGAAGAGTTGTAACGATTTTTTTATATGTTACTTAGTTCCGAGCCTCGATGGAAAATCCAAGTTTTCGACTTTGGGGGGTCGACGCTTTCTTGGATTAAAGGTACAAAAATGATTTTTTTTCGAAATAATTCCTCAATGGTTGATCCTACGACAAAAATATAGGATAACATAACAAATTTGAAAAAAACTAAATTCCCCACATGTTTGTAGAGACGGTGGTTTCCATTTGAAAAAATAGATTTTCAATGTTTCTCATTCACTTTCTGGTCCCACATTTTGCGCACCCTGTAAATTATTCAGTGGATGTGATTATGGGGAGTGCTCCGTTCAGCCTTCAATTTCCATGATCCAGTCAGTCACTGCATGTCACTAAAAATTGTAATTCACATGAAAATGGCGTATGTTTGATAGGCTGCATTTGTCACTTTTTATAGAAAAACTCGAATAACTTGAAACCACCACTTTTTCTGTAAGTCTGATGTGTAACGAGTTATAGCAGCGCAAATCAAAAAATCGTCCAACTCAATCTTTTCACAATAAAATTATATTAATAGCGGAATCTTTTTTACATTGAAGTGATATCTCTTGTTGCATATATTTTTTTACTGCCACTGTGGCATGAATTTATACAAAGTATTATTGAGATTAGTGTATGGATTTTTCTAGTATCGTTCCATGGGTTTTGTAACACCCGTTTCATAGAGCAGGTATAGACTGTCCCTCGTTTTTGTGTTCGCTATTTCTAAATTTTCGGATAACCAAGTAATATTGAAAAATATCCAGGTATTTATTTTATTCATCTAGGCAAATTATTAAGTTCCGTGGATGTTGTACATGGTCCACAAAATACGAACTAAGGTTTTGTTTTTCAGGAAAAATTCCAAATTCACGTGGTTGAATATCTTTGAATATCAAACTTATTCCTTGTTTGGGATTAACCAATTCAAATGTATTCATTTCAGCAAGTGCTCATCTCATATTTTGTTTCGATTATTGGAATCCCGAGGGTTATTACCAGATTACCAATCATTAATTGCTTTTCTTGTAGGACAAATTATCTATTGAGTATTTCCTAACGAATACTCCAATTTTAAATTATACAAATCATCCACTGATACTCAGGCTTTCAATGAGTTTCTAGGTGCGAAAGACGCATATAAAAGTGGGGAATTTTGGAAGACAGGCGAACCGAACGAAAAGGCAGATGTCTGCGGAAGTTTTTTTCGATTAGACAATGATCTTTCAAGTTTCTCAAGAACGATTTTTGACCAATGGAAAAAATAAAGCTCGTCTGATTTCGATGCTGACAAAAAATTCGAACAGTCTGCTTTTACTGTTAGGTAGGTTGAATAAGAAGCTGGGTCTTGATTGTCAACAAAACCAACATCTACTTTCGCAAACCGGGGAGAAGCAAAACTGCTCAAAGAGTGTATTCCGCGAATAGTTTGAAAGGAAATTATTTTTGATTGTCCAACAAAACAAAGGATTCAATGCCGTCATTGGCATCTTGAATGATCAGAATGCCAAACCAGAAGACATCGCAGACGATGGAGCCCGCTTTCTCGTTGTATTGTATGGTGGCAACATGTAAGAGGAAACCTTGGAAAAAATCCACTACCAACGTTTCGCAAAATGGTGTGGAATAAAAAATGGTGTGGAGCTGAAAACTTGGTCGGCTGAACATGATCGCTGCAGGATTTATACGATCTTATCAAAACGGGTAACAACGAAATTAAGGAGGCTCTGAAAATAAAAAACGATGAGCTCCTGCAGGAATATGCTATTCTCAGTCAACGAGTTCTAGACAAAGAACGTCTATCAAAAAAATACAATTTTATCATCTATAGTTTACAGGTCCCTGAGGAAAATACTAGTGTGGAACACCTAAAAACAGTTAATCATTATTTAGGCATCAAATGTGGCGTTGGAGACTTTCGTGGCATTTACAGAATAGGTGCCAAATCTGAGGGTGCAACTCGTCCAGTTGTCGCTGAAGTGCAATGCTACGGTTTAAAAACAGCCATCCTGAACAAATCACTATCGGCGGCAACAGAACTTAACAAACTGAAAATTTTATTTTCACATAATTACGCTAAAGAGGATTATTTTAAAAGAAAATTTTATGAATCAGCAGCTGAAGTTAGCTAAAAGATCACACCCATCCGCCATTATAAAAAACTACTAGTGGACATCTCCTTCAGTTACCAAGAACTAAAAGAAAAAGATTAACTGAGAAATAGTTTCCTTCACGTACCCATCGTACCGATCGAGTCGTATTCTTCGGATGCTTCATCATCATCTTCAGTGAATAAAAATACTGAAAAATTCCAACTCTCTCCATCTATCGGCGATACGAACCTGAAGTCGAAGCTTAGGTCCTTCTCTAAATCTGACTCCTGATTGATACGCTGACTATTTTGCACCACTTATTCTTGTTATTCCACATTTATTTTTATCTGTTGCCTTTTTGTATACATATTGTTCTCTCAATTCATCATTACATAATCCTTATTTTATATTTTAATTATCATTTTTTTTTACATATTTTGGTCTCTATACATGAAACATAACGTTAAATTAGCTCACCTGAATATCAGGTCCTTGGTTCCTCATTTTCAGGAGTTCAGCGACTTGGTGTTAGACAAGTATGAAATTATTGCTCTATCAGAAACATGGCTTTCTATCAATATACCCAACAATGTTGTTTCTCTTCAGGACTTCAATCTTTTCAGAAGGGATAGATCGGCTGGCAAAGGTGGAGGCGTGGCACTTTATATAAAACGTGGGTACAAAGCAAAGCTGCTGAATATTTCACAAAGCAACACTGAGCAACTCTGGATATCTCTTGAATTATCTAACAAAAAATATGCCATTGGTGTATTTTACCGCCAATCCTCTTTTTCTAGTGAAGAGTTCATTGACGACTTTGAATCGTCCATCAGCTTGCTTGCACCTGATTTTGATAAAATTATAATTGCGGAAGATCTGAATATAGACATGATTATTACTGATAATTACTCCTCCAAACGACTCGTAGACATCCTTACCTCATATGCTCTTGAGCAGATTATCTCTGAACCCACACGTTTTGAACCATCCTCTGCCAAAACTATTGACCTCATAATTTCCTCTGAGTCAATTCCAGTTGAAAATACTTCTGTTCTAGATGTCTCCGACCACTGTATTGGGTACATGCTCTTTTGGGCCATTCACTCTATCAAATAAACCCTCTTTATACACTTTTCGTGACTTCAAAACGTTCGATAAAAATAACTTCTCAATTGGATTTAGAAAATATTGATTTTTCTCGTATATATCAACTGGAAGATATTGAAGCTACTTGCTATCTTTGATTTCCATGCCCCCTTGAGAACTATAAAAATCACTCGGCCGTATGCCCCGTGGATTACAGAAGTCACTAAAATCATGATGTCGCTTAGGGACAAAGCACTCAGCAGATATAAGCCTCTAGGCGCCTCGAACACTGAAACTATTGGGTGGTAATCACTCTAAAAACAATTCTCATGTTATTCCTGATCATCTAAAAAACGTTTCTGATATCAATTTATATTTTGTAAATTCTTCCAGCATCTGAAAAACGTTTCTGATATCAATTTATATTTTGTAAATTCTTCCAGCAGTGAACTTCTTTTTGACCAAAATATTTTAAATTACTATTCGAACCATACGCGTCCTGGCGTGGGAAAATTATCTTTCTCCCTGACGTCTGAAACTGAATCATATAAAAATCTCCTATCTATCAAATCAAAAGCCACTGGTACTGATCGAATCAACATAACAATGTTATTGTATTGCTGTCCTGTAATTCTTCCAGTCATCTGCCATATTTTCAACTTTTGCTTCCAGAATAACGTATTTCCTACCCCTGCCCGAAGTACCTAATCCAGAGTAAATGAAATCACTACGACCCACTAGCATTCTGTGCTCGCTTGCTAATGCATTTGAAAAACATATTCTCTTTCAAATGCAAATGCACTTGAAAGCTTACAATATCATATCTTCCTGCCAATCTGGCTTCAAATCTCAACATAGCTGCGTTACTGCCATCCTCAAGGTCACTGATGACATTCTCACCGGAGTTGACCTGAATCAACTGACATTAATGGTTATGCTCGAGTATACAAAAGCCTTCGACAGAATTAAACACCAGCTTCTGTTGGCAATTCTACATTCCATTGGATTTTCTGACGGTGCTGAATTACTACTACTTCCAGGCTGTTGAAAACGGTGTTCCACATGGCTCGATTCTTGGCCCACTACAATTTTTTCTGTATACTCACGATTTCCTCAATCATATACATTTTAGGAATTGCCACTTTTATGTCGATGACACGCAACTTTATTTATCCTTTCCAGAAACAGATCTCTTGGAAGTATTGACTCAACTGAACTCTGGTTCAGAATCAATAATATCAATTTCACAGAAGTTCTGTCTTTCCATAAATCCCAGTAAATCAGTGGCTATGTTGTTTGGTAAGAAAGTGGCACGGAATCGTATTGATATCCTGAAAATTAAAATCAAAGATGTGCCAATTATTCCAATTGGCAGTGCCAAAAACTTAATGATTATCCTGGACTGCTCCCTGAATTTCAGTAAACACGTGAACCTGGTTATAAGACGGGCTTTCTGCAACCTCAAATTAATGTATGCTAACAGAAATATTCTTGATAGACGTAGTAAAATTACTTTATGTGAATCCCTTGTTCTTTCACACCTGACTTATGGTGACATTATTTATGGTTTAGCCATCTCGAAATGAGATGCGCAATGTTTGCAGTTAGTTCAGAACTCTTGTCTCCGTCTCATTTCTGGCCTAGGCAGGCGAGCTCATAATTCTTGACACTTGAACTAACTAGGATGATTAAATATTGAGAGGAGGAGGATATTACACGCTTGTACTCAATTCCACAAAGTAGTATTAACCCATAAACCACCATACCTTTATCAAAAGATCACCTTCCGCACCGACGTTCACAATCAACGTTTGCTTCAAATTGTCACACCTCTGCCAATATAGGTCCTCCTTTTCGTACATGATCGCTAAACTCTATAACTGGATTCCTGAAGACCTGAAGGGATTGAACATATCAAGTTTAAAAAAACGCATGAAAATTTTGCTCCGTACATGTGAATTGAACTTCTGATAGGTCGAACTCCAGATATGAGCAATCATAAACACTATGTGTATATCCTTTCTTTTTCTAATTTTCTTTATTTTTACTTTTCTTTTTTCATAGGTTGTGTGGAAAAAAGCACTTGTCTGATCCCTCTGGGTCTGCCTTTTGGTAGAAATGATTTTTTTTTACAGCCAATGTTTCATTTTTATAATTTTTTTTTGATTTATGCCTGTAAACTTCTATCAATAAAAGCGTTTACTATTATTATTATCAATGGGCTCACTCCAGTAACAATGTCAGAGAAGCCTGCCCCAGATACCTAATTGAATGTAATTTCATGCAATTGCAAAAAGGGATACGGTGAAGCACGTGGCTGCAGAAGAAGTGGGTTGCATTGCTCTGTTATATGCGGATTCTGCAATGGTGAATCATACGAGAATTATCGAGGGCGACGACGAAGATGAGGCAATGACATGGATGGAAGCCCATATTCTCAGTGAGAAAAATGGGTTAGAGGTTAATACTGTCACTGAGACGATTATGAAGACATCATCATCAGTCGACCAGGACCATCAAAAAGAAAAAACATATTCTCGGGTACATAAATTACGGAATATGAGCCGTACTCAATTAAAAAAAAACATCTGCAGATTAGGCCTATTGGGGATACTACGTAAAAAAACGCGCCATTCACTCTACCTCATGGTGATGCGGAAATGAGTTGACTTTGAATTTACAAAATTATAATTATATAGTGAATAGCTAGAAATGATTTCGAGAGGTAATGAGAAAAACGAGCAGTTGTAAGATTTTTTGGAAGAATGTTCACGTTTCCACCGATGTAACTCGTTACATATCAGACTTCCCAAAAGAGTGTTCATAGAAAAAATGTGAGGAGTTACGTGTTCTTTAAATATGTATATCGATATTTTTGTCGTAGGAACAAATGTTGAAGAATAATTTTGAAAAAAACAATTTTTCGTACCTTTATGCGAGAAAGTTTCATTTTTTGAAACGAAGTTCCTTCACGCGGCTTGCGGTAGGTGTTGATTGGTAGAAAATGTAACGTAAGAAAAAAGCGTTTTGCCCCCTCCATGCGACTTTCTCTCTCTCTCTCTCTCTGTCTCTGTCTATTAAATACGAGTATGTGTGACAACTACACTTGGTCCTGTCTGAATTAAATATCAACGCATTCAATTCCCAGATTGGGAAATAGAAAATACAAAATTGATGGAATTGGGGATTTTGAACTCACTACATACAGTGATTTGATATTTGAATTCAAATATACCTTTGGCAATGAATAATGTAATTGTCTCATTTTTTGTATATCAGTAGAGTTAGCATGAAAGGCTATCACGCGGAAGGCTCGGGTTTGATCCCATATCAAGGAACCTTTTTTTTTAATCGGTTCCAGATACAAACATATTTGATCTGGTAGTGAAAAATTTATATATATTTCGGGTTTTTGGGTGAGTTCAAGAGCAGTGAATGAGTGAATCTGTGAAATAAAGCATTTAGAAACGGTGATCATTCGGACACGATTCCTGCGATTTTGGATAGTAAAGAATTGTAACTTTCCCCGTTGAAAATTATAATATAACATGAATTCTGGTAATTTTATCCAGTTTTAAAAGTGATTCGGGAAATATTTTCATCAAATATCATTAGAGGATTATATCGCAAATTTTTTAAAATTTTCCTTCAAGCATTTTGCCTCTAGGAAATCCAACTCGTGCAATTTGCGGCCTTTTCATTTAATTTGATAGGACCGCAAATCGCACTCGGTAAAATTTTCAGGCAAAATGCTTTCTCGAAAATAACAAAAAAAATTAAACGATAATACCCGTAGCACTTATGATATTACCCTCGATACATGAGCGGTAGGATATCTACAAGTCGGATATTATCGTTGAATGGTAATACGTAGAAGATATTTTTGTTTATTTTATATTCCTATACAGTGCTCGTCTAAAGAACGTCCCCCCCCCCCACTAATTTTGAACCACCTGGTATATCGCAACGAAATTTGAAGGGCTTAAATAGGAGATGAAAACCTTCTTTTTCATGAAAAAATCACAGCTGAAAGGTTTAAAATGGCGGCAGAGCGCCATCTTCAACAATTTTTTTAAAAAGAACACCCCGTATATTATTCCATTTTTGAAATCTGCCCATAATTCTTAACAGTTTTCTCTAATTCACTTTACTACCAAATTCAATTGTTTTCAAAATATTAACGTTTGAAAAGTGACATTCCGGTTTAAAATGAAGTATGGATTTTAGTCACTTCCGGTAAAACATTTTGCTAACTAAGCGATGTTATTAATTTGTAGTTAAATCTCTTAAAGAATTCGACTAATAAGAGGCGTAAAGAGAGTTTATTAAGAATAAACAGTACCGCTTACCGGAAAATCTCGAAGCACACGAATGTGTTCTGTAAATTCACAATCAAAACAAATTAGTTAGCTAAAAAATTATAATTTATTTTTGAATAACACCTTTATTTAACCCCAACATTTATTTCTTCAAGTGTTCAATGTGGCCCCCTCCTAAATCTTGACAATAAAGTGCCCTATTATAAATAGCTTCTCTCACGTTGATGAAAGTCTGTTCATCTATTTCTTCACATGTATATATTATTCTGCGTTCCAACTCTTTTATTGTTTGGCATTCAGTGGCGTAGATTTTTGACTTCAGATACCCCCAAAGGAAAAAATCTAGATGTGTGAGATCTTGGTGGCCATTCTGTACCTCCCCCATCGCCCAGGAAAGTTTGTATCGAGGAACTCTCTACCCATGCGATCGAAATGGAGAGGTGACCCATCCTGCTAAAATATGATTTCATGATTTTCAAACTCTTCCTGATTGTTTAATACAATTTGTCTTATTCGATGTTCAATTTCAGTTTCTAAAAGATTTATGTAAAGAACTCCTGTAAGATTGCCTCTGATAAAAATCACCCCAAACATTCACCTTTTTAGTAAACTGGGTATGTCCCTCTCTGAAAATATGCGGATTAGTATCGCTCCAGTATCGTACATTCTGTTTGTTGACTTTTCCATTAAGAAAAAACGTGCATTTGTCTGCGAAACATACACGTTTTAGGAAGCTCCGTTCTCCTTCAATTGTTCTTGTTAACCAATCACAAAATTCAACCTTCCGGTCTGGATCATCCTCCGTGAGAACATGCAGGATTTTCATTTTATAGGGATGAAACTTTTCTTTTTTTAGGACTCTTTGGACACTTTTTGAACTTACTCCACAGGATTCAGCAACTGCAGACGTCGACTGAGTCGGATTGATTACCATTTCAGCAACAATTTCTACCTTTGTTTCTTCTGAAAGAGGCGGTCTTCCTGATCTTGGAGCATCTTTCAGCGTACCATTTGCTCGGAGCTTATTCAAAAGTTTGCGCAAATATTACCTCGAAATAGGATTCTCGGGAAATCTCTCATTAAACATACGGACTGCTAGATGATAATTTCTTCCAACTTCTCCAAATATCAGAACTGCTTCAACTTTATCGTCTAAACTACGAGCCATGATCACACTTTTCATAAAAGGATTTATGCGCTCAACGGACTATTTGACAGTTAGTAGTTCAGTTTGACAGTAAACAAGATGTTACCGCGACAACGATTTTGTCCAATGCAAACTTGATTGAAAGCAACATTAGTGTTTTTGGTTGGGTTTGAAATGACCAAAATGTCACTTTTCAAACGTTCATATTTCGAAAACAATTGAATTTAGGAGTAAAGTGTATTTGAGAAAACTGTTGAGAATTATGAGCAGATTTCAAAAATGGAATAATATACGGGGTGTTCTATTTAAAAAAAATATTTTAAAACTTTTAGCTGTGATTTTTTCATGAAAAAGTAGGTTTTCATCTCCTATTTGAGCCCTCCAAATTTCGTTGCGATATACCAGGTGGTTCAAAAATTAGTAGGGGGGGGGACTGTTGGTTTTTCCAATGAGTAACTTACTAATTGTTCGAAAATATGTATAAACTTTAATGAAAATACTTTGACATATTGTTACATCAACAATGACATTAATACTATTCTTTCTCAAAAATAACACATACAAGATGTTCTAACGTATGATGATAAAAATATAAACACAAATCCAACAGGGACTTTAGACGAGCACTGTATAACGTATGTTTAGATGATTATATCCTTTTTTTGACATAATTTCTTATGTTTTTTGTATGCCCCAGTTGGATTAATGGTTTACATTGAATATGTGGCACGTCAATTTGATATAATGTAACGAATAGTATTATCAGGATAAAATACCTTTTACTGTAGCGGAGGAGTATATACGTATAGTATTGCTTGGTATTAGGTGACGATTTCTACCAGTCAACACCTACCGCAAGCCACGTAAAGGAACTTCGTTCCTGACAGGGCTCCCCCGACCGCACACGTTTTTATATCTGTAAATTACTCGGAAGTAACAGAAAAAGGCGTGACCTTGAATTTCGATAAAAATCCTCAGTGACATGGTAGCTCCACCTATCGAGGCTCTATAGAATTTGCTGTGGGACCGAGGTGTTTTCCGATGCCAATCCAGCCCTGAAAATAGTTGCAATTTCTTGAATGGACGAATACTGACGGAACATAAATTTGGGGTAGAACTATTTATTTATTTGATTTGAGCGATTCCAGAAATAATTTTAAGATATTCAATTGATAAATCTCTCGTTGGCTATTGTTGAATAATTTTTTACGTAATGGTACGCTATTTTGATTTTTGATAAAATATGCCTGTATCATCAAGAGGAATTCGATGAGACCATTCGATGAAATCTGTGTTAGAAGTTTTTGAGAAATACTCGAAGAAAAATAAACTTAGAGGCAAACAGTAGACATATATATAATCAACTAACAACATCAAAAAATTACATCTCATAGTAACCATTGTACAAAGTGTTTATGAATTCAGTTCACATTATCATCATTTCAACACTCCCCCTTAATGTGAACTCTCCATGAATTTTGACAATAAATAATGGAACTGCTCTCTTCCTAATGGTTTTGTAAACAAATCAGCGAAATTTTCTTTCGAAGCAACGTAAGTAATATTCACATCTGCATTCAAAAACCTTTCTCTGGTATAATGATAATGAATGTCAATGTGTTTGCTTCTTTGATGCATAACAGGATTCACAGATAAATGAATTGTCGACTGATTATCACATAGTAGTAGTGGTTTTATATTCTGACCCAAATCTTCTAGTAATTGTGACATCCACATTGCTTGTCTGCAAGTACTTGATAGTGCCATGTATTTCTGCCTCCGTGGTTGAAACTGCTACACTTTGTTGCTTCTTCGTACACCAGCAGATAACTGATCCTCCATAAAATGCTACAAATCCTGTATAGGACCGCCTATCATCTAGGAAGTTTGCAAAAGAAGCGTCACTATACAATTTCAGTGAAGGGGACCCCACTGGTTTATAAATCAATTTATAATGCATGGAACCTTTCAGATAACGAAAAGATGATGTACTGAACTATTATGTATGGTTGATGGATCCACACAATACTGAGACAAAACATTCACGGTATGGGCAATATCTGGTCTTGTTCCCATAGCTAGATACAAAAGACTTCCAATTTTTGACTGATACAGTTCTTTATCAGTCCTAGAATCACCTGGTTTCGCTTTCTCCAGTCGTGTTCCACAATCCATGGGAGTTGAAGTAGGTTTGCAATTCAGAAAATTGTACTTTTCTAATAACTTATAAATGTACTGCTCCTGGGACAAAGCCAAATAATTTTCCTGTCAAGATATTTGGATTGAAAGCAGGTATTTCGGTATTCCTAGAAAAGTTACTTCAAAATGTTGAGCTAAAATATCTTCAACAATTTTCACTTTTCCATGGGAAGAACCCAAAATCAGAAGATCGTCTACGTAGACTGCTACTATCTGTTGTTTGTCCAAAGATAAAAATAAACAGGGATCTGCATTTGATTGTCGAAGATGGATTTTCTTGAGCACTGTGATCAACTTTTCATTCCATGGTCGTGGTGATTGCTTTGAATACTTTTATTCAACCGACAAACTCTTCCTGGTTGATCATCCATGCCCTTTGGAATTCTCATGTATACCTCTACGTCAATATCTCCATTGAGAAATGCCGTTTTGATATCCATTTGGCTTGATACCATTCCATTATGAATTGCGTGAGCCAAGAGCAGTCTGATCGTCTCATATCGTATCACAGGAGAAAAAGTTTCTTCGAAATCGACTCCAGGAACTTGACTGAATCCTTTTTCTCAAATACCCAACGGCATCCAACGACTCTCTGACCTTTTTCTACATCAACAATGTCCCATACTTTGTTTTTCTCCATAGACTCAAGTTCTTCCACAATTGCCTTCTTCCATTGTTCTTCCTCCGTTCCAGAAATAGCATCTTCATACAAAATCTGTTCATCCATAGCCAGTTTGCAGAATTCTTTTTCATAACGTAAAGGAGTGCTGTGTTTACGTGAACTTCGCCTTTGATAGAAATTATCGTTGGAATTACTGTAATTCTTATTTTTATCAAGTTCATTTTCTTTTCCAGTCTCGCTAGGACAACTGGGGTCTTCTAATTCGTCATTATCATCTTGATCTTTACTAGAATCTTTTCTTCCACTTTCTTTTCCTTCTTCTTTAGTATTCTGATATTCTGTCTCATAACTAACAATGAGAGGATACTGACAATTTTCGTACATATTCATTCCTTCTTTGTTGATTGGATGAATATGAACATCCTCATCATTTTCTGAAGAAAAATTGTAGTCTCTAGAAATAACTACTTTTCTTCCTGTCCAGAAACGATACCATCCTGCTTTTGGACCATAACCAACCAGGCTTGCTTGTAATGCTCTTACTGCAAATTTTCCTGCTGTTTTATGGATTTCTTCAGAAATATGAATAAATGCTTTTTCTCCAAATCCTTTGAGATGGTTTATCGAAGGTTTCTGTCCATAGAACATTTCCAGCGGTGTAGTTTTAGTAAAAGAATGGGGAAGATGATTTTTTGTATATGCTGCATGAGCTACTGCGTCTGCCCACAGACATTCAGGCAATTCGGAATCTATAAGATACGTTCTAGCGATCGTGGTTATCGTTCTATTGTAACGTTCAGCGATCTCATTAGTTTCATGAACTCTAGGAATAGAATATTATGTTTTTATTCCAAGATTTGTGAAGAAAGATTTCAAAGAAGTTGATGTATATTCACCTCCATTGTCGGACTTGAATATTTTAACTTTTCTCTCTGATTGACGTTCAATTCTCGAGATAAATTCTTTGATTGCTTCTTCAACTTCACTCTTCTTTGAAATGAACTTCACCTCTGCATATCTCGAGAATTCATCAATAAATGAAACGTAATAATACTTTCTTCCGCAAGACTTTGTTGGAAACGGTCCAGCGACATCAGAATGGATCTTTTGCAGGGGTTCAAAACATGAATTTCCATTTTCTTTGGTGATTTTTCGCTTCATTTTAGATTTTCGACAAGCTGTACACTCCATTTCATATTTTCCTTTCGACAACACACATGGATCTGCTACTGACTTCCTGATATCGTCAAATGAACTAATGGGAGTATGTCCCAATCGTCTATGCCAGGTTGAAATACTTATATTAGCTATAGCGGAGTTGATATTTATCTCTTGAAAAACATTTTCCTTATTTTTGGAAACCACCCATCCTACCATTTTTCCCTTTTTCCATAAAGTTATATCTTCTTCACCTTGCATAGTTATTCCCTTTGATTTCAGTGTTTCCCATGATATCAATGAACACTTTAGTTCAGGAGCGTAAAGAACATCATGCAATGTAACATTTATTGTGATACTTTGAGGTAACAGAGCTTTCAGCTTGACATTACCAATATGAGTTACTTCTATCTTCTTATTGTCACCCAATCGTATGAATCCCCTATAAGGCTGGAGATTTTCAAACGCATTCTTATTTCCACTCATATGTGAGGTAGCTCCAGTATCAAAAATCCATTTATATGACGTTTCGGTTGAAACCGTTGCTGGATATGCAACTTCGTCAGATTCATCGCTATTGACCAAATTAGCTTTCTCTTCTTCATGTTTTTTATTTCTACAGTTTTGAATTGTGTGTCCTTTGTACCATCTGTTATGTTCCTTGCAATATGTACACTCTCTGCGAAACTGTTTCTTTCCGCATTTTTCTTTCCCGAAAAAAGCAGTATTGTCTTGATTTTTCGGATTTGAAACTGATATTTCCATTAGCCGAGAACAAACTTCATCATAAGTCAGATTATTTTTGGTTTTCAAATTATCCACGATATTTTCGATTTCATCTGGTAGTGTGGTAAGAAATAAGGAACCTTTTGCTTTTGCAGAATTCGCTAGTGGACGTAAAGCAGCTTCCAAGCAATCTTTGACTTCACCAAAAGTTTCAGTAGTACGCTCAACTAGTCTCGCCCATAATTCATTGTACTTGGGCTATATGATCTGGTAAATTATACTTTGATTCACATTTTATGCCAACCACTGACTTCACCAGGGCATGTAGTGAGTATTCGTTTCGCTTATCAAATGAATCAGTTAGTGTTCTCCACATATCCTGAGCTTTAATATAACAAGTGATCTGTGGAACAATTATTATTGAGTCTACGTTGAAAAGTAAGAATGCTCGAGCTAACGAATGCCGATAGCGCCAATCTTCACATCTCAATTGATGCTCTTTCATTATTTCCATATACTTTGTATCAGAAGATTCTACGTTGGGTGGATTCTCTGCCGGATCTTTTTCTTCACCAGTAACTATTTTGAAAAGGATGTAAACGTAGTTTTCCATGAATGAAAGTTAGAGATTCCTTGCAACTTTTCAAATTTAGGAAATTTATCCATTTTGATAACTGTTGACGTCTCTGACAGCTTTCTGTAAGCTTGTGACAACTTCCAGAAATATTTTCAACTGGAATACGATTCTCAAGCGAAGAACTTCTGTTATATAGTTTCTTCACTTCTTTTGCGGTTAGCACTGTTCTGGGCCCATAACCTGTTAGAAGTTTTTGAGAAATACTTGAAGAAAAATAAACTTAGAGGCAAACAGTAGACATATATATAATCAACTAACAACATCAAAAAATTACATCTCATAGTAACCATTGTACAAAGTGTTTATGAATTCAGTTCACATTATCATCATTTCAACAATCTGGCTAGGAACTTCGAGCTAACGAATTCACATACAATTATGTGACGCCACGCGACGCGATCTGTATTTTGAAAACTAGACATCCTATTACGATCCTAAAAATTGAAGGACATTAGTTATATCTGTGGAAAATATTTCCATTCTTGTAGCTTTCCGTTTTCATTGAAGTGACGTCACTTTTGTTATTTTCAATGGAATACCCTGTATTTTACTATTCTTTTAAAATCCTCTTATGATTTCGATCTAATTCCATATAACGTAACCATTTACCCAAAATCGACTGGCTTTGAATAATTCTCAATAATTGGAAAAGTGACACATACACACTTCTTTTTTATGTAAGTTCACCTTTTAGCAATGTGCACTGACTTTATTGTTAATACGTAAGGTTGAACGGATTACTCGCTACCTTGTATTTTTATTTTGCTTATTTGACTGCTTATTTTTAATCTTCTCAAATTTGCAAAGAATATGTAGTAAATGTGGTGCTACCCAATGATAGTTCTTCCAAAATTCAAGGTAGATTTTTAAAATTGGAAAGCTTCTCTTGTCCTTTGACCCTTGTCACCATCTATTCTACTCCACGAGATAATATCTTACCTGATTGAAACTCGAAATATTCAATAATCTAGATTAATAATAGAGGAAGGGTGGAACTTATACAAAATAAATAAATCCATATCAACTGGCGAACCTACATACTGGGCCTCAGATATCAATATAATCATCGCAGATGTACTCGATTGTGAATCATCTCGGGATATAAGTTCCGACCACAACGCTATATTAATTACGTTGAGGACTTACGTAATGTGGAACACCTGTGTTCCAAAAAAAAAACAACTGGAATCGATTTCAATACATAGTTAGTACTGATATCAGCCTTGACCATTGGGTACCATCAACAGCGAAGTAAAAGAGTGATCAATCATTTCAAGCAGCCTGGAAAACTACACCTGAAATCAATAAAACCACCTACTAGAACCATAACATAACTTTATATAAAGAAGGATCTCAATCTGAAATAGATCCCGTAATGAATGGCAAAGAACCACATTTGAACACACTGACTCACCAACTCCGCTCAGCTCCTCAGCATCAGCTTGAATCCTTCCTTTATTATTTTAATAACTTATCATCTGAAGGTCATTCGCTATGGAAGGCTACAAAAAAAATCGAAACGCCAATGATTCCAATACCATCATTGAGAAAGCCAGACAGAAATTGGGCACAATCTAACGGGAAAAATGCGAAGTAATAGCAAAATATTAGCAAATCTATTCACTGTCCTTCCAGATGATAATGTACAAAATGAGGATGTAGAATAATACCTTAATTAATTCTATGGAGTTTCACTACCGATACAGTTTTGAAGAAAGATTTATTTAGATTAGTAGTGCCGCGCGCGGTATTTTGGACAGTGAATGATTTATTAAATAGTCAGAGTGAATTTTTGTATTGCTTTTGTGCAGTGTAAATAAATGCCACAAATCTCTGATTCGAAACAGTTCGTGTCAGAACTAAGGATATCAGTGACTTTTTGACAACAATTAATAGGGAATACGAGAAATACAACCTACGGCGATATGGAGGCCATATTGGAATAGGCCAATCAATAGAGATTTTCTGCTCTATTGATTCCGTGGCAAAAATACTACCACGAAACCGACTGTGCCATCATACGAAAGACGGTCCTTAGTTATATACTGTTATGTTTCCTACTCCCAACTGTTATTGCTTGATTTGTTATAAACATTTGAAAGCATTTATTTCATCGTTTTTGAACTAAAGAAGCAATCTCGATACTCTCAATGGACGAATTGTAGAGAAGTAAAGTGCAAAAAAAATTAGCCCTAACCATTTTCCAAGTTTTGAAGCAGGCTCTCCCGGCATAGTAGTGATTGACATGTACTTTATGTATGAAAAACTCGGGCAGTGTTGGATTGATCATTAGTTTTGGCATAATTGAAATTGTTTAATGTACTTTAGCAACAGACCTTGATGCGTCATAGGTGGTACGATTCCAATTTTTCAAAAAGATTTCGAAAGTAGAAGTATAGTACTACAAAACGTATATTCTCATTTTGAGTTAAAATACTGCAAAATAGGTGAAAAATCCTTGCAAACCGAAAATGGGCGAGTGCGTGAAAGCGGCTGAGTAGTGGGGGTAGAGCAGCAGACGCGGAGATGCGTATGTATAATAATACAAGCGCCCTGCGCCCGTTAGGAATCTGCTGCTCTACCCCCACTCCTGAGCCGCTTTCATGCACTCGCCGGTTTTCGGTCATGTTTGCAAGTATTTCTCACCTTTTTCGCAGCATTTTAACGCAAAATGAGAATAGTAATTTTTTTAGTATTCTATACTTCAACTCTCAAAATCTTCTAGAAAAATAGAAATCGGACCACCTATGCCGCAACCAGGTCTGCTGCACCAAAGTGCATTAAAAAAATCAAATTGAAATTATACATGCCAAAACTTATAATCCAACAGTGCCTGAGTTTTTACATAAAGTACATATCAATTACTACTATGTCGTGGACATCCTGATTCAAAACTTGAAAAATGGCGGTGTTTTGAATTAAAAAAAAACGCATATTTTTTCCGGTTTTTCTCCGTTACTAATAATCCGATCGAATCGTGATAGGGCACATTTGCTTTGCCTTTTGATTCTCTACAAGAGTTTCGAGATTGCTTCATTAGTTTTCAAGTTACAATTCAAAAACGATAAAAACAAATGCCCTTAAATATTTATAACAAATTAAGCAATGACAGTTAGGAGTAGGAAACATAACAGGATATAACTACGGGCCGTTTTCCGTATGATGGCACAGTCGGTTTCCTGGTAGTATTTTTGTCACAAAAAAATCTCTATTGATTGGTCTAGAAATGATCAAGGTTTGCCGATCAAAGCAAGAGTAGGAGTAACAACAGCAGAGAGAAAAATAAGAGGAGCAGGAACGACGGCAAAGAAAAAAACAAGAGGAGAAGAAACGACGGTAGAAATAGAAACAAGAGGACGAGGAACGTCGATAGAAAGAAGAGGGACGATGACAAGTTTCCGGAAAGTTCTGGAAGGTTAACAAAAATCAATATTCGAGCAAATCGCAGAATAAGAGGAAGTTGACGCAGTACGAGAAGAAGCGAGAATAGAAGTCAGAACAGCCCGAGAAGAAGCATAGGAAGAAGTGTAGACGGTGCAAGAACTTAATGAGAAAACAATGCAGCACTTAGAAGAACTAGAAAATAAATTTCCTTCCCTGAAGATCAAAGACCACCAATATCGAGAACATCGCACAATTTCCTTTAACGAGAGGATTTTCCTTGAGGAATATCGCAGACCATTCCAGAAGACCAGCATCGCAAGTATAGAGGCCTCATTGCTGCTCTAGAATCGAAAGAAATACGGCGACCAACATCCAGAACAGCTGTATTGAAAACACGAGGGCAAAAATCTGGTGAAAGTCTTCAGGAGTTTGAAGCATACGCATAGAGACTTATTCAACTTGCCACAGAGGATTTCAAAGAGCAGTTGGCGGTGCAGGTATTGATTGACGGATTTAGAGATATGCATTGAATATTTAGTTGGTTCCTTGGAAATGGAAACTGCTTTCAACACCTCAAGGCCGCAAGTAAGAGCGGTGTCGATCAAAGAACCACCTCAGGAAGAGACACACAGCGAAAGTATGGAACAGATGCTCAGCAGAATACTGGATAACCTGGAATCCAAGAATAACAGCTCAAACAATCAATCAAGAGGAAACTGTTTCAGATGTGGTAGGAGCGGACATTAGCGAACATTTCCAGAGATTGCAGGGTGAGGTTCCCAGCACGTTAGTCATCTCCTTGGAGGACACCTCCACGTTCCTACTCACCGACGAGAACCGGACCATCTGTGAGTTTTCGAGCTATACCAATAATACATTGGAAGGTATGCGGCCCAGTGAAAGCGAAACTCCCAGGGTCATCCACGTTTACAGGATCAAAATAATTACCGATGATCTGTCCATGATAGAGACGATGAACCAATACTTTCTCAATACCGAACATCACTTTGAACAACCAAATAGTAATGGCTTATCTAGAAGACCGTGTCCGGAAGCCTGTCAGCTTTGTCAGCGTATTGAATGCCATGAAGAACGACAATGTTAACTAAAGACGAATGGCCTACCGCATACATGAAACAGGCCCAAGAAACCGATCCAAATATTGGGGACTTTCTGCATTGGAAAGGGGCGGAGCTGGCAGATCCTCCTGGAGAGATATTTGGATAGAGATCTCATTCAAGGCAAGTGGGCTACAATATAATTCTCTGGTTGTGGAAAATGGACTACTCAATCGGGTATGGGAGTCAGATGATGGAAGGTCGTCAATCGCCAAATTGGTTTTGCTCAGGAAGAGGCTAGTTGAAGTCAGGCAGAGGTTCTCAGAGTTCAATGTCGAGACGATGTAGAAGTCTGGTGCAGAAAATATCCATAGTGTGAAGCAACTAAAAGTCCCCAGAAAGGATCAGGGCGGAAAGAAGAAATACAAACTCAGGTTAAGTGCCATGTGAAGTGGAATGAATAGAAAAATCGAATTTAAACGGTTTTCTTCACATAGAGGATTCAATATAAAATTGAACCAGAGAAAGGTAGATCTCAGGTGAAAAACAACTACTTTCCTGCAAATACCACGCAGAACGTTGAATGATATTCACCTGAAAATCCATGCATACTTCCATATAATATCAATGGACATTGAATGCAAATGTTTCTTTCTGATAAGCTCGATTATGTTCAATTTAAGTCGTGTTCACCTAACAATCCGCATACCGGTTTCAGGCTTTGGCCCTCATCAGTACGGAGTAGTCAACCAGCCAAAGGTCCAAAGAACTCTGGCTGAAGTGAGACACAACGTAAACAAACCATCATCGATCTTGTAACACCTATAGGTACGCCGGAAAAGATAAACTTTAACTGGCGGTACCTGAGTGACAAAAGAAACACTCCGAAAATCTCCACCTCGATAGGTTTCTAAATAAAAGATTCCTTCTCAGTAGAATTGCTAAGCCCGTCTAGCATATAGCGAGAGATAAGTGCCTTGTGAAGTGGAATGAATAAAAAAATCGAATTTAAACGGTTTTCTTACATAAAGGATTCAATATAAAATTGAACCAGAGAAGGTAGATCTCAGGTGATGAGGGCCAAGAAGCCTGAAACCGGTATGCGGATTGTTAGGTGAACACGACTTAAATTGAACATCAATCGAGCATCAGAAAGAAACATTTGCATTCAATGTCCATTGATATTATATGGAAGTATGCAGGATTTTCAGGGAATATCATTCCACGTTCTGCGTGGTATTTGCCAGGAAAGTAGTTGTTTTTCACCGAGATCTACCTTCTCGGTTCAATTTTATATTGAATCCTATGTGAAGAAAACCGTTTAAATTCGATTTTTCTATACAACTCAGGTTATTCAAGAAAATTTGTGAGAATGATGGGTTTAGCAAGACCAGAACACTGCGCTCCATCCCCAATGGATGGCATGGTTATAAAGATTCAACCGAACTATGGAAAACATATTTCCAAGTTGAAAGGGATACAATCCCAATTGAATACCTCCCAGAGAGTTATTTCGAACGATGGAAGATAGTGACTAAAGTTTATCTTTCAGTCGCAGATGATTCCACATCTGATTTTTTGAACACCCAAACAAATCAATATTTCCGTGGTCCAGTCTGAAAGGTTATGCGTAGCGTTTCCAGTGACAGTAGGTATATTCCGGATAGTAGGATAATATCTTGTTGATTGAGTCTAGGGCGGGCACTACGTTTTGTTTATAAAGATCATTTAAATCTCTGAAGGCCTCATCAACTGTTTTCTGTAAATAGTTGAATGCCCGGAGCTTGTGAGATGAGCTCTCCTTCCAAAACTTCTTAGTCGGTTTGTCCTTCATTTCCTTTTCAAGATTTGTGTAGGTAGTCGGTATAAGCCTTTGGGTCTGAACGTGGAGATCTTTGTTTTGAATTCTCATTGTTCTTCAGTTTGTGCGTCCTGTTCTAGTTGTTCCTCACGTTTTCAAATGGTCTGCAACATGCCATGTCGCACCACTACATATAGACACACACGCGATAGTAAATTCGGCCGCTTAACGGAACATGACGTGACTGATAGCAATTTTGTGCCTCAATCTTCATGTTAAACTCGTCCGGTACCTGCTATTATGTGGATAGTACTTTCGACTACTGCACGAACATGTTCTTGCAATTGTTCACCATACACCATACACTGTTCTACTAATAGAATCAAACCCAATAAAGTAATATGTGGTGATTTACGGTAATTTATGAAATAAGCAGTCAGCGAAGTCACCGACTAGTTTTTACGCGGCGAACAGTTTTCACTCAATTTGGTCTACTATATACTTTATACGGGGAATCATATTTATTTATCTTTCCGTTTTCCTTCATAATTCAACATTAAAATATGTACCATTTTGAACAAACCCTATATTTTTAGTTGAAGATGAATTTATTCAACTGCGAATGGATATACTATAACTTACTTGAACTAAAACTTGGAAACGATAATACCATATGGGTGAAAATATGTTCATTTACTCATCCTACCAAATTTCAGATAGGCGTCATGTCTAGTTTTCACCCGACTACGGCAAAGTCGAAAAGAAAGTGTCATGATTTTAGCAGCCTATGTATGTTTGTATTTATTTACGAATGTTCCACCGTAGCGCCTTATCCGATTTTGATGAATGAGGTATCAATCGATTCGTTATTATGGTCCGGGTAACATAGGCTACATTTTATACGAATACAATCAAAATGGCGGATGTTACATAAAAAAAGTGGGGTTTTCTGGATTTTTTTTGCTATCGTATCGGGGACGTCAAACGAAAGAGGAGAAAATTCTGAGCTCATAAATATAAAATAAGTATTATATTAAATATAAAAAAACATACCAAGCGACAAAAAAACAATGTTATACTATATTTCAGCGTTTATGAATACTACTAGCGCTTTCTATCGTTGGTTCTGAATAGCAATCGTGTAAAAACAACAGATCATCACCTCAACTGTTTCGTGTTTCTGCTTCTATTAGATAAACATTAATTTTAGAATTTCACATTTGTTAATAACTCCAATAAGGTACAATAAGATACAAATTCAGTGCAAAAAATAATTCTAATAAAATCAAATGTCACTGAGTCATTTTCTACTGTCACTAGACAAACATTCATGCACATTAAATTCTTCCATAATTATTTATCTTCATTTCTAAGTTAGGTAAAATAGCTAATAATAGGGTAAAGGGGCGTTTACTTCATCCTATTTCGTATACTGAACAATTGTTTTATCATGAATGTGTAATTATTAAGTATCTATTAGTCATTCTATCATATCATTCTTCTTTTTGTTGTCGCAGCAAAGAATAAAATGAAAAAGTTTTAAATAAAATAAAAAGTTTGAAAAACTGTAAACCGACTACGGAAAAAATAAAATAAACTAAAAAGTAAGAAACAACTTAGGTGTTGATTGCTCTCATCGTCTTATTGAGTAGATAGTAGTCTTTTGATTTGAAATGTTACATATTCCTGTTTATTTAGTTCTGAAGTCTTCTGTCAGTTTTACATTAATAACGTTATAATTCAATTCAAATGCTGTAGTCGTGCGATGTCAACTACAAAAAGCAAACATAATTTTATGCACTAATAAAAACAATGGAGTTGCCGTCCATCAAGAATAAAAATACGCTCGACCACTGCATTTGACTTGAATTATAATGTGAAACTGCCAGAAGACTTCAATTGAATAAATAAACAGAATATCTAACATCAAATCAAAAGACTTGTTGAAGGCTAGTTGCTCAGTGGTACGAGTGTTAGTCTTGTGCCCACTGTTTCCACACGATGATGCGGGTTCGATTCCCAGCACAGCCGGTGAAAACAATTACTCAATAAGACGATGATAGCAGTCAACACCTAACTTGTTTCTTACTTTTAGTTTTTTTCGTAGTCGGGATACAGTTTTAAAACTTTATTTTATTCATATATAATTATGATAACTACAGTCAATACTGTGTGTGGATTCGTTATCTCAAGATATATTATTTGTAGAGACCCAAAACATTTCGCTCTGTCATAATCGGGTAGAAAAAGTTTAATTATTGTTTGTGCTTTCACTATTTTTACATATCATATTTATTATTACTCCACAGGATATCAGAAGACTTGTACAAAGAAGACTTGATAAAAGAGGAAGATAAAGCGAAAATAATGAGATGTTTGCTGCTCCGGCACAGGCACGTCAACGATCACCAGGATAGAGGGTTCAGATTCAGCAATAAAAAACAGAGTTATTCGTCTCTGCAGGTGAGCACCTAATCTTTGTCAACTATATCATTCAATATCATTATAGTGGTCATTTTGAGAAAGTATGATCATTCAAGAGTGTTAGTATATGAATTAGAGCCTTCGTTGTGAAAAAACCTCAAGAGCTGTCCTCATAAAACTATTTCCTACTGAATTTACGATAAGTCATCATTGCTAGATAATTTTTTTCTGGCGACCATTAAACTATAGTTTATAAGTTAGTTTTTTAACAGTTTCATTGAGAACCCACGAACAGAAATAATGTTACATATTAAATAGTACCTTGCATATTACTTTCTGGAAAAATACAATCACTCAAGATGATTGAGTCATTGCATCTCAACCGAAAAAGGTGTTTTGAATTCCAGTGATTCGCTTTTGTGCAATTTAACTCCAAAATGTTAAAATATGTATAAAAATGCTTAGACTGTGAAATGGAGCGATAAACACGATAAAATCGTCTGTCCTCAAATCACACCCCTTGATAAATACTCGAGATAAAAGATTCAGAAATCTCCTGTAGACGTGTCTTTGAAAAACAAATAAAAACAAACGAAAAAATGATCATTGGTAAAATAATTACATTGAACAAATTTTGTCAAATGAATATTGTTACGAAACTGGGGTTCGTTTGGCAACCAAAAATATTCCACTTCAAAATGTCCGTTTAATTTCACTTTGAAACACAATACAATACTTGTTTACAACTTAGGCCCGATTTCACCAACCTCTTTAAACGACTTTTGTTCAAATCAAACTTACCACTTACCACTTAAAACGGGCTGAATTTGACCAGTTACGAAGTTAAAAGACGTTTAGTTCATTGGTTTCGTGCACGTTTGACAGATGGTTGACATTGGAGGTAAAACAACCTTACTTTTCCGATTTGTTTATGTTGGAGAATTGAACATTTTTACCTATTTCAAAAAGAATTCAGTAGTTGGATTACATGTGTTATTGTTTAATTCGTAGATGGTCATGCCTTCATATTGTTCTGTTGTGAAATGCAATAAAAATGCATCGAAAGACGGCCGAAGACGATTTTTTAGGTAAATTGTACATGTTTGTATTTTTGACCCTGTTATCAGAATTCCATCTGCTGTTGTAAGAAATAGAAAACATTGTGAAATCTCCCAGAGAAGGCAAGCAGCCTAGATACATGCCATCAAACGAAAAGACCGGTCTGATAAGTTAACGAAATATGGCAGAGTTTGTTCCAGACATTTTCACTCTGGTAAAGGAAATATGTTGTACCAATTTATTCAATAAGCTGGGTGCCGAATGAAGTCCGAAGAAGGAATTTATTTGATGAATTATATTTTCACATTCCAACTTGAAATTCATTGTAGAAGATATTGTCACTTTTATCAAGTTTCTTCAAAACTAAACTTTGAACATCGAACACCACAAAATATCACAAAACATGAGCAAACACGAAAGTTATTGGTTTTCAATTTTAGGTTATATTATCACTTGGCTTTGGCTCCTCTACAAAACAACGAAATCTGTGCAAAATGACAAAACGAACATATTTTACTATGTTGCCGGCTTTTGACTGTCCTTAAACTAAGTTTCAATAAACTCGGTTTAGCTTCGTCTGTTTGTGTCGGTGAAACTGGATCGAGATTTATCAAGATTAAAATCTGAGTTTAGTGAGAACGGAGTTTAGGAAAACGCCATTTATCTGTCTTGTGGTGAAATCGGGTTAAACGCACTGCACTAAATAGACTTCACCTTGAACTACTTTGTTTCTCTGTACAATATTCACAAAACTGACTGACTAACTGTCTGAATCCCACGTGTGACCTGTCTATATATAGCACGGCCGAATTCTCCAGAAAAGTGTGGATCCCTCGAGAATGATCCATGACGTCATCGGTCAATGGCCGCTTCAATGTAAACATCGTCTTGTTTATGACCAATAATGCAGGGCGGCAATATCCGCAACACTGCCTCTCCTCTAATTTTGATCGTCCGATCAAAAATCATTGAGTCACCATAATAGGCTTTAGTCTTTCGAGGTGAACAACCTTCATATCAGTCCTAGAGCTGCGCTGAATTCTGTGAACCAGTCGTTGATCCTTTTCTTTACCTCGTACGGTCCTTCCCAAAACGGTGTCAGTTTGGGATTATACAGCCAAACCTGGTCGCCTTCTTTGAATCCTTCTGAATTATTCTTCGAATTATAACGAGCTTTCATCCTGTCACTGGCCAGTATCAACCTTTTCCGAGCTGTTTCGTGAATTTCAACAGGATATCCCTCAGTTTATCTGCATAGTCGTGTACTTCCACATCTTGGGAGCCTGGTGATCTGTGTTAGAAGAAATTGTTGGATGAATATATTGGATCACCCTGTGTTTGTTTTATATTTGACAAAAGATAAGAAACAATTTTGATGTGTCATGTATGATATTGTTGTCAGTTGTAGTTGTACATTTTTCTCCGAATAAAACTTAAAGCTGCTTTGCTATCTGATTGTAATTCACTGGAAAACTATATAAATCTAAGAGGTTATGGGCCCAGGTTTCTAATCAGAAGATTTAAGCAAGATATTTTAAAAAAAATAATATTGCATATTGGCATATTGGAAAAAATTGTCCGTTATCAGTCAACAAAATTGTTTCTGCCGATGAATCAGATTATCAAGAACCCACTACATCAAGAGCCGCCGCATTCAGTGTGATGCAACAATCGACATCCATGAGTATTCTAAATCATCGCCAGAAGACAGATTCGGGAACATGGATATTAGACAGTGGTTGTACTGATCATATGACATCACATCGTGAAAAATTTTGTTCATTTATACCTTACGAATCAGTAGTGGAAGTAGCTGGAGGAGGTGTTCTGAGATCTACTGGTTATGGAGACGTTAACTTGAAATTATCGAAGAAAAATGGTGGATATCAAATTACTTTGATGAAAGTTTTATATGTACCAGAACTAAATGAAAATCTACAATCGCTGAGTCTGACTGCAGAAAGGGATGGAAGTTATATTTGAAGTAACAATGCGAAAATTATATCAAACAAGGAGAAATTATTGCAGAATCTAAAAATAGGACGTTTGCATTATATTTTTGAAAATGAAAGACGGGTTTTACAAACAAAGCAATTTCAAAAGAAAATCAACTTTGCATCAACGACTAGCTCATTTGAATTTTCCCGATTTGAAGAAAATGTTAGGGAGACATGTTATTCAGTAGAAAATGAAGGAGGGAATGGAACAAAATCAAATGAAGATGAATTGGCTGAATCCAGCAATACGAGAAGAACAAAATTTGGAAGAAATGTAAAAAATCCAAGTTGATGGCTGATTATGTGGTAAATGATAGGATCCTATATATGAATATAAGCAAGTGACAGCAGTTCAAGTGACAGAAAATGAGATGACAGAAACTCAGATAAGAAACATTTCAATGGGTAAAGTCAAAGACCCAATAAATGTTATAGAAGCATTCGAAGGAATGAATAGACGATTCTGGAAAGACGCAATGATGGAAGAAATGAAAATTTAATTAAAATGATACATGGATTTTTGTTAGAAACCCAGGAAATCGGAAAATTATAAGAACTAAATGGGTGTTCAAAACAAAATACAATGAAGATGGAGAAAAGAAAGATATCGTGCTAGGGTAGTTGCACTTGGACATACCCAAATACAGGTATTGATTTCGACCAAACATATATGCACAGTAGTACAAAGGAGACGATGAGACTTTTATTTGCATTATCAGCAGAAAAGATTGGAGCATACATCACATAGATATAACCGCAGCATATTTATCTGCAGAATTAAATGAGGATGGGTACATGGAAGTGCCAACTGATATGATGAACTCGCGTTGAATTGAAGAACATTTTTCATAAATTACCAACAACAGAGGAGATTGAAATGAAAAATTTCGTTTGTAAATTGAATAAGAGTATATATGGGGTTTCATCAGTCTGGTTTAATGTGGAATAAAACATTAGATTCATTCATAAAAAAATCAAAATTTCACTCGGTCAGTATCAGATCCATGTGATACTACAGGAAAGAAAGAAAGCTCATCATAACTACATATGTAGACGATATATTACTATATGGAAAATCAAAATATATTGACGAAATGAAGACGTTATTTGAACAAAGATTTGATATAAAGATTTGAAAAGTGAAACATGTCCTGTCCATTCGAATCACAAGAAAAAATCAGACGATTAACGATCAAGAAATTTTTGTTTGAACTTCTGAGAGACAAAATGTTGGAACAAAGGAGTTGGACGATTTAAATAGGACAAAAATTCAATAAATTTACGAAAAGACCAAGATATTGAATTGTTTGCCCCTTTAAATTTCAGAAATGCCAAAGATAACCCCAAAACGAACCATTGATCCCAATGCACATGACTATCTAGGAGCGCAAAACAAAGATTCACCCCTTACAGTCACAGCAGAAAAGTCAGTTTAAAAATTCCCAAAAAACCCCTCCAAGTCGATAAACACTACAGGGAAAAAAAGAGATAACCGGGTGTTACCACCCCCCCGTTACTGGAATTTAAAAAACTTAAAACACCGGGGGTCAAACCCCGAAAATTTATAAAACACTTGTTTGGGCATTTAAATCAACATAACGCCCCGCGATC